>MU827785.1:381846-771846 GCA_029204205.1 Desmophyllum pertusum | reverse complement strand
CCACAGATGCAAAAGGATATCAATTACCAATAGCTCTAAACTACAGTTGAACCCCGCTAATTCGAACTCGGTTATTTCGAATTCCCCGTTATTTCGAACTCAAACCCATTTCCCTAGGATTTGCCCCTGTTTTTTCAGTCATTTACTATCGGCTATTTCGAACTTGGTATTTCAAATTCCCCGCAATTTCAAACTAATTGCGTTTCCCTTCGCCTAAAATCAACCCCGTTATTTCGAACTCTAATTAAAAAAAGTTGATGGCCAAACATCAGACGGCATCAGAACACAGCTGGAAGCGCACTGAACTTATTTATAACATTTTTATTGCACTTATTTTGTAATTTATATATCTTGTTCCATTGTGCACAGTTCCAGTTGTCAATAACAGGACTAACAGTATAGAAATTTGCTATTCCAATTTCTTAAAATAACAATTGTATAAGATACAAGTTATTCCATCATGTTAATTATTAATGATTATTTTGATATTTAACGCTGACCCAGTTATTTCAAACCCCCGCTAATTCGAACTATTTTCCATTTCCCCTGAGAGTTAACGGGGTTCAACTGTATAATCAATTAATGAGGCAGAGGGGTGCACAATACATTTCAGGGTGATACTGTCGTCATTATAAAAATAATGTAAACAATTTAGATTATGTTATAATGTTACATGTGATTATAATAAAAAAATTTTGTACCATATAAAGAACCTGGGAAGGACAAAAAACGGACGATTATTCAAGCTGTAATGAGAATATTTCTAAGTTTCCATAGGTTACAGGGAAGAGAACCCTAGAGTTTATCACAAGGACGAGGAACAAGACAATATTGGATATATTGATAACAGAACTATGGAAACTCAACTCGAATGCCCATTCCTCCCTTTAGTGGAGAATTGGGCTGCTACATTCTACAACAACGTCAAATACTTCTCAAACTCATTAATAATTCATCATGTTAAAATAGTGAGTGAAATTACACACGTTTTTCAGTCCACTCTTCAGTTTTTTATTTGATTGGGAAAATCATTTCAAACACTTGAGAGTGTGTTTCATTCAATTTCCAAACACCTTGAATTTCATCAAAATTCCTTGCTACGTGTCCAATTTTCAACTCTCTTCTCGGTTTTGGAAATTGGATGAAACTAGTGTTTATTATAGTGCATGAACATCAATAACCAAGCCTTCAAAACAAGAATAAATGCAGCAGTTTTTGGTCACAAAACATGTATCTTTTATTGATCAAAATTTTATTTGGTGATTTCTGAAATTTGAGTGAGGCAGGGGGGCAATTATTTTTCTCACAGTGCAGGAGTATGCGGGGCGTATGCGGGGCGTATGCGGGCCGTATGCAGGCGTATGCGGGGCGTATGCAGGCGTATGCGGGGCGTATGCAGGCGTATGCAGGCGTATGCAGGCGTATGCGGGGCGTATGCAGGCGTATGCGGGGCGTATGCAGGCATATGCGGGCGAATGCAGGCGTATGCGGGGCGTATGCAGGCATATGCGGGGCGTATGCGGGCGTATGCAGGGCGGGCGTATGCGGGGCGTATGCAGGCGTATGCGGGGCGTATGCAGGCATATGCGGGGCGTATGCGGGCGTATGCAGGCGTATGCAGGCATGCGGGGCGTATGCAGGCGTATGCAGGCATATGCGGGGCGTATGCAGGCATATGCGGGGCGTATTCAGGCGTATGCAGGCGTATGCGGGGCGTATGCGGACGTATGCGGGGCATATGCAGGCGTATGCGGGGCGTATGCAGGCGTATGCGGGGCATATGCAGGCGTATGCGGGGCATATGCAGGCGTATGCGGGGCGTATGCAGGCATATGCGGGCGTATGCAGGCATATGCGGGGCGTATTCAGGCGTATGCGGGGCGTATGCAGGCTTATGCGGGCGTATGCGGGGCGTATGCGGGCGTATGCAGGCGTATGCGGGGCGTATGCAGGCGTATGCGGGGCGTATGCAGGCATATGCAGGCATATGCGGGGCGTATGCAGGCATATGCGGGGCGTATTCAGGCGTATGCGGACGTATGCGGGGCATATGCAGGCGTATGCGGGGCGTATGCAGGCGTATGCAGGGCGTATGTGGGCATGCAGGCCCATATCCCAGTACCCATATCCCATCTCCAAGCACCCCACCCACCTCCTTAGTTGGAATTAACTTATAATGTCTTTCTTTTCCATCCCTTCCATTATTGTGGTACAATTCAATAGAACAACATTTTCATTATATGCAATTGGTGGATAATACAATCTCCTGAACTCGAACTGCAGTTACCATCAGTGTTGTGTTAATTTATTTACTTTCTGGATTTTTTTAATGCAACACACCATTTCATATATCCTGTTTTATATACGGTACTATTAAGTGTTGGGTAGCACCTGCAGTGTGAGTCACTTGAACTGTGTGTGCACCTAAGTCTTTTTTTACAAACCAAAGTGTGCGACATGTTTTAGCACAGCAGACAACCTTTCACATTTTTATTCACAAATTCTATTTTTTTCCGTTTATTTAAAAATAATGAATGTTTCTTTTTACAAATTGACATATTAAAAGGAATGTATCACGGTTTTGCACATGTGTCGACTTCAGTCAACTGTATCCATTTAAAAAGCCCCACTCACATGTATTTCTCGATACTTCAGTAATCACTACTATAATTAGATCAAGAAAAACGACGAATGACTAAAATTAACAAAAAAAATTTCAACGGATTACACCGAGAATGTCGACATTTGAATACCAGAATAAATTACCAGAATAAATGCTTCGGGCCAACAATTTATTGTGGTAATTTATTCTGGCATTCAATGTCGACAATTCACGGTGTAATCCGTTGAAATTATTTGTGAATTTTGGTCATATTCATCGTTTTTCTTGGACTAATTATAGTATATGTGGTTACTGAAGTATTGAGAAGTACATGTGAGTGTGGTTTCTAAACAGATATAAAAGTGATAAGCCTGAACATGCGCCGAACCATGAAACACTACTTTAAGCAGACAAACTTTATGTCTAATACTATATAATGTGTTATTCTAGCCTTGCCCCAGGTTGTTCAGTTTAGTCCAACAAAACATCTTCTAGGCCTACTAAACGCTATGCTCAATAATTTTATTACCAGCTGCTGTTTGGGAAAATGAGCCCAGTCGCGTAACCATAAGCTTGACCAGAAAGGACATGTTTAGACTCTCCTCGAGAATTAAGTGCTTGAGAATTTCTCCATTGTTTGTAAAGTTCTAAACAAGGCAGAACCAGAAAAGACACATTCTACAGGATCTCCTATTTGGCTATAGCCTTGAGATTTAAAAAATTCCACTGCTTTGAAGGCACTCTCAACTCTGATTGGTCGTAATGTTTTGATCCTAAGCTCTTGTTCAATTGCGTTCAACAGCATGCTTCCATAACCATGCCTCTAAGGAGACAAAATAGCATTTAATTACTGGTTAGCAAGTATAGGAGGGGGTGGGCCGGAGCAGAGAGGGGGTGGTCATCAGTATTTTAGCCCTTAGTAAGGGGTGGGTCGTTCAATTTTCAGCTACCCATGGGGGGTGGGTCATGTAATTTTCAACCTTCATTTAGGGGTGGGTCACTCAGTTTTGTGCCAAAAGGAAGGGGTGGGCCATGTGTTTTTTATCCACCACATTTCCAAATGCTCCGGCCCACCCCACCCCCCCCCCCCCCTATACTTTTTGACCAGTCCCTTACTAACGTCAGTTGTTAGAAATTTTTACTTTTATATTAGTGTGTTGTGTCGCTGACTTGCTGTACATTTTTACTTGCAATTTTGTATATAATTGACTCACCCTATAGGCTCGCCATAAGACTGGTAAAAATAAATGACTTGTGTGGTTATATAAAATATCCATACCACCCTCCCATGGAAGGTATTTTTTGTTTGAACCCCCAGACCCCACTGACCACCCCCTGGAAATTCCAGTTTAGCTTTGTACTTTACTTTTAAATTTTTGGCTTTTGAGACCCCCCCCCCCCCCCCCCCCCCCCCCCCAAAAAAAAAAAAATGACCATCCGATGACCTTCCTTGGGTTGGGTATGTGGGTATGGATATGTTCTGGAATTTTCCGGAACCGCACAATACTGTTTACAAAATCACACGTTAGTTTCCCTATGAATTTAATGACAGGTGAATAATTTATTCTTACTTGAAAGTCACCTTTGACAAACAGAAAGTTGATCCAGTGATAGTAATCTCTATTGGATGTGTCGTTGACATCTACCCTGGCCAGTTTAGCACAGATTACACACACAACTGGATCTAAAATGGGTGAAGTATTGTAACTGTTATTTTTAAAAATCTCAAGTATCTGATAAAAGAACTTGGAAACTGATGAAACTGGAAAAGGTACAGTGGAACCCTGTTAATCCGACCACCAACGGGCCACCAAAATCTGGTCGTATTAACAGGGTGGTCGTATTAAATTCTTAAGAACTTTAGTTCGACACAAAAGAAAGTGGTTGTATTAACAAGGTGGTTGCATTATCGAGGTGGTCGTAAGGCGGGGTTCCACTGTAAAATCAACACTTTAAATCAAGAGTCTTCCTACATTCAATGTATCAAGACTTGATGTCACAGTGAGTCTAATACAGCCACAGGCAATCCATACTAGCTGTTTGTGGGGGTTTCCTGTGCTACAGCCCTATCCTTTGAAGAGGCCAACCTCGTCCCCAGAGTCTTCTCCGCTTTCAAGATGGCAGGTGGGCGCGAAGAAGACCCTGGTGAAGAGCAGATCACGTGTTTCCGAACATATTGGAGATTTTGATTGTTTCAAAATGGCGGCGAGCTCGCGATTGGCTAATTTTGTGGTCACATGATCTGCTCTTCGCTAGGGTCTTCTTCGCACCCACCCACCATTTTGAAAGCGGAGATGGCCCTGGGGACGAGGTTGTGAAGAGGCTTCTTTACAGTAAACGCTTATACAAGCATCCTTACAAGATAAAGAGAGGGGGGATTGGGGAGAGGGTAATAAAAGCAGTTTCTTAGGAGCCTATGTGGAGGAGAGATAGCATAACTAAGTAGGTTGTCTGTGGCTGCCAGTTGCTCTGTCAATAATTATTTTTCTTTGGGGCAAATGTGCATTTCCAGAAAACATCCATACCTACCTACTAAGGAAGCTCATTAGAAATTCCAAGGAGGGAGGGGGTCTCAAAAGCCAAAATTTTTAAAGGGAAGTATGAAGCTTAAGTAGAAATTCCACGAGGGTGGGGTGGGGGGTTAAACCAAAAAACCTTCTGTGGGGGGAGGGGTAATGGATATTTTCTGGAGCTCAGTGAGGAGTATATGTTCATATTGACATTTCAGAGCACACCCTTGCCTTTTTCATCTGATTTATCTCCAAACATTATCAAATTGTCATCCGGTGGCTCCATCGATTCTCCACAAGTGTCCCTAGCCACCTGACGAAACTTCCGTCTGTTTTGGATCGTGCTCTGTACTTGATAAACATGTAACCCTCGCTCACACCAGTCACTGGCAAGACAACAACAACAACAAAAAACAGTCATACACAGGCAGCCAAAGCTCATGATATGAGACGTCAGTGAATAATAAGATTGAGATCTCTGTGACTTTTGAGTGTCAGAATATTGTTGCGGTACACCATGACCATGTCATTATTTTTTTTATTTTATTCTCTGTTACTTTGGGTATACAGTCAACTCTCTCTAAGACGGACACCACTGGGACCAGCACCAACTGTCCATCTTAGAGAGGTGTGTGGCTTATAGACTTATAGAGAGTCTAGATACAGTAAAATGACAGAAACACGGCATGCAGTGACCAACACCAGGTGTCCGTTTTATAGAGGTGTCTGTCTTTATATGGAAGTGTCTGTTAAACCGAGAGAGAGTTGACCCTACACACTGACAGGAAACTCATTTTATGTGCTTCAGGAATCATAACCTTAGTTTGCTCAGGCTTCATCAAGTCATCAGGCACAGGAATCATAATCTTGATGTTACAAGACTTCATTAATTTTATTTGTGAACAAGCTATGGTTATATGCCACAAGAGGTCTCATCATGCATTGCAACGAATCTGATAGAGTGACGATTTTATCAATATCATGCTTTCATTTTATACGTTATGTTCTGGTCGATTCGATGAAGTCATAATACATGATTCGAGAGAAGTTTACTGCAGAAGATCATCTGATCTTTAATATTTGATCCAGTACGTACGATTATTCGTCTGACAGTATAGGCGCCAGATGCAACGACGCCATGGTTTAATATTTCGCATTTTATACGCTTAAAAGGCCCTGTTTCTTACCTCATTACAAGTCAAAATCTTCTCCCTTCCTTTAAAGCTACGAAAGGTTTATTAAATTAGCACAAAACAGCTTTCCTTCAAACCGCCATGTTTCTCCTTTGTTTATCCTCGACAGCTGCGTGACCAGGCTTTTGCCATTTTTTAGCGGGAAGATGTAATACAATCGTTCAGCTTACATGAAGATGTATATCGTATTTTAACTATGGCCGGCTGGCACTTGAGATATACCCAGCACGATCCATAAATACTTTGTTATTGAAACATTCAACAACGCCAAAATGTCGTTGCGACTTTGGGACGCCTTGATAGTCACCGCTCAGCTTGGTTTTGGAGCGTATGGTGTGATCGTCACCAAGTTTGCCAAGGGAAGCAAACCAGAACCTTCGGTGTTCTGTCACGGTTGCGTGACACGGGATCAAGAGCCTCTTGTAGCTTTTCTAGTTGGAGGAAAAGTTAGCATGCCTTCTCTGAGGTAATCGAACATTATTTAATTCATCGTCAGCTTTCAGTTCTATTAGGCCTGTGCTATAAAGCTTATATATAGCCACAGGCAAACCATCCTCTGTTTGTGTGGTCACAGGTCCCTAAGTTATTCACATTTTCCTAAAATCGGTATTTTTTTTACAAAATTGACCGGGGTGATCGTCATACCTTTTTTTCCAAAAATATCGACAGGTCCGGGGTCATGAAAATTTTCCAAAAATATTGACAGGTCCGGGGTCATGAAAATTATCCAAAAATATCTACAGGTCCGGTGTGATGAAAATTATCCAAAAATATCGACAGGTCCGGGGTCATGAAAATTATCCAAATATATCAACAGGTCCGGGGTCATGAAAATTATCCAAAAATATCGACAGGTCCGTGGTCATGAAAATTATCCAAAAATATCGACAGGTCCGGGGTCATGAAAATTTTCCAAAAATATTGACAGGTCCGGGGTCATCAAAATTTTCCAAAAATATTGACAGGTCCGATGTGATGAAAATTATCCAAAAATATCGACAGGTCCGGGGTCATCAAAATTATCCAAAAATATCGACAGGTCCGTGGTCATGAATATTATTCAAAAATATCGACAGGTCCTGGGTGATGAAAATTTTCCAAAAATATTGACAGGTCCGGGGTCATGAAAATTATCCAAAAATATTGACAGGTCCGGGGTAATGAACATTTTCCAAAAATATCGACAGGTCCAGGGTGACGAAAATTATCCAAAAATATCGACAGGTCCGGGGTGATGAAAATTTTCCAAAAATATTGACAGGTCCGGGGTGATGAAAATTATCCAAAAATATCGACAGGTCCGGGGTGATGAAAATTATCCAAAAATATCGACAGGTCCGGGTTGATGAAAATTATCCAAAAATATCGACAGGTCCGGGGTGATGAAAATTTTCCAAAAATATTGACAGGTCCGGGGTGATGAAAATTATCCAAAAATATTGACAGGTCCGGGGTGATGAAAATTATCCAAAAATATCGACAGGTCCGGGGTGATGAAAATTATCCAAAAATATCGACAGGTCCGGGGTGATGAAAATTTTCCAAAAATATCGACAGGTCCGGGGTGATGAAAATTTTCCAAAAATATCGACAGGTCCGGGGTCATGAAAATTATCCAAAACTATCGACAGGTCCGGGGTGATGAAAATTTTCCAAAAATATCGACAGGTCCGGGGTCATGAAAATTATCCAAAAATATCGACAGGTCCGGGGTGATGAAAATTATCCAAAAATATCGACAGGTCCGGGGTGATGAAAATTTTCCAAAAATATCGACAGGTCCGGGGTCATGAAAATTATCCAAAAATATCGACAGGTCCGGGGTGATGAAAATTATCCAAAAATATCGACAGGTCCGGGTCATGAAAATTATCCAAAAATATCGACAGGTCCGGGGTCATGAAAATTTTCCAAAAATATTGACAGGTCCGGGTCATGAAAATTTTCCAAAAATATCGACAGGTCCGGGGTGATGAAAATTATCCAAAAATATCGACAGGTCCGGGGTGATGAAAATTTTCCAAAAATATCGACAGGTCCGGGGTCATGAAAATTATCCAAAAATATCGACAGGTCCGGGGTGATGAAAATTTTCCAAAAATATCGACAGGTCCGGGGTCATGAAAATTATCCAAAAATATCGACAGGTCCGGGGTGATGAAAATTATCCAAAAATATCGACAGGTCCGGGGTGATGAAAATTTTCCAAAAATATCGACAGGTCCGGGGTCATGAAAATTATCCAAAAATATCGACAGGTCCGGGGTGATGAAAATTATCCAAAAATATCGACAGGTCCGGGGTCATGAAAATTATCCAAAAATATCGACAGGTCCGGGGTCATGAAAATTTTCCAAAAATATCGACAGGTCCGGGGTCATGAAAATTTTCCAAAAATATCGACAGGTCCGGGGTCATGAAAATTATCCAAAAATATCGACAGGTCCGGGGTGATGAAAATTTTCCAAAAATATCGACAGGTCCGGGGTCATGAAAATTATCCAAAAATATCGACAGGTCCGGGGTGATGAAAATTTCCAAAAATATCGACAGGTCCGGGTCATGAAAATTTTCCAAAAATATCGACAGGTCCGGGGTGATGAAAATTATCCAAAAATATCGACAGGTCCGGGGTGATGAAAATTTTCCAAAAATATCGACAGGTCCGGGGTGATGAAAATTATCCAAAAATATCGACAGGTCCGGGGTGATGAAAATTATCCAAAAATATCGACAGGTCCGGGGTCATGAAAATTATCCAAAAATATCGACAGGTCCGGGGTGATGAAAATTATCCAAAAATATCGACAGGTCCGGGGTGATGAAAATTTTCCAAAAATATCGACAGGTCCGGGGTCATGAAAATTTTCCAAAAATATCGACAGGTCCGGGGTCATGAAAATTATCCAAAAATATCGACAGGTCCGGGGTCATGAAAATTATCCAAAAATATCGACAGGTCCGGGGTGATGAAAATTTTCCAAAAATATCGACAGGTCCGGGGTGATGAAAATTTTCCAAAAATATCGACAGGTCCGGGGTCATGAAAATTATCCAAAAATATCGACAGGTCCGGGGTGATGAAAATTATCCAAAAATATCGACAGGTCCGGGGTCATGAAAATTATCCAAAAATATCGACAGGTCCGGGGTGATGAAAATTTTCCAAAAATATCGACAGGTCCGGGGTCATGAAAATTATCCAAAAATATCGACAGGTCCGGGTCATGAAAATTTTCCAAAAATATCGACAGGTCCGGGTCATGAAAATTTTCCAAAAATATCGACAGGTCCGGGTCATGAAAATTATCCAAAAATATCGACAGGTCCGGGTGATGAAAATTTTCCAAAAATATCGACAGGTCCGGGTCATGAAAATTTTCCAAAAATATCGACAGGTCCGGGTGATGAAAATTATCCAAAAATATCGACAGGTCCGGGGTCATGAAAATTATCCAAAAATATCGACAGGTCCGGGGTCATGAAAATTATCCAAAAATATCGACAGGTCCGGGTGATGAAAATTATCCAAAAATATCGACAGGTCCGGGTCATGAAAATTATCCAAAAATATCGACAGGTCCGGGGTCATGAAAATTTCCAAAAATATCGACAGGTCCGGGTGATGAAAATTTTCCAAAAATATCGACAGGTCCGGGGTCATGAAAATTTTCCAAAAATATCGACAGGTCCGGGGTCATGAAAATTATCCAAAAATATCGACAGGTCCGGGGTCATGAAAATTATCCAAAAATATCCACAGGTCCGGGGTCATGAAAATTTTCCAAAAATATCGACAGGTCCGGGGTCATGAAAATTATCCAAAAATATCGACAGGTCCGGGGTCATGAAAATTATCCAAAAATATCGACAGGTCCGGGGTCATGAAAATTATCCAAAAATATCGACAGGTCCGGGGTGATGAAAATTATCCAAAAATATCGACAGGTCCGGGGTCATGAAAATTTTCCAAAAATATCGACATATCCGGGTCATGAAAATTTTCCAAAAATATCGACAGGTCCGGGTGATGAAAATTTTCCAAAAATATCGACAGGTCCGGGGTCATGAAAATTATCCAAAAATATCGACAGGTCCGGGGTCATGAAAATTATCCAAAAATATCGACAGGTCCGGGTGATGAAAATTTTCCAAAAATATCGACAGGTCCGGGGTGATGAAAATTATCCAAAAATATCCACAGGTCCGGGGTCATGAAAATTATCCAAAAATATCGACAGGTCCGGGGTCATGAAATTATCCAAAAATATCCACAGGTCCGGGGTCATGAAAATTATCCAAAAATATCGACAGGTCCGGGTGATGAAAATTTTCCAAAAATATCGACAGGTCCGGGGTCATGAAAATTATCCAAAAATATCGACAGGTCCGGGATGATGAAAATTTCCAAAAATATTGACAGGTCCGGGGTCATGAAAATTTTCCAAAAATATCGACAGGTCCGGGGTGATGAAAATTATCCAAAAATATCGACAGGTCCGGGATGATGAAAATTTTCCAAAAATATCGACAGGTCCGGGGTCATGAAAATTATCCAAAAATATCGACAGGTCCGGGTGATGAAATTTTCCAAAAATATCGACAGGTCCGGGTGATGAAATTATCCAAAAATATCGACAGGTCCGGGTCATGAAAATTATCCAAAAATATCGACAGGTCCGGTGATGAAAATTTTCCAAAAATATCGACAGGTCCGGGTCATGAAAATTATCCAAAAATATCGACAGGTCCGGGTGATGAAAATTTTCCAAAAATATTGACAGGTCCGGGTCATGAAAATGTTCCAAAATATCGACAGGTCCGGGGTGATGAGAATTTTCCAAAAATATCGACAGGTCCGGGTCATGAAAATTATCCAAAAATATCGACAGGTCCGGGGTCATGAAAATTATCCAAAAATATCGACAGGTCCGGGGTCATGAAAATTTTCCAAAAATATCGACAGGTCCGGGTCATGAAATTTTCCAAAAATATCGACAGGTCCGGGGTGATGAAAATTTTCCAAAATATCGACAGGTCCGGGGTCATGAAAATTATCCAAAATATAGACAGGTCCGGGTGATGAAAATTTCCAAAAATATCGACAGGTCCGGGTCATGAAAATTATCCAAAAATATCGACAGGTCCGGGTGATGAAATTTTCCAAAAATATTGACAGGTCCGGGTCATGAAAATTATCCAAAAATATCGACAGGTCCGGGGTGATGAAAATTTTCCAAAAATATCGACAGGTCCGGGTGATGAAATTTTCCAAAAATATCGACAGGTCCGGGGTCATGAAAATTATCCAAAAATATCGACAGGTCCGGGGTCATGAAAATTATCCAAAAATATCGACAGGTCCGTGGTCATGAAAAATTTCACTAAATTTCGAGAGATTATTTGATACTAATTGAAGAAACAAAATAAACTGATTTAATGTTTGTAGAAAAAAATTATCGTTCCTTTACTTCAGTGATGTGAGACATTCCTTTCACGTTTTTCTCTTATTTTCTTCAATTTATTAGTGTAGCTTATTTATTTGATACGTTGGTTACATACGTACAGACCGTAGCCCCATAAATCGCTCCTTCATTTTTCAAGCCTCCCTTTCTGGTGCGCGTTCACTTTCAAGTCCCCTCCCCCTCTTTATATTGCTTTACTGTCCGCCTTCGTGTTCCTTTGTTTTCAAACCTCCCTTAACAGGCTTAATAGTGTGCCTTCGTTTTCTCGCCTTTTTATAGTGTGCCTTTGTTTTTAAGCCTCCATTTATAGTGCGCGTTTGTTTTCAAGCCTCGTTTATAATCCGCCTTCGTTTTCAAGCCTTCCTTTATAGTGCGTGTTTGTTTTTAAGCCTCCCTTTATCGTGCGTCATTGTGTTTAAGCCGCCGTTTATAGTGCGTCTTAATTTTAAAGCCTCCCTTTATATTGCGTCTTCGTTTTTCAAGCCCCCTTTATAGTGCACCTTCGTTTTTCATGCCCCTTTATAGTGCACCTTCGTTTTTCAAGCCCCTTTATAGTGCACCTTCGTTTTTCAAGCCCCCTTTATAGTGCACCTTCGTTTTTCATGCCCCTTTATAGTGCACCTTCGTTTTTCATGCCCCCTTTATAGTGCTCTTTCGTTTTTCATGCCCCCTTTATAGTGCACCTTCGTTTTTCATGCCCCCTTTATAGTGCACTTTCGTTTTTCATGCCTCCTTTATAGTGCACCTTCGTTTTTCCTCCTTTATAGTGCACTTCGTTTTAAGCCTCCTTTATAGTGCCTTCGTTTTTCAAGCCTCCTTTATAGTGCACGTTCGTTTTTCAAGCCCCTTTATAGTGCACGTTCGTTTTTCAAGCCTCCTTTATAGTGCGTCTTTGTTTAAGCCTTTATAGTGCACTTCGTTTTTCATGCCTCCTTTATAGTGTGCTGCTTCTTTTTGCAATGCGCCTATATAGTGCGACTTCGTTTTGAATTGATGCCCCCTTTTACAAACTCCCGTTATATAGTGCGCCATAATTTGTCAGTCAAGCACTCTTCAAGGTGCACCTTCGTTTTATCTTAATATAGTGTATGTGGCACAAAAATGTTATAGCATTTTCTTCCTTTAAAAACCTTGCAAAATGATATACGCTTTATCGTTCAACAAGCTATTTAGATAGTCCGCAGTCGTTGTTAGCCCCCTTTTTACCGGCGATGCATTTCGACTCGTTAAAAGCGTACAGAAAAATCAATAAATATTCCTGCCAATATAAAATACGATTTACGGCCCAGATTGGTTCCATTTTCTAATCCATATTCATGAAACTTGTCAGTAAAATTTGCATCAAACATTTCAGACACGTGTGAAGACGCGGATTGATCTTTCGCCGATGAAGAACAAGTTCTGTCCTCGAGGAAGATGAAACAGGAATATTAACCTTAAAAATCAATGGTAAGTGTTATAATAAGTTTCAAGTGACTTTAAACGTTTTGCTTGTTCCTTCGCCACAACGAAAACTTCGCGATAGCGAAGATAGGTTTCGAGGTTTAGTCGACCGCGCTAGTGACAATACGTGAGTTGTGTCTCTCAGCCAATGTATAGTGTAGCAAATTGATATTAATCATGTCAGTTGTCAGTTCAAGAAAGATTCGTGATGGATTACTCTAGAAATTTCCTAGCATAGGAAGCTAAGCAAATATTGAGTAAAACTTGGAGTAATTTCGCTGAACAAAGCTTACAATCTTTGACACCTTCAACATGCATAGCAATGCCTTCATAATATATTCTGAAATATTCAGTTTACAACGCTTGTTCTAAATTTATTAGAAATTTTAGCGGGGGCAAGTTTAACTTTTAATTATATAAAAAGTTTGCTGTCTATCATGACCTAACGATTTTATTTGTTTCATTAATTTTCAGGGAGAATACTGACCGAAAGAAGGCAAGGAGAATGGAAACCATGAAGAGCTTGTGGAATCTGAGGAGATCCAAGTATTGGAGAAGACGACAAAACGATAAGAATTTGATTTTGAAATTAATTTCCCATGGTGGCAATATATTTGAAGCACAAGCTTTAATTATTTCGAGAGATTTTTTGTAGCTTTTTTTATTGTGGTTAATTCTTTGGTTTTGAAAGAAGCGTCAAGTGTTTTCACTAGATCACCAAATTAAACGAGTCTTGATGCGAGTTCTTTAAATATACTTGCCACCTATTATTTTTAAAGAATTGCTGACGAAAGTAATTTTATAGAGCGGTTTTCTTATAGCTTTCGCAACTAGTAGTAACTCCTTCAAAAAGCTGAGTGAGCACATACACTTGTTCTTTACTCCCCTCTGATTGGCCCACAATTGAAAATATTATCTTTTCTCTGATTGGTTAATTGAATACGTTTTTCAGAAGCCAACGCAGAGGGAAATCCCTCTCAAAAGTTGTTGGAAAATCGCTCAATTGAATTGTTTTCAGTTTATATACTGATAATGATTGCTTAAGTGTTATTTGATACGAAACATTGAACTGTTTGTGAATGGTTTTAAGAGACGTGGAGCGATTTTGAGGTGGCAGCGTGTAACTATTTTTTTTACTGTTCATCTGTTTTTTTCGAGTGGATTTGAAATGATCTTTAGGTTAGCCATTGAACAATGAAAGCAGGGGTGACACTGTGACCTCTTTTTGCACGATTTATTTTTATGCACAATTTATTCGAAATGAACACGCCACCTTAACCTTAGCTTCACGTTTCTATAACCACCAACACTTTCAGTTAAATTATTTGTTAGTCATGGCTATTTGAAGGTCCCTCCATGAAATACGAATTGCGTTAGACTAACACTTTTTGAAATGCAGTGACGGAGGAATTTGTGTGGCAATTGTCTTTGTTTTTTTTTACTGTAAAATATTTTAGGCGAGTTTTGTTCATTATACTCGAATTTGCTTTCATATATCTTGAATGGAGGACCCTTCAAATTGTCATTTATATCCTTGATAATTAAGTAATTTAAAAATCAATATCTGGTTTATTCACGACGGTATGTTTCAAAAAAGGCGCGTTTTTAGCTCTGATATAATAGGTAACGAAAACATAGAAAATCAACAATTTGGAAGATAATGTATTGATGTACAACCAAATTCCCAGAACTAACTTTGGGTTTGAAAGGATCGGAGGATCACGGACCACGGACCACAAAATAATAATGCTTTAGCATATTGCAACTGAAACCGGAAAACTAAGAGAAAATCAATAATTGAGAAACTATTGTCTTGATGTTCCACCAAATTCTCCGACGGCAATGTGAATAGAGAATTGATATGTCGATCTTGAGTTTGAAAGGATTGGAAGATCACGGATCACGGACCATGGACCACGGACTACAAAGTAAAAATGCTGTAGCCAAACCGAATTGTATATTTTGGATAATTCACATTAGTGTATCGAGGAAAATTTTCTTCGCGTTTTGTACGTTCCTGTGGCGGCTTTGGCCTTTCGTTTTCTCGCAAAACGTGTACGCATTTGTCTTGTAATTATACAAAAACTGCATAACTGAACAAGAAACTGATTCGGCATTTTTCCGTTTTTCTTTCTTTTGAGATTAATTCAGTTTTATGTCAGAGATGATGAAGAAAAAAAATACTTTAGAACATTTAGCGTTTCATTTCAAATGTAATTTTCCTATTCGATATAAACCAATTATTTAACCTGTGGTCCGTGAATACTCGGCTTGCTTTGCTTTATTTTTGTTTTGAGCTTTCAAAGTTTGTATTATTTTGGGTAAACATTTCCGTGGAACCAGATATTGATTTTTGTAGTCTGTCTTGTTGCATTTTTGGTTGTTACAGAGGGCAAGAGAAAAGATCGCGTAAAATTGGCAAACTAAACTGGAAATTTACTCTTTGGGTTTATAATCATGGCATTTCATGATTGTGAGCAATCATTGGATTTTGATTTACGAGGGTGTTCTCTTGTTCCATTGTAACAAATCAAAAATTGCATGGCGTAGCTTAATACCTACAGGTAAATAATTCGAGCAGAAAATGTATAGGTACCAACTCTGAGGTACCAATAAGTTCGAATATTTTTTCGTTCATGTTGAAATATATCGCCAGAAGGATGAACAAATTCATTGATTGAAATAAAATGTCTACGATGTATTTGGCTGGTGATTGCTTTCAGGATAGAAATTTAATCTCTATGGACAAAATAAAAATCGAAAAAAAAACTAAGTCTTTTGGCGGGAAAATTTTGTTGAAAAAAATTCGAAAAAAAAACTAAGTCTTTTGGCGGGAAAATTATCCTTGGAGAAAAAAGTCTGCGCTTTTGAATGGTGTCTGGTTTTGAGTCAAAAATATACTAAGTCTTTTGGCGGGAAAAAATCGTGCAGTGCCAACGGTTTTGACCCATCAAAAGTCTCAGTACATCTTTGATTTCTTATGCTAGACTCTGTTCAAAATCGCGGAATTTTTTTTCTTTTTGGCAACCCTACATAGTTAAAATATAGTAAAAGAGATAGCCTACATTTCTTCCAGGGGTGGTCACTAAGCAAGCTTTAAAGCGCAAGCGCAATTATATGCTCAATAAAAGACAATAATTAAAAGAAACAATAGTAGTTTTAATAGTGTTTTTATTCAATTACCATTAACTAATTACAATATTTTTAATAACAAGCAAAGTTGTTTGCAAGACTAGTAATTACAATATTTGTAATAACAAGCAAAGTTGTTAACAACACTCGAGTACAAGTAAAACTAGTGATTATTAGACAATACTACTGAATTACAACGGTATCATTAGAAGAAAACTAAGTCAAATGACCGCAATAAAACTTGGAACAGGAAAATTCTAAGCTTGAAGTTGTATTCGTCAAATTGTAAGAGCAATTTTTCAATGATTGTCATGAAAACAAAATCAAATAATAAAGCAAATAACTGCCGTCACAGAATAGCGCAATAGATCATGCAATCAAAACATGTGCTTGCATGTTATGACTGCATAATCTATTACGCTATTTTGTGGCGGCAGTAATTCGCTTTCTAATAACGTTGAAAACTTTCCTAAGTGCACGAATTCTGTGAATCAATTTCCAGCGAAAAAAGTTTCTAAATTTCCTTAATGTTTTCTCAGTTTTGGTAACGGATTTGGTGAAATCACTCCAGAATAATGGCTTATTCTTGTCGACGAGTAGCAAATGCTAATGCATACGCAGAAAACATTTTTCCGCGACTAAATTACAAATATTTATACCTCTAGAATTAATCTCTGACTATCTTGTCTTGTACGCTGTCCGCCTTGTCTTCTCTCTCTCTCCTGGATTGCGATCCACATCATTCAACAAGCATTAAATGCACTGAAAGAGAAAACAAGCGTACGTCTTAAAATACGAAAGCAGTTGAAAACGTTTACAAATTATAGATGTACTAGTAAAACATGGTATTAAATATGAACATTTGCTTTGTCTCCCTGTATTAATTGTCTGGATTTAGCAATTATTGCAAATTTACAACTAAGGAATAAACGTTGTTGTTAATGTATCTCGAGTACTTTTTTTTTAACTTGTAGCAATGAATTTGAGTGAGTTGTGTGAAACAATACTCTGCACCCGTCCTCCTTTTCGTCACGTTTGCTGCAGTAATTATATATAGAATATTAAAATAAAGCCATGTATTATACTGTCATAAAACACTCCAGTAATTTGAGAAATATAGAAAACACTCGCCTGCGGCTCGTGTTTTCTAAATTTCTCTCGTGTCCTCAAATTCCCGTCGTGTTTTATGACAGTATAATACATGGGTGCGCGAAGATATGAAATTTCTCTTCGAGTGTTCAACTCGACATCTCTCGAGTCGCTGGTTAGTTTTTGACGATTTTCCGAAGATTTCCGACCATTTTCCGTAAATTTTCCGAATATTGTTCGAAGGTCACACGAACTTTTCCGACGATTTCCGAAGATACTTTCATCCCCAAGATCAAAATATTAATTCTCCTTACTGGTTGCCATACGTTTCTTTTGATGTTTGTTTTGAGAATTTGGTAGTGCATCAAGACAATAACCTCTGGTTGATGGTTTTCTTCATTCTCCACACCACTCTGTTTCACAATGTATTGATATTATAAGGAGAAATTGGATGTTGATCATATTACAATAATACAGTGAATATAGAAGAGAAAATTTGGTAACAAATCATAATGTATTCTTATATAATTTGGCGATACATCAAGACAATTTATCGCAGCTTGTGAGCTCGGAGAATTATAAAAATATGAGTTTATACTCGATGATGTTATTCACGTATGTTGATATCTACAGTACCGATCAAACCCGACCTTTTTTCATATAGGCCCGTTCACACATGCGATTTTTGATGCGATTTAGCAGCGATTTATCGCGCAAGTGTAAACTACCTGCGATTTCACGGCGATTTGTATGGCCAGTTGTAGGAGATGTATCAAATCGCCGATAAATCGCATCAAAATTCGAGCAAGTTCGAAACATCGGCGACAAATCGCAGTCAAATCGCCATGAAATCGCAGCTGGTTTACACGGGCGATTTGGAATCGCGCGATAAATCGCATCAAAAATCGCATGTGTGAACGGGCCTTATGAACAAATACAAAATAAACGCTCAAATCTAGAGTTTTCAAATAACATTAGCGACCTTTAGATTGGAGTACGAGTACAAGATTGACTACGAGTACGACTTTCGAATTTCAAACAATTCATGTTCTCAGAGCCCTCGCTCCTTCCCTGTTGCTGAGCAGTAGAGAAGGAGGCTCTAGGAACGAGATTGGTGTTAGACGTGTTGATGTAAACCCTGCGCACTAGGTTTGAAAAGTCGTACTCAATCTCGTACTCGTACTCCGATCTAAAGGTCACCAATGAGCCGATCACACGCCGGTGGAATAAAAAATTCGCTGCACAGTTTTTTTGCCATAATTATTATAAACCCATCAAAATAATGGAACTTTTTGCAATAGTTTCTTGAAATATTTCCGTTTGAAAGAAATGTACGTCACTAGCAAATGGGGATAGAATTTTGACACAATATTATCATAATTAGCGTGTGTGTTTACGCTGACGCAATCCCCGTGAAATTCAAACTCACTCAGCAATATTTGAAGAACATATTCTTACAAATTCAAAATTTTTCTAAACTTAAAATTCACATCTTACTGAAGATAAACGTGAACATTTGAGAATGATAGTAAGATTTGATGTTCACTGTGGATTTTAGATTTGTCAAAAGGAGTACAATAATTTTGTGAAACTCCAGCCTCCACGTGCAAAACTAAAATGCAAATTATATGTTGGTGAAGGTGGGAGGAGCCAAGTCCCTTTTATAGCGCGCGTTCGTGTTTGTTTAAAAAAAATTAATAACATTTTAGTATATTTATCAACATGAAATTTTGCTGAAAACATCTCATTTGATTCATACAAGAGAGGATAAAGCTACTTTTATATTTGTTTAATTAAGAAAATTCAGCTGATTGCGAAGATAAAAGTTCTTTTCGAAATGCCCTTTGTTTACATTCCGATCATGCCATTATTGGTAGCAAATTTATTTTGATATATTTATGAAATTTCGCAGAAAATAACTCATTTTGATAAAACCTAGATTTATACTCTCTTGAGTAAGAAACTTTAGCTGATTGCATTGTCAAGATAAACGTGTTTTTTTCTGAAGCTGAGCTTTGAACCTTTCTTGTTTACATTCCAATCATGCCTTTGTTGGTAACACATTGAGCCTAAAAATGTCAGCGGTATGAGTAAAAAAAATCAAATCTACAAACGTATCGATCTTGGAATAACTAGACTTGCTTTTTTAAAAAATGAGCATCATTTCCTATAAAGGCTAGCTTCTATAGACCCTTTTTAAAAATGGCTGCCAATTTAAAATTATTTTGTATGCATTTAAAAATTTAAATGCATACAAAATAATTTTAAATTGGCAGCCATTTTTAAAAAAGGGTCTATATGATCGCTGGAGTTGCTTGATACGAACTTGCCGCTGAAGCGCACCAAATAACGATCTCTCTCGGGGACATTTCTCATTCTCTCTTGAAAGCAATTTCAAGTAGGCTGTGCACGGAATAATTTTTAATATGTTTTCGTCACGATCACCAGGGTCTATAGCAAATTTGAATCCAAGACTAATAATTGGTGTAAATTTCACATCGATTCGACTGAGGAAAGTCTGCAAAGAGCTGATTGAAAACATTGGGTATGGTCCCCGAAAAACTGTATCGAAACACCTGGATATTTTTAACTATTAGAGCGGTTTTAAATTGAGTGTCTTAAACCAAAACCCAAAGCAATCAATGGCCAATCAAAACAAACACAAACAACACAGTGAACCAATGAAAACTCGAAGCAAATACACGTAACCAGCGCCGATTGGTTGAGTACGTGGCAGAGTTTTTTAAACCAATCAAAGAGCGTAATAAAGCAAAACCAAAGCAATTCCAGATTACTTTCGACACTCAATTGAAAACCACTCTAATTGATGAAAGTTACCAACATCTGTTTTCCTTAAATATTAATCTTTGAATTCCCGAGAGTGATCGACATCTAAATTATTTTTGTAATATCAATGCATTGCCATGGTTATGAGAATAAATAAATATTGTCCAGATGTGCCATTTAAATTTCCAATACATTGCCAGGGTAATAAATTAATTTTGAATTTCTTTGAAAAAGTCAACAATTTACAACTTGCTTTTTGTTATGTATTTATCGAACCTTTTCAATTCCCAAAAATGATCAACATCGAATTTCTTCTTGCAATATATCAATACACTGACATTGGAGCAGTACTCGCATGTACACATTGTGGACCTATTTTTACATACAAGGTTTTTGTAGCTTACCTTCGTGCAATTCTTTGCAGGTGTTTTCTTCTTGTCTCTTCCATGCTTTGTAACGATGTTTCTTGAATGTTGCTTCATATCATCTGAAGTTTAAAAAAAATGTCAGAATGAGTTAACACCATCAATTCCCAGAAAATACCTTCTCAATATATTGCCATGGTGACAAATTAAGAAATATAATTTTGAATTACTTTGATAAAAGTGTGAGACTTTGATCTTTAACCTTTTAGTTCCCATTAGTTTTCAACATCTACCTTCTTGCAATAAATCAATGCTTTGTCATTGTCACATTAGCCACATGTACACGTTATGGACCTATTTTCTTTATCATAATCATGTTTACTACAGCTTACCTTTGTTTCAGGCGGTTTATTCCAGCAACTCTGATACCTTAGCAAGATGTTTCTTTTATGGTACTTTATCTGAAACTGAGAAAAAATAAAGGAGTAAATATCATCCATGAAAAATGTTGGACTGACGACTAACCCCTTATAAATACTTGGGAGTTAAAACAACCACAAAGGAAAGGTCAGGAAACGCCTAGGATGACAAGTGTAGAGCCACTGTATAGGTCATTAAACGCTTTTTTTTAGCAATGATAATAATCGTCGTGGTTTGCTTGAAGGTGCGTTCCCATACTCACAAGTGACGAATTATTATTAGAAATTATTAATAATTAAAAAAATCATTCAGAAATGCTTTGAAAGCAGATAACAATCTACAACTTGCAAAATAACTGCATAACCATTTGATTACCAAAAGTGATCAATATGTAATTTTTTTCCTGCACAATGCATCACCATAGTAATAGTATAGTCACATGGACACATTGTGGACCTATTTTTCTAGATATAATCATGTTTACCGCAGCTTACCATCGTTTCAGGTCATTTCTTCTTGCCACTCCCATGTCGTATCGAGATGTCTCTTTAATGGTACTTCATCTGAAACTGAGAAAATAATACCACCACGAGTTAATATCAACCATGAAAAATATACTAGTCCTGTCCTGGGCTCTCGGCGGGAGTGGCTATCATGGGATCAACATGTACATGTTATCAAAAGTTTCAGCAAATACGAAGACAACCCGTTTGAAAATAAATTTGTGTTTCACTAGCATCTACTAGAAACATCTAGTTTGTCAGCTCACTGTGTGAACACACTACTTTATAGCTGAATATATAAAAGCAAACTTTTAGTCCGAGATAGAGAAAATTTACCGTCGACGTTGCTGTTCTCAAACCAAGAATATGAAGGTGTATGAAAAAGTTATAAAGTGTACCCTGGAAATATTTCAAATTCACTCCTTAACGGAGAACTGAGTGTTCACATTACTTGGTAGAATTGTTTCGTTTCGTCCCCGTAGCTTACTCTTCCTTCGGTCTGACAATGTACCACGGAACGCTTATATTTACCTCGTCAGGTTTTCGGCTGCTGAACAAACTCGGTTGTGAGTTGTTGGTCCATATCATGTCTTCCACTTACTGGTTTCCTTGCATTTTGACGATTTGTCTGGCGTTAAGCTCCATTTGTTAATAAATTTCGTCCCTTCGAAGAAGTCGAACAGCCCCAACCACGAGGAACTCAATAATAAAATGCAAATTAGAAAATCACACTTCAAGTTTTGCACGTGAAAATTGCATGGCCAGGTTCCTGGGTTGAATTAATTTACCAACAGATACCAGAAAAACCCGTTTAATAAGAATAATTTATGGCTACAGAAAACTTTGAATATAAGAGCTTTGAATGAATAGTTGCCATAATTTCTTATATATTTATACTGGTGGTTTATTTACAGTTCCGGACACATGCCGAGTAAGCGCTGTCTGTCCTGTCCCCCCCTGAAATTTTTGTACCCAATATTGTGCACAATTGAAAACAAGTACAATCGCTTTCTTTTTCTGCAACATTGCGCGTAACAATTGGGGTTTCTATCTAGCACTGCGCGCGGGACATTAGATTCGCGTCTAACTAGGCTATTTTTAGATCTAAATTTCGCGGGAAACAAAATGACGCAGGAAGGATGTTGCGTAGGAGAATTAATGGCGTATGCTTTAATCCATACGGTGAACCACCGATCTTTTATCTGCTGTCATTTGCTCAGGTAATGGAGTGCTTTATTTGCTGATACGACTTTCTCAATCCAAAAGTTAGCGAAAGGTTAATATTAAAGGTCAATTATTTCTCGTAAGAGTTTGTCTACCGTTTCTTCAACCGCTTTCGCGATGTGTGCGCGCTAAGTTATGAAATCACCACAGGAAGCATACAACTTGAAAGGATTAATAAATAAAATAATTCGTTACCTGGTTTTCTTCAGTTTTCTTTTGTATTCTCTTGCACGCGACTTATAGGAAAGACCGCTACCCACATTTTCTGCGCCAGCATTGATCTCGCACCCAGACCTTCTCGCTTTCCGGAAAAAAAATTTCTATGTACATATATTGTTAAAAATATATCTACTTATTTTTTTTCTGAGAGCGCGAGCGGGCGGAACTCTCGAATCCTGCAATCTGATTGGTTCCGAGAGCGGGCAAGATTTTCCAATCTTGCCCACGGTCAAAATATCAAATGACTTTGCCGCCGGGCCTGCGCTGCCAGCGAAGAAGTTTTAATTTCAGCAACGTGCGAAGGTCGATGCGAAGAAGCTTTTACTGAATTTTTCACATTATATTGCTCTCTTATCGTTGTCAAGTGAATGGGGAACTACGCAGTGGAATTGAAGAGCTTGCATTTCTACAAAAAGGCGAGTGTTCATTTGATTTTAACCGACATAAATTATTTGAGTTTGTTGTTGTTTTGGAAATCACTTTCACGCTCTCTAAACTTGCGATTTTAAATTACAAATGTCCGTGTTTAGACTCAATTCCTTAGTTTTAGTCATTTGCTTTTCGTTTCTCTTTTTTACCGAAACAGCCCTTCATTAACTTTCATTCAAGAAAGAACTTAGTGATTACCGGTAACCCAGAAAATAATTCTCGGCTCGTATAAATCGGTACGTTGAAAGTACTGAATGCATGAATACAGTTTGTCAAGGTTTCGCATAAAATGAAAATTGTAAATGGCCATCGAATGGCAAGAATTAGATTAACATGGAAATGAAATTGTAGAAAACTGAGGAAACAGTTTTGCTCGGAAAATGCTTTCATGACACTACAAAAGAGTATGGAAGATTTTTCTAAAATTTTGCCGGTTACGCCGGACTTTGAATGGCTTTAGCTTCTCATTTCAGCTGCTTTTAGCGGTGAAATTCCGTTTGAGTCTCCATCGTCTGTTCTTCACATCTACCTTTCTGTAATTCTGGTGTAAAAATTAATCGTCTGAGTTTCTTTTTATTTGGATTAAGTTTTATTTCTTCGGTAGTTTGAGTTTTATAGCGACCTTGCGATCAGCTATAAAAGGAATACGCGCGCGCGTGAAAAACAGATTTTGCAAACGGCAAGATTTCAAGATTTCTAGCATTACCAAACCAAGTAGGAAAAAAATAAATACGTTATTTGCCGGCCTTGGTCGGTCCGTATTGAGAAAAACTGTGCCCTCGGTCTTGAGTACGGCACTCGGCCTACGGCCTCGTGCCGTACTCAAGACCTCTGGCACAGTTTTTCTCAATACGGACCTCCCGGCCGGCAAATAACATATATATAGAAAACAAAATGGTTCAACGTGATTGGCTACTTGCTCGCGGAAAAATGATCTAAAACTAGCATAAACGCGAATCTGATGGCACAAGATCCAAAACAAGAGAGTTGTGCGCAATGTTGCAGCGTGTGTCGGGCATGTATTGTTTAATTGACCAGTAAAAATCAAATGCTCCTATGAGTTCACTCGTGAATTAATAAATTAATATGCATAAATTAATAGCGCCATCATAATTTACAGCCCATCGACCGAGCGAGTGAAATTTGTCCACCACATGCTAGAACTCGTTTATTGCTTTCGCATTCACGAGTTAAAAACTAAGCACGCCTTAGAGGGCAAAATTACTGAATTCTGATTGGTTAAGACAGAGGGCATTTTTCGTTAAATTTGGTTTGTTCGGGGCAAAATTACTCCGAAGATCGCCCGAGGACTCCCGAAGAATGCAAAGATGACCCGATCCGTACCGAAGATTTCCGAAAATCACCCGAGGTCCTCCAAAGATTTTCGAACGTGATCGGAAGGTCAGCATATATTTCCCAGTCTCCCGTAGATTGTCTTTATGAACAAGTAATCTCATGATTCCTTGTAAAATTAAGGATTAATATCACTTCTGTTTTCAGAATTCGCAACTCGGGCAATTTCTGAAAACAGGCGTGATATTAATCCTTAATTGCGATGACCTATACTTATTCTCACTTATTTTTGTGAGTATTAATTTCCGCAAATTAAAAACTGAGCTACTTCAGGATGTTCTTTCCCTTGTTAGTAAAATTCCCTTCTTCTAATTTGTAAGCAGTTTATTATGGCTCTAAATAAAACTTTTTTTGTTGAAAATCAATAGGTAAAAAGGTAAAGTCTTCACGAGCCTGGTGGCCCACAACTTCCGGAGCTTATCCCGGTTTTCTGTAGCATGAAGCGACTAGAAGTATTGCTACTACCCCTGGATGGGATGCTAGTCCATCACAGGTTACCCCCCCCCCCCCCCCCCCCCCCCCCCCCCAGCGTTTTGTCGCCGGTATCCATTTATACTCCTTGAAGAAGAGAGGCACTGTGAGAGTAAAGTGTCTTGCCCAAGAACACAACACAATGTTTATACTCCTGGGTGGAGAGAGGCACTGTGAGTGTAAAGTGTCTTGCCCCAGAACACAACACAATGTTTATACTCCTGGGTGGAGAGAGGCACTGTGAGAGTAAAGTGTCTTGCCCCAAGAACACAACACAATGTTTATACTCCTGGGTGGAGAGAGGCACTGTGAGAGTAAAGTGTCTTGCCCAAGAACACAACACAATGTTTATACTCCTGGGTGGAGAGAGGCACTGTGAGAGTAAAGTGTCTTGCCCCAAGAACACAACACAGGGCTTGAACCCAGACCGCTTGGTCCGGAGTCCAGCGCGCTAACCATTAGGCCACCGCGTCTCCCACTCAAAATCAATAACTTAGGTTATACTGTATTGTGTTGACGCACCACCAAATGTTCAGACAAAGTCATCAGTAAGGATAATTTATTTAATATTCAGAGATTAGAACTGAACGGGTTCAAGAACTGACTACATACAATGATTAATCCTTTAAGCCCCAATATTGATCAGCATCAAATTTCGCCTATGATATCAATGCATGATCAAGCATACAGGTCATGAGAATTAAGGAAATGATCACCAAAGATGATATTTAAACAAGTTCTCCCAACAAGTTCTATGAGAAATGTACGGAGACCAGTAAGGAGAATTGTCTGTTGACATTAGGACTTAAAGGTTTAATAACGTACAAGACCTCAAGCAGCTTCTCGATGATCGAGAAGACAATACAGTCAAACCTGTATTAAGCGGACACCCTCGGCAATGCTCTAGTGTCCGCCTAATACAGGCTGTCCGCTTCATGGAGGTATAATTTACAATAAATGAGGGAACTGATAAATTTTGGGACTTTTGCTACTGTCCGCTTAATACGGTGTCCGCTTAATACAGGTTTGACTATATTACAATACAAATTATGCATGCAAACCCTCCCTTAAACTGTACAATTTCCCTTCACGTGCAGTAAGTCGATTTGAACAAACCTATTTACATCTCTGAATAGGGACCCATGTAAGTTAAAAAAAACAATATTTACAATAAAAAGAACGTACATGGCACCCTGGAATTCATTAATTCTTGACGTGAAAATACATTGGGAATTACTTTCAATTGGCTCGAGTACTAGTGACCTGTTGGAACAAATTGCCATTAAATTAATGGACAATAGTCTGAACAGAACATTTGTTGAAAACAACGTAAAATTCATGGCTACAAATCTCCGCCATTTTGGGTTTTACAAACCCTCGGGCGCCATTTTGGATTTTATGACGTTTTGTCTGCCTCGTCCACGTGCACTGTTACATTTTCGTCGGAAAAGGGCGGGAAAACAGGGAGCGCGGTGGTTGTGAGTCCCACAACTCCATGCGCATGACCAAGGAGTGACACCTGGGGACAAAGCAGATGTTTCGTTGTCAAAATAAAATATTAATGTTGTTGTTGAGCTATTGTTTTCTGATAGTGGCAACCATGTGACGTCATATGATACAAAATGGCACCGCACAAGAAATTCAACCCCCAAAATGGCTGATATTTGTATTCAATTTTTCTATGCACTTGAATATAAACAATTTAGACAATATTTCCAACGATTTAATGGCGATTTGTTCCAACAGTGAAGGCTACCTTTAAAAAAAGATAAAAATAAGGGGAGGAAGTGTGACAGGTATCCACTTACGTGTCTGCTTTAGAGAGAGGTCTGCGTTTGAGGTATACGTTACGGTTAAGGAGTGTACTCAAATGCAGGCCTGTACTGTAAAACTTGAAATCCATTTTTCGATCAAGGTTTAAAGGTTTTAAAATAATCAGGACTGGTGACATCTTCGAGTAATACAAAACGAAAATGATGCCATGTTGTCCCGAGTACCTAATCCCAAGACAATGCAAGCTTTAGCAGTCTGATTTGCCAGAAAATTTGGTAGAATGCGTTTTTTCTTAAGATAAATTAAATTTTCGCAAGAGCATGCATTTTCTTAAAATTATTTTCCCACGCACAATTTAATAATTATTATTATATAAAAATTAATTCTAAAATATGTGTGCACGTAAGAACTGGATTTTCTCGACCGTTTGAGACACATTTACTGTTACATGAGGTCCTATATCACGTTTTGAACGCTTATTCTTTCTTATAAAATACTCCCATATTTCCTAGAACAGACAATGACTACTTATCAACCACGCCAAAGAGTATATCACACAAATCACTGGAATGCAGAAGAAGTACGAGAATTGAGCCAAAATATTCCATAATGATAACAAAGCACTGCCCAAATCTGTATTGCCTGATTGGTTAACACTTTCACTCTAAGTAAGCTAAGTTCAAATCTGAGGAAAAAATCTTGAATTTCATGTTGGCAAAATTGTCAAAATCAAACAGTACCACATGAAAGTACTGCTCAATAGCTTTCATTTGAATGGTCACACACTAGGTTTTCATCCACAGACTCAAAAGGTACAACCACATTTATCGACTCAAGGTTTGACTCTGGGAGCAAAAGGGTTAAATAGAGTAACAAAACCAATCAGAGACACTAAACAGATCTCTGTAGTGCTGCGTCATCAGTATGGAATTTAATCTCGTACCCAGTTCTTCTCACTCTTCAGGAGAGAACATCTGGTCAAATCCGTTTTGATCACATAGTCAAGTGTCAGGAATGTGACACAATGTAACTGCGCATGGTCAACATTTTAAGAGAAAAATGGCAGAAAGCAAAACATTTTCAGATGTATGCGTTTCGATATGCACTTTGTGAACGAGGGACGCCTGAATAAGTCTCAAAACAAAGCAACAGACTGTTTTGGAAGCCCTTGTGTATGCACAAAAGGATGTACTAGCAATTTTATCTGGATATCGTTTAATTTTATTTACTGTGCTGTTTCGCACAAAGTCTACACAGGTCTTCCAAAGCGAAATGATTCCAAAACAAGATAACATTTCAAAATCTTCGTGCAAATAGAAAACAACAACAATAACAACAACAACAACACGGACTGGAATTGAGCCATTTTGATACCAATCAGATTGGCAAGCAAACCAGTTTGACCAGATGATTTATATCAAAGTGAAAAAAAATCTATGTTGGAGATAATATGGAATTTGCGGCTCAAATTTCAGCCGGAAGTGAGGCACCCAAACAGTAACATTTGTTCCCTCAAGTTGTTTAAATAAAAATATTTTTCAAATTAACATGTTTAAGCTTTGGTGTGGATTGGGTAATGCCCTGGAAAAATGCAAATGGTAATATTAAAAATGCCAACAGAAATGCCAATAGAATCCATTAAAATTATTTTTGTTATGTGGAATATAGCTATCACCCATGAGGAGGCACAGTTGTGATCTATTTACAAATTTGTATCTTATAAGGACAAGTGAAGACTGCATGAAAAGAACCTTGCAAGCGGCCAGCACCAGTTTCATGAGCATTTGTACAGCTATTTCAAAACCCTGCGAGATTGGCTTTAAGTTGAAACAGCTGTATGTGATAGGTAATGCAAGTGGCCTTGGTTAATGTAATACTTTGTAGGGACATCATCTGTTTTCATTTGACGTTTTAATAACAAAGAATACATTAGAGCAGTTTTCAATCGAGTGTTGAGAGTAATCCGGAATTGCTTCGGTTTTGCATTGGTTTAAAAAACTTGCGCCACCTACTCAACCAATCGGATGCAAAACCAAACTCAACTTGGTCACACACGTTTTCCCGCATTTGGCACCGGCTATGCGTATTTCCTTAGAGTTGTCACTGGTTCATTGTGTTGCTTACGTTTGTTGTATAATTATTGTTACAATAGTTTTTGTTTTACGACACTAAAAGAAAACCGCTCTAATTGGCAGCAACAATATTAATTATTACTAACTTCCCTTTTCCTTTTCATAACCTGATGAGACAACTTGACTCAACCAAATTCTCTCAAGATTAGAGAGAGAATATCTGAACGACAGTAAGGAGAAATATAAAGCTGATGTTGTGTTAAAATGTCAAGGGAAAACAATCCTGCGGCGTTTTGAAATAGCTGTTTAATTAATTTATTAAGTCTTTTGCTGTGAAATTCATTTATGACAACAACTTTCCTTTAGCAAGTGACGGCTTACACCACGTGGAAATGCATTCTCGTTCTCAGGGTCCTCTGAGATATTGCAAACGAGTTGACAGAAAGACAGCGAATGTTTCTTTCCTTTCCTCTCATTCATTCAATTTATATAAGCGCCTCAGCCCCTCTCCCCACAGTACATGGTTGGGATGGGCTTCTGTGTAGCCGCTGTGTGTGTCTTATTTTAGGAAGTCTTTCTAATGTTCTGAGCAAAGTTTGAAAAGAGGGCCGCCTATCTGCATCAAATGCCCAGCAAATCGTTAAAGTATCCTGAAAAAACAACAATACAAAAATGATCTTATTGAATGGGGAGTTTCGTAAAACCTTTACATCGGTATACACAAGGCAACAAGATACTGGGACGTGACCTGGACTGCAACAAGTATCTTCATGTTAACTATCAATTTTCGTCAAAAACATTCAAACAGGTTTGAACCGATGAAACAAGTTAAAGGGATTGTCCCCTTGTGTGAAATGTTCAGCGTGCAACACGTGAAAAATAAACCAATCACAGAACAAATCCCCTCGTGTGAACAGTACAAGGCATCCAGCCCCTTTGCCTTGTGCCTTGTAACTGTGCCCTTGAACAACGCATGCCCTTTGCAAGAAAGAGTTTGGTGAGCAAGCCCTAATTTAATTTGTTTGTGTGTTTGGTTGCCATCTTGGATTCTGAATCCCATTCCCAAGTCTGTTTTTTTTTTCACTCGCCCCAACCCTCCTCTGTTTTCCTAAACCAATATGGCGGCTAAACTGTCCAAAATAAGCCTCGACTACAGGCTAGCAAAGTTCAAGCCCCAGTTGTTCAAAGGATGGATAATACTATCCACCAGATGTGGATAGCGTGTGGATAGCATAGTGATATATCTGGCGAATATTTAGCGTTATTATTCAACAAATTGTAACACTGTCCAAATATGGTCATAATGCACTCAATATCTATCGGGTGTACTCAACAGATATCCAGCGATATATGTAATTTTGTATGCGTGCGGTAAAATGTTCAAGTCAGTTCTTGAAATAAAACTGGAAGAGTATTTTTTTAGTTGTGTAATTAATGTGTTGAATAATAAAACAATTATCCTGCTCAATCTTGCGGAATATTGCCTGATTTTAGCCAACTCGGCCGACGGCCTCATCGGCTAAGCATCAGGCGATTGCCTTTGGATACAGCAATCTCTCTTACCTTACTGTACTTTAGACTAAAGCTTGTGACAATTTAACCTACCTTAACCTCCCGTGGAACGTCCACAGTCGCTAGCGACTGTTTAACTCCTTTGCCTACTTGCCATATAATGGCTTCAGGAATTTGTTTTTTGAAAGGCCATGAGCCGGAACACATCTCGTACCAGACAGTCCTAAAGAAAGAGCCATTGCAGAATGTTTCAGTCCCTTACTGATTACAATATCCCCTTATTGATGATTTTATTTTATTTTATTTTTTATTATTTTTTTTAATTTTAAATTTTTTTTAAATTCTATTTTCTTAACAATGACAGTGGTGATCACGTATGACTATTTCACACTATATTAAGACAATGTGAACAAGTGTCGGTTTTGGCAAATCTTTGTGGAAGCACTCGAAGAGTTTCAGAATCTTTTTATCCAATCAGAAACTAGCATGAGTATTCCGAAAGCAATCGCGCCAGCAAATATGTCAGTAATGAACACCGTGGGCTCAGTCCCATCTCAGAGGTGGGATTTACCATCTACTGATACTTGTCCCCTGACTGTGTTATGTAAGTAATATGTATTTATCTTCAAATAGAAAGAAACATACTTCAAAATAATTGTTTTGCACTGTGGTTCTACAACAGCTCAAAAACTTGAAAACTCTCAAAAATGTTAAAACCAATCGTGCTTATGCGTGACTCTTCCCATGCCTGCCACATGCAACACATTTCCTGCGCTTTCCACTGGCTATATGTTTCCTTGTGCTTGCCACAAGATACATGTTTCCCCGCACTTGTCACAAGATATATGTTTCCCAGCGCTTGCCACAAGTTATTGCTTTTGTTCTGATTGGTTTACGGAATTCACGTGCAGATTGTGATTAGCTCCACGATCTACTGTGGTTTTAGCTTTATAACAGTTATAACAAAACTGCTCTAATCTAGCCTATGCAGGAAAGAGAAGGAGTTAAGAAAATAGTGAGGCTCAACAGGTAGCTTTGTTAGTGCTGACGCTACTGTGACATGCAACCCCAGGGGTACTCCGGATTTAAAGTGACAGGGAGGTGCAAATGGAGACAAAAATTGAAACCTAAAAAAATCCGTAGGGCTTGAAGCAAAACCCAAAAAAATCCCCTGAACCAAAATTAAACCCCAAAAAATCCCATGCTGAATTTTGAACCTTATTTTACACATTTACTTCTTTACTACAAGTATGAGCATACTACATATCCGTAGCACTAAATATGGTAACAATTTTTTTACTGGGAATCTTTTGACCTCCAAAATATCCCTTTTAAAATCAAACTACCCAAAAAATTACTTGCCAACATTTTCTTACCCAAAAATCCCGAAATCGTGAATTTCAAACCCAAAAAAATAATCCTTCGCACCTCCACGTAACTTTAACCCTTTCACTCCCAAGAGAACCAAGTTCAAAATTTAGGAAAAAGTCTTGAATTTCATTTTGCAAAATTATCAATATTTTATTTAAACAAACAAAACCATATGAAAGTACTGCTCAATAGCTTTCATTTGAATGGTCACACACTAGGGTTTCATCCACTTGACTCTGGTAGTGAAAGAGTTAAATCCAGAGTAGCCCCCCTGGGCACGCAACTAGAACCTACCCAAAGGCGTACATATCAGTTGCCATAGTGAACTGTGAAGAATCAGGAGCATCTTGTTGGGTTGTAAGAGACCGAAGAATTTCAGGAGCTAAATACGGCAGCCATCCTTCTGGAATCATGAGCAGCCCAGGTCTGGCCGACTTGGTGGTCAAACCAGCTACACTGAACAAACCGAAATCCGTGATCACCACACGATTGTTTAACTCCAGAAAAACATTCTTCGAGCGCAGGTCGGTGTGTACGATCCCTCGAGCGTGAAGATATCCCATCCCCTGTGGATTAATATGGAAACAAACCGTATACAGTCAACTCTCTCTTAAGAGACAGCAGGCAGGATGGAATGACTGGAGCACTGCAAGAGCAGTAGCCAAGGACAGGGTGGCATTGAAGCAGAATGTTGCGGTCTTGTGTGCCTACTGGTGCTAGGAGCGATGACGACGCTATGATTTCATTCAAATCCATCACGCAATCTTTATTACACAATGAACGTCTGTTGGTTCGTTGGCAGAGGAAGGATTGTACAACAAATCAAAAAAGCTTGTTTAGAAGGCTATCTAACCAATGATGTTACCTAAAGCATATGAGTGCATGGTTATTGATTAACATGTCACATGACATAGATCGGATTTCTACACCAGTGAACACGTGTGTATCGTGCAATCACTCGACATCTAGAATGAGTAGTCAAGTCTGAATGGGAAGTGTTGCGTGATGACCCAAATAACATCAGCCATGCGTTGCGTAACAGACATGATCATAGGAATTATAAACTTTTCTCTCACCTGAGAAATCTGAGTACAAATCTGCGCGATTTTTTGCAGAGGAAGGTTGTCCTTTCGTACGTGTATGTGAGTGTAAACTGAATTACCACGGCACATGCTACAAAAACAGACACAAAAACTTGTCAATAGAATGCGAAAAATACAAACATACGTCTAGCAAAATAGAACATGTTGCTTCCATGATGTATTCCAACATAGTCGAATCAAGTAATACCAGTTATTGTATTTCACTGCTGCTGAAGTTCCGGTTGGCATTACAGTCAGGTACTGCACAGAGATCGAAGTGTATTTAGGGCTAACGCTCAAAACGTCAGCTTTCCAAATTTGCTATGACAGTTAGTTAACCTTTATCAACTTCCTGCCGATGCAGCATAACAGTTTCTTTAGAAACTAATCACTTTGTGCATACAGTTTACAGTTTACCTTGTTATGATAGCGAGTTTTGGTGGATCCATGCATGCGCCCATGAATAGCACTACATTTTCATGGCGAGTTTTTCGAAATGTTCCAACTTGGAACTTGAAGGCGTTCAGCTGTTCTTCAGTTGGATTTTCAATCTCGATCATCTTCACTGCCACTTCACCGTGCCAGTGACCCCTGCATGATACAGAAATAGACATTACTCCATAGAAACTGTGCTTGAAATATATATACTTCAAAAACTCATTAATAATTCATAAAGAAAATGCAAAAGAAATGAATGTTTAATGAGTGTCTTTATGTTAATTTGATAAAGATACGGCTGAACTTTTAGCTCAATTTTCTTGTCTAAAACAAACTAAAATTTTAAGATAAGGATCAGATTTAATAGATTTAGGGGGAAGTTTTTGAAGTTGTTTAAAAAACTCGCAGAATGTGTTTTATTAGGTCTAAAAAGACTCGGCTTTGCCTCGTGTTTTAAAACCCGATAAAACACTGCTGAGCAGTCGTTTTTTTTTAACTATACACATATAAATATTGAGTTTAACAACATGTTCTTCAGACTGTGAGTGGTTTTCATTGTATCGCTGACTTGCCTGTAAACTTTTCCAAATCTGCCTGTACCCAGTGGAGTCCAGCTGATCTCTAGCTCTTCAAACGGAATTACCCACTCGGACATCAAGCTGCCTCTTTGCTGAATAGTGATAGATAAATGCATTAGGGTTTTCTTCGCAAGCTTTGTGTCTGGTAGACTCCAAGATTGCAACAAAAGGTGCACAAAAATTGTCTAGTGCAACAGTGCCTTAGCCATGATTTTTGCCTGTTTAATACTGTGTTAGTCTCCTTCACAGCCATGTGTCATCAAGTAACAATCTAAAGCATTGCGCGATGACCCAAATTACGGCTAAAAAGGAGACCAATACTGTGGCAATCTGGCATACATGTACAAAGAACTAGGACATGATAAATTTTATTCATGGTTGCTTTTTTTGAATGGGTAATTTCTATTGGTTATAAACAGTATAATAAAGGTTTCCTGTGGACAGACACAAGAGAGCAGTAGAAATCAAGTTTATACACCATTCACACTAAGCCTGTTTATAACCAGGTTTAACAGGCTACAACACTGAAGGACTGAATGTTGCACCAGGTTAACATAACTAGCCAGTTGTGACTACATTCTTGAAACTTTTATGTCAATAGCTCCTACATGTACATGTATCCATTAACTGAAATGCACGCTGTATTACTTTCAACATACATACATAGTCATAAATGTTTGGCTAATGTGTTGTATACAGTTGAACCTCCACAAGTACTAATAATGGCGACCACTCTACAATGACCAGAAATTTTTGTCTTGATCGTGCGCCAATCCATACACTTTAATATTATTCAAACTTTCCAATAATGGCCAGTTTATTCTGCCCAGGGTGGCCATAGTACTAGTGGTGGCCATTGTAGAGAGATAAAGAGGTTCGACTGTATTTGAAAAAGAACTGTGGTATTCTACAATTGAATGACTTTATAACATTAAATAAGCATGGCCGATAGACAGCAAAACAGTCCGTATTTTAGTGCAAGGACGTTGAATGAAATGCAGCGGCCCAAAAAGTTCTGGGATGAGCAAGAAAATTACGAGTGTGATTTAACCTTTATTTTTATCAGAGTTTTATCTCACATTCTTCAGAAAGGTATCTGCATTATGTTTTTTTTAGCATTTGGTATTTTATATTTTTTCCCTTAGTCGTACTCTTCTTGAGTTAATTCAAGTTTCAGAATTAAAATATATCTTTAGTTTATTTTGTTCAACTTCTGGGCTTTCACAAAAATTTAAATCTCAGTATATCAATATTTCCCTACAAGTTTACATCATATTTTAAAGCTATAAGGTATTATTTAAAAAAAATTCAATTGTTAAACTTGTATTTACTCACATGTAAATCCCAGAGCATGTACGCTTTTCCAACCTTCCATTAAAAAGGCACACAAATTCTCAATTAGTTACGCACGTTTAATATCCGAATGACGTAAATTTACAGTTATCACCCTGGTGGCGGCGTATGTACATGTACATGTACATGGATAACTAAATGCTGTTAAGTTTAAGTTAGCTGAAGTTAATGGCATTACTAGCGTTATTGATTCAGAAATTAGTGTACATGTACAGGTTTGTATTACAGTAACTCATTTTATAAAAATAATTATGATTTATGGAGTTCAAGTCAGTCCGTTTTCTGTCTTCATAAAATCACTACCTTGGACAATTGTGCGAAAAATTAATAATTACTTTTTCCCACAATTGCCCAAGGTAGTGATTATTTTATCATCCTGAATTCCTGCATCTGAGAATTGACGAAGCCTTCAGTTTCTGTCAGAGACATTGCTAAGCAGCGGTACATATAGATTTGCCAAAGTTGACTTTTTAGAGCGACAAAGTTGCGAGAAATGAGTAACAACATCACAAGAAGTTGTTTTCCACTTGCCTGACAAAACCGTCTACAGTACAAAGGGTAGATAAAGTCTGTATGAGCCTAGTGGCCCACAACTGCTGGAGCTTATCCCGGTTTCTGTAGCATGAAGCGACTAGGAGTATTGCTACTTCCCTGGATGGGATGCTAGTCCATCACAGGTTACCCCTGCATTTTGTCGCCAGTACACATTGTGTTTAGACAGTCACTGTTAACAGACTGTATGTTGTTAATTAAAATAAAAATGTAGAATGCATATATTAATTTACCTTTCATATTATACTGTATATAAAGTTTAACAGGAACAGGTATAGAGAGAAATCCTCAACTCCGATTTTACTACTAATGCACATGTAAATGTAAACTTACATTAATTTTATATGTACCACTTGGGCTATAATTATAATAATTATCATTGTTACTGACCTTGTTTTGAAAGAGGGTTTGTAATTCAAACCCATAGTTGGTAGGGTGGGGATCCACTCTCTCCAACAACGTTACATAGAGTTACAAGTTCAACATTTCAAAATTTGAAAACAAAATTTAAGGCTGAGTAACATGGGCAACATGTTTTTTTTTGCAATTTGTCGCACAACAATGTTGCATTGCAAGTTGAAAAAAGCATTGTTGTGCGTATTGTCACCTGTTATGCAAATTGTGGCAACATGTTGCACAGAGTTGAACTCATTTCTATTTTGCACATCATGTTGTTGCAACTTGCAACATGAGTGGTAATACACACAAAACGCTTTTCAACTTGCAATGTAACATTGTTGCACAACAAGTTCCAAGAAAATGTTTTCCATATTACTTTACCTTTATGTGGAATATAACAGTAAGTAAAAAAATAAGCTTTACCACTCTACGCCCCCATGTTTTGCTCTCTGGATCTACATCAGAGATTTGACTGTCCAGTGACTCAATGCCTGGAACATCCTCTCCTGACAATGTCTGTAGAATAACAACAAATGAAAACACTTTATTTATTTCCCAAACTAAAAGCTTTATTTTAAGTGAAAGGCAAGTAAATTAAAGGGTTATACTGGCAGCCATTCTAATTCCTGGAAGCCATGATCCTTTTGGTCAAGCACTAGGAATTGCAACCTCTGGCCAGACCCAATTTTTTGAGCTTACGCAGAGTACTCATTTTCTCTGTCTTTGTTTTACCAGCCAATCAGACTTGAGGAAAATTGAGACTGGCCAGAGGACGCAATACTTGGTGCTGACCAAAAAGGATCTCGGCCTCTGGGGACGAGAACAGGCTGCAGCATATGTATTTAAGTCTTCATTTTACTCACCGAATCATTACTTGTTGTAGTGTTGTTACTCTGCCGTGATTTCACACTTTCTGTTCTCACCAAGGTACTGGTTGAGTCAATCATTTCATCACTGCAACAAATCAACACATAATGTACATGTAATTATGCCTAATAATTATTATTATTTGTAAGGGTGGCGAAGGGTCTTTTAAAAAATAAGTCTCATTTTTTAGGCGGTTTTGTACGTCTTGCAGTCTTGATTTTTTTCGCAAAGCCTTCTTGGAGTCTCAATTCTCAGTCTTGCAATTTATATAGTCAAAAGTCTCAGGCTCGCAGAGAAAAATGCTAGCCTCACTGTCTCGCAAAGTCTCTAATTTACCATTCACCACCCCCCTCTTTGTCAATCTCAATACTCAAGCGACTTTCTGGAGGAAAAAAGACTTGTTGTTGCTGAGACCTTTACAAACAGTATGATAAGGTGATAATAACGGATACCAAATTAATGATGAACATGTACATGTATGAACCATTAATCAAAAATGTTTTTCCATGTGTTATTTTCCACTGAACTGCCTGTTATGCCAGCTCGAGATTGAAGCTTGCTTTTGTATTACTTTTATGAGAAATGTGTTTGAAGGAGCTACGTCACGGATGTCGCATCTTGAAAAAATTGGCCAATTTTTTCAAGTTCGTCGTTTGCAATCTAGCTAGCTGTCTTAATCTTCTCCATCCTCAACCATCCTTGTTCCTGTTTGGTTTAATATAACCTCTTTGGTGTTAAACTACCTTAGTAGACTGTTATTTTGAGGCTTTCTTCAATTTAAACTGTGATTTTCACTTCAGAAAAATGTTTTAAAATATCGTGACAAAGCTCCTTTAACCCAAAAACTGTTTGATCTATACAACTCCACAAGACGTCCAGCATTCCATACAAAAAAATATGAAAAACGAAAAGAGCAAACTAAATTATATCATAAAATACCTCTGCATGGCAGATGTCATTCCTGAAACATCTAAAAACGAAGAAACAATATCATGTAAATGTCACATGTAATGCAATAAAGGCAAACATACATTGTACATTGTACATTGTGACATTACCGTAAAAGCTCTATTAAGCCCCCGGGGGGCTTATGTAATTGTAGGCCTCAAGAAGGGGGGAGAAGGGGGCTTAATAGAGAGGGGGGCTTATTTCAAATCATAAATTTTCGAGGAAATTCACATCAATTTTTCAAACTTTACTATTACACCACTAACTAAAACAGAACAAGAAATGGGTTATATATGACCGTCTTACAAATGCAACGTCATTTATACCCCAACTCTCTTATTTTAGTGGGACATCTGTAAACTACATGTAGCTGTAAGTATTGTATTGTATCCCCATTTCTCGTCCTGCTTTCTGTACATTCATTGAGTAGCAATAAATTAATCTTGCAATCTGCAGTTAGACTAAGAAATGCTTCGAAATAAGTGAGAATGGTGCCCATTGCTTACTCACTTGTAAAAGAAAAATGTGACCCTGGAAACTGGTCAAGTTCTTCTTGTGCCGACAGGCTAACACTACATGTAGTTGTAATTGCTGGAGGAGGCGACGAAGGTGGTGATGATGTTGACGATGATGTGGAAGCCGAACAAGAGTCTCCACTTGCTCCCTTATTTGTAAACTGAGACGGAATTTCATTGCGGATGGGAGCAGGCCATGACTTGAGGTCAACTGTATTTAAGTCACCATGGCTACGGTTGGCATTCAATCTTTGCTCACGCTCAACTTGAAGGGCAATGCTGGATGGCTCTGAGTTTGTTCTCTTAACATGAGAGCGTATCATTGGTAAAGAGCGATAATCGTAGGCTGCAAAGAAAAGACAAAAATTTATTGTTACATAAGATTTTGTTCTTGGAGAGTTTTAACCCTTTCACCTCCGATGGTCGGTTTTCCGGCCAAGCAGTAAATGTTCTGTCCCACCAATGGCCGGAAATCCGGCCAAATTAACAGCCGACCTAAAACAAAGGAAAATTGGGCACTATATTCCATATATGGAATACTAATTTATAAGCAGGTGAGAGCGCTTTGGAAACAAAATGGCTGCCTGTTTCTACAAACTGAATGATAAAGAAAGGGTTGAAAAACGGTGAAGAACAGCTTGGCGCGTGATTTTTTCGCCATTTTTAACAACAACCAGAAGAGATGTGTACAGTCAAGAGCAAATTGTGATGTGAATTCGAAGAGGTGAAAGAAAATATCTTTACAATTTGATGATTGATAACTGCTGGAGCCGTAGATGTACATTGTTTGAAGCCAAATGCGAAATATTGACGAGAATATATATTTACTTGATGGTGACATGGATGCAAATTACTATCAAGGTTTCAATTTCCGATTGTTGCAATGGTTTTCCATTAAGATTTTGCACTGTAAATTGGCACGCGGGCGACCATGAATTTATGCCTTTGCGCATGGTTGAGCATTTGACCGCAGTTAAGCACTCACCTCGCCGAAGTTGAGCGGTGAAAAATTCGCCACATCCCTTTGGTAGCCCACAGGCAGGAGGAGCCAGTTTAGAACATTTCTTGTGATATTTAAGCCTGTTGAGCAAAACATGAAATAAGGGAAGCAGGAACAAATAAGCTGATGATGGGTGTTGATGAGGAAACTACATTGTATACTCAGTCTGGTAATATGACCCTCAGCAGACCTTGTGAAGCTACATGCCCGGGGGGAGGTACTTCAATGTAAAAGTGACAGGGGTGATCGTCATACCTTTTAGGGGTTAAAATTTGTGGTTTGGTACCACTTTGGGTGTTAAAATCTAAAATGACCACCGTTAGAGTTATTCAGGTACCTTTTAGGGTGTTAAGCCGGAACAAATTATGACAGGTGCTAGTTTTGTCTTGGAATTGGTACCTCTTAGCGGTGAAAATGAACTTGAGCCACACCCACAAAACAAGATTTTGGTATCTTATAGGGGTTCTTTTCAAAATGTCCGACAACCAGCCCTGTCACTTTTATATGAGAGTCCCCCCCTCCGGGCTACATATAGCCCAGGTGTTTTGTAAGGGAGGGGAGGTACATAGTCATGTAGTAATATTGAAATACACTGTACATGTACAGTTTGATTGTTGGAAAGAAGTGAGGGTGAATTTCAAGCTTGGTAGAAATACGAGAAAGATGTTTTTTTTTTTAATCAGTCAGTGATACAAGCTGCAGCTATAATTGGAAAAATATATCCAAGTACTCCCAACAGGAGTTGAACGTATGACCTTCCGCACACTGGTCGAATGCTCTACCACTGAGCTATCACAGTAGACTCATGAGAGCTTTTATTTTCCAAGGCAATGCTAAATATATAAAATATTTGTAACTGACTGATTAAAAAGTTAAACTTGAGCCAATGTGGCCTTATGCCTCACTAGGGGTGAAGAGGATGAGACTCGAGCCAATGGTGGTCAGCAGCCCTCCCCAGTGGCCACACGCATGGGTTTGCAGGGGCCCACATGTTTTTAGTTCCAGCTACATGTATGTGTGAATACATGTGCAGTTTGCGTTTAGCTTTGTGCTTGTTGTGTGCTTTGCTGCTCCCACTCCTCCTCCTCTTCTTTGTCTTGGTACATGTAAGTATTTGGTTCTGGTAAGTATCTCCACTGATTCTATCAGTGTTACGGTGTGTGGTGGTTACCACTCTCAGGGTTGCCATGGATACCTAGTCATTGTTTTTCTTTTATTCTATTTTTAGGCTATTTGTAAACGCATTGAGGCTTCACAGCATGCGTTCTAACAACACATTATCATTATTATACCTGCACGCTCTGCTCAAATCACACGTGGCTCCACCATATCAAGGCACCTTACTCAAGCTCATCTATTGGTGATGAGTTAAATTTTAATATTTATACATGTACACACTGTACCTTCGGTTTATTAATTTTGCATAAACAGCAACAACACAGTGCTTGAACTTACTTGCAATCTTTGCATTTTACACCAACCAAAAGGATTTTATGACAATAATCACATGCCAAGCTAACCATAAATGTCTTCTGTGAAAACCTGACGAAAAATGGAGTACTTAATCAGTTGAAAAACTAGAAAGTGTGCATGTAATCTCTGTCCTACATGTATAAAACACATTTCTTGACCGACCCTTTGTCTTCAATAACAAAACATATATTTGACAGCTCTGTTATATATCTTGTGGTTCACATTTTTTTTCGTTTAAAATTTTTCAAACCAGTTTGATTTTTATTTTCCTTTGTCTAATATTCATTACCATAATCTGAAACAAAGGAAAATAAAAATCAAACTGGTTTGAATAATTTTAAACCAAAATTAATATAAATTTAAACCACAACATATACAGTACCAGGCAAATGTAAGTTGATAGTCTCTTTTGAGTCTCAATTTTCGACTCGATACTTGACTCTCGTGAGAATCGAGTATAGAGAATCGAGTCGAGAATCAAGTCGAGAATCGAGTCGAGAATAGAATCGAGAAAATATTGAGCAAACGGTTTGCACCTACATGTCTCAAGGGATGTTTTAAGTTCATAGCCAGATTCAAACGCTGCCTGGTACTCTTAGACTAGTAAAAACAAAGTTCTTGATGAAAAGAACTGATGAAGAAATCTATTGTTACAAACCTGTGTTTTATTGTATGACCCATGCCATAGTGCGTAATCCTTGATGGAGAACCTATTGTGTGGGAACCTGGCAAGGGACAGACAAGGAGAATTAATTTGTCTTATAGTGCAAGCAATATTCTCAAAGGTGTAGGTAGAAATAATTATTGTATGTCTGGAAGTTACTAAGCCAGTATACATGTACATGTAGGCTAGAAGTCAGATTTTGTAATTAGCCCCCCCCCCCCCCCTTCCGTCAGGCTGATGTAAATGACTTTTTAGCAGTATTTTCTGGCGTTTCAGTCACTTTGTATTGAAATGTGGTCTTTAATTTCCAGAACTATCATTGAGTTAGGATATAAATGACGTTGCATTTTTAAGACAGTCATACATAACCCATTTCTTGTTCTGTTTTAGTTAGTGGTGTTATAGTAAAGTTTGAAAAATTAATGTGAATATTCTCTAAAATTTATGATTTGAAATAAGCCCCCCTCTCTAATACGCCCCTCTTCTTGAGGCCTAAAATTAAATAAGCCTCCGGGGGCTTAATAGAGCTTTTACGGTATGTACAGTACATGTAAGTGTTACACATAAAAGGACATTCATGATGGTGATCCACTAACTGACATACTTGCATTGTGATCTGATTCAGAATCAGACTGGGAATGAAGCGAGATGTCACCGCTTGTACTCTTAGGAATCTGTATTGTGAGAGGAGTGACAGGTCCAAGCCTTCTTCCTTGCTTTTTCCCAACTGTCGCATTTGGATTTTCACTGTTGATAAATATTCTGTTTCCTGTAAAGATAAAATGGGTATACAGTGAACTCTCTCTAAGATGGACATCAGGACCGGCACAAACTGTCCATCTTAGAGAGGTGTCCGCTTATAGAGGTGTCTGTTAAGAGAGAGTTGACTGTACAGTTGAACCTCTCTACAACGGCCACCCTGGAGCAGCATTACCTGGCCATTGCAGAGAGGTGGCCATTGTAGGGAGGTTTCAATAAGAACAAAATGTATGGATCGTCACACGGTCGGGACGAAAAATCCTGGCCATCGTAGAGAGGTTGCCGTTGTAGAGAGGTTGCCGTTGTAGAGAGGTGGCCATTAGTGGAGGTTCGATTTACAAGTTTAACAATTAATATACAATGACTGAGATACGGCATGCATTGTAATTGGCCCATGCCTATTATCTATCAGATGACAGACACATGACTTGCATGTGTTTTATCGGCAAAGTTTTGTAAAACTATTTTTCCCTGTCAGGTACCTCAGGGACTAAAAGAAAGATAAAATGTAGGGTTTAACTGCAAAGCTGCAATGAGAAACAAGCCGCTGAAAAGAGTCCACATTATTTGGGATACTTTTAACTTGGCTGAACATGCTTGAATTACATAAAGATAAAGATACATGTACAGTATACATGTAGTAATGTTTGTGGGAGAAATCCATGTCAATGGTGGTGTTCAAGACATTTAAGCTTAAAAGCTTTTTGTTTTGGACAAATTTTCAAATGGAAATAGGTGGCTTATAATAAGAATAAATTATATATTTTTTAAGGGTGAACCCGTGGGCTTATCAGGGGGGAGGCGCTTACTATCGGAAGGATTTTTGCGCCTGAGATTCTGTGGGCTTAGTTTTTTAGGGAACTGGGAAGGGGCTTATTTTTGGAATTTTATGGATGTCCTTATACATGTACATGTAGCTCTTACAGATAAATACACCCTTCCTACCTAAATTTGCATCATCCGATACACTTCTCTTCATGAAATAATATGGGTGTGGACTGTACTTAGGACTACGTGCACCATCAGTATCTGCTGATAACGTTGACAGCCTGGAGCTTTCCGTGTCTGCATCCGAGCTTGGTGATGACAACAGTATGTCATTGTCCAAGGTGACAGAGGAACGTGACGACCGCTCTGAAGCACTGATGGACAGGCTCTTTTCTCTTGTTTTTCCAGTGTCCCACGAATCCCAGTAAATATCTGAAGTGCTGTCCTTGTGACCCTGCTTCTGTCGTTCTGACAGGAGAAAATACATTGGATGATGACGATTTGATCTGAATCAGCACCTCCTTCCCATATACATGTAAGAAGGGCTCGACTTTCAGAAAAAAACTTTGGGACCAGCTGGCCCCTAATTTTCAGACTTGGTCACCAGCAGAAGTACATGACTGTATTCTAGTTGCCAAAAATTTTTGGCGGCCCTTCGAATAAGCATACAATGTACATGACCAACAGGCCTTCTAAATTTGTGTTACAGCGCTTATTTTACAGCCATATTAACACTTACTACATGTAGTAACTCCTTACAGAGGGTTATGGGTTCAACAGAGAACACTGTAGCATCTGAGGTCAAACCCAATCTTATCAATCAATCAATCAATCAATCAATCAATCGGTCGGTCCGTCGGTCCGTCAGTCAGTCAGTCAGTCAGTCAGTCAGTCAGTCAGTCAGTCAGTCAGTCAGTCAGTCAGTCAGTCAGTCAGTCAGTCAGTCAGTCAGTCAGTCAGTCAGTCAGGCAGTCAGTCAGTCAGTCAGTCAATTAATCAATCATTTGATTTCAATACATGTTCTAATTTTAAATACTAGTAACTGTAAGTGTCCCTATTCTTCTTACGATACAATATTACGCCTGTACCTGTATATGCATGCAGATGTTTCAGAGCAGAAATCAGCCTCCTACTCTCTTCCTGTCCGTCGGCATAGTTCTCAAGTACAGCTTTTACTTTCTCATCAGAGAGGGACAAAAGGCCTTCCACTGTGCTACACTTCTCTTCCAAATTCTGTTATTATAAATAAATACTTGTAAATACATGTACATTGTACAGATGTACATGCCTTATGTTTAATGACTGAAAGGGCCAATTTAGACAGTACAATTTTTTTGCTTACGACTGTCGCATGCAATATGCTTACAACACAAATTGTTTCCTCTTGATCAAACCTACAACTACACTGTACATTGTAGCTTACAACTATCTTGGCAAAGTCGTGCACATGTACACTGTAAATGGGACCCAAGTTTTTCATAAGTGTGTTGCATATGACAGCCATACATGTACGCCCAAATCAGAGCATCTACACTTCATAACTTAACAAGCAAGTTATCTGAATTGCAGTGCTTTCAATAAGACCCGGCTCCCGCCGGAGCTCCTTGCGAATCGCCGGCTATATTTTCTCTACGATTTAGATTATAAATTAAAAGGTTAAAGTTCAAAAACAATTTATCTTGTCTTGTTTGGCTTTCATTGCAGTCATACATTGTATTGCTCCATCTTTTTGTTTTGCTGTAAAAATATCATCTCTCGACTTCAGTAAACTTTAAAATGGCTGCCGTGTTTAAATCGCCCTATAATACATTGCAAACCCTGCGTTAGTTGCGTACGTCATGTATGCTGATAGATTTTGTCTCTGGAAATGTGGTGATCGTGTTTTACGAAGTTTATAGTGGCTGGATGAGTCTCAACAGAGTTTAATTGTGATAAGATTGTTCTTTCAACCTTGCCTGGCAACTAAAAATTTGCATTTGGGGACTTTTTTTTGGCTCAGAATCGTTGAAAACGTGTCTAAGAGACTTCAATTTTTTAAACCCCACTAGACCCCACTAGATTGGGAGCTTTCGGCCCCTTAACAATCACTCCGGCAGGTGCTAACATGAAACAGTCACCTACTGTCAGTTTGAAATCTTATTGAAAGCACTGGAATTGAAATTAGAAATGCTGAGTTTTGAGGAGCTGAGGGGAAATCAAAGAATCCCTGATAAACTGAACTGAAATCAGGGACGGATCAAGGAATTTTGGATTGGGGGGGGGGGGGGGGGGGGGGTCCCAGGGTTTTCCCGAAAATGTGAAGTAGATTGAAGGATAATTTTTGGAAGTAGACGGCAGTAGTTATTGCTAAAAGGTGCAGAGGGGGGTGTTTGGGGGCCTCCCCTAGAAAAAATTGAGATTCAGGCTCTGAAAAGTGCATTTTGGTGGATCCTGGAGATGGTTTTGCTATGGATAATGGAGAAATTAAAAAAAACCTTGTGGGTTCCAGACCCTCCCCTGGATCTGCCACATTGCACTGGAAATGACAGGTGAAAGGCTTGAAACACTTAGAGAAATGCAGCAATCAATTATGTTAAAACTTGTTGACAAAAAATTTGGAAATGAGTGTTAGAAAGTGGGTTCATTAACTGAAAAGCCATGATTATAATGTACATTTTGTATACCTGTGATCAAATACAATATATAGGAAAATTGCAGCATTTTAGTGAAAGGAACATTAGATTGGTTAACACAATGTAATTAGCAGCATTTGTTTGCATATCCGTGAAGCAAACAATTACTATTCATGTTCTTAGATATCTCATGAATACACCATACAATCATGTTTTTTTTTAAATTTTATTTATATAGATTTAGAAATAAAATTTAAAAATTTAACATGTACTAGTCGTTAACCACACCATTAAAAAAAATATATAATTATTATACAAAATGCAATGAACAATAATTTTATGCACACAGATGCAAGCTTTATAGGCTGCGAAATGAATTAAAATTATTGAACTTAACAGAAAATATGAAAAATGTAACATGAAATTACATGTACATGTACTTGCTAACACCAAGTTTAGCCTCTTAATATTTGCATGTAATCCCTAAATTCCCAAGGGTGATAAACATAGTTACATATTAAATTATTATCCTTCCAATAATAAATTATGCGCTGGGGATGTGTTTGAATAAATATATTATCAAGAACACACTCAGGTGATATGGCAAGAGAATAAAGAAAATCGTCAACTAGAAGATATTACCTCGATGTACCAACTATTTTTGTTGTCATACAACTATGAAAGGGGAAAGAGGTGGATTTTTATCACACAACAAAAGATGGTTTTATTTCCAGCCAACATAAATAAATATTTAAACTCTTTACACATTAATTAACTTGCCACCCTGCTTTCAAATCAAAAATCCTCTTCCCTGTCTAGACTTTCCAAAAGGTTTCAAACTCCTTGTCACTTTGTAGGATTGCACCGTAGGTCATGCGATTATCACAGCGGTGCATGCGGCATCAGCATGCGTTATCTTCAATTGCAGCTCACAAACAGGTAAAAAGATAAACAGATGCCTTGTGTCGCGAATTCAAAAATTTGGCATATGCAAAAATTCCCTGTGGTTGTACAGCTGGGTTGGGGTGGGGTTACTGTGCATAAAATGAAATCGTGGTGTACATGTATGATGTATATAAAATAATATACACGTACCTTGATCGCCTCCTCGTTGATTCCCACTACTTGAAGCCACTGTTCGAGTTTAGGATAATAACGGAGTTTCTCGCAATGGTTCCAATCTTCATTACACTTTTGCTTGGCAACCAACTGTCTTGAAAACAGTTTTACAAGCTTTCCCTGAAAAGGACACATGCAATTGAAAATTTTAACGCTGGTAACATATAAAAGATACTGAAATTTTAAAAGAACAAGTTGAAGCTTAAGATTTAAAGGCCCTGTTTACACAAACACAATTTCACTTGTAACTGTATTGTTTTGTATACGGTTACGCCTTCCGTTTACATGGAAACGATGTGTTATCGTGTACTTTTGAAAACGCTGTCCAAAGTGGAGCGTTTTCAAAACGATACGGTTACGAGTGCCGTGAAAATGGGGTAACCGTGTAGATTTGAAAACGATTGGTTTTTGGTGCAAAAAATGACTGGCTTAAAATGGTGAACGCAGCGCTTGGTTTTGATGTTTTAGCCGTAACTACTTTATTTTGCGGTGTACATGTAGCAGTTCATTATTTCAGCTCACGTGTCTTTTCTTTTTAAGTTTCGCGATGTTTGTTGAATAAAAATTACGGTGCTTCAAGATATTATCGTGTCCAGATCCCATCTAACAGAATCTTTCACGACCATGACGTAACAGCACTGAAAACGGAAAAATCGTTTTCGTGTAAACGCTTTGTATCCGTGTACTTTTGAACACGGTTACAAAATCAAGTTAAGTAACCGTGTAGATTTGAAACCGTGTTTGTGTAAACGGGGCCTAAGCTATCCTGGGTGCAGGTGTATTAAAAGCTCAGAATTAATGTTGGGATGCTCAATTGATCATTGAAGGATTTCCAAATTCACTTCATCATTTTCAAACAGGGGGCTTAGCAATGAAACACAAGATTTTTTTGGTTAAAGGATGATTGTCTCGAATGAAGAGTTGCTTGACAACAAAAAATATCGAATTTGCAGCCGATATGTTCGCATCTTTTACTAATAGTCTTTTAGGCATTCTACGAAGATGAATTCGAAACACGAAACTTTTTGATTTGATTTTTCCTAATCCTGTGCTACAAAGAAGTGATTTATCTTTAAAAAACGAAGCGTTGGCACTAACCAACCCTTTGCTCTGGCCTCTGGCCCGTGAATGAACACCCAAGGACGTTCGTGTCTTGCGCTATAATGTAAACATCAATAAAGGCCCTGAACAGTCACGTCGCAACGGAATCACACAGCAAAACATGTCTAATAGCTTTTTATACACCGGTGCTGGCGGTGGATCACGAAACGATCGACGGATTTCAAATCAAGCACGATTTCGTAGATTCTAAAGTAACAGTCTAAAATTAACAGTTTCGAAACTAGTCATATATATTTTTACGTAGCTGGAATCAATATAAGCTTACTGTATCCCAAAACGCTTGTCGCACTGCACGCCAGCTTGTCGCACACCGTTAAATGAATCACTTCCAACAGAAAGTGCCTCATACTAGTAGTTGAATAAATCATATTTACCTCTAGGGTGCGAATTTCATGCTGGATCAAGTCGCTGTTGGTGGAAAACTGTGTTCGAAGACTGTTCAAGCTCGAAGCGTTCATGTCAATCATGCCCTGTGCCAGTTGGATCTGCTCGAGTACCTTCGCCACGGCCACTCCATTCGACGACATCTTGAGCGTTTTCAGCCTCTTTACGGCCCGCAGCTTATGTTTGCAGATAAGGGACAAATAGAACACGAAATATTAGTAGGTAACTCCGACATCTGGCCGGAAAAAGAACCATTTTCGTCCATGGAAAATTACTTCTTTCCCTCCATGATTCCTCGACGAAAATTTACGACTACGGCAAGAAACTGGGTTCTAGACACGTGACACGCAAAAGATGGAGGGATGGGATCAAGGCCAAGGACAAGTTTTGTGCAGAGTGGTCACGTAATATTCCCTACGATCACCCGCGTTCCCCGTTTCTGTCCCTGATCCCTGAAAATAAAGATTTTAACCTTTATTTCAACCGTTATTTTAACCTTTTAAAAAAGGTTGAATTATAGTCTGCGATTTCTGTGTTCCCTGAGATTACAATACGCTGTTCCCTGAAAAATACACTCTTTTTTTTTTATTTATTTATTTTTTTTTATAAGAACGTCTAATTTTCAAGCTGAGGCTGAACCAAGACCGAATGTTCTTTTCTTTTTTTTTGGCGATTTCAGTTTGAAAAGAATTTCACAAAAACGATTTGAACGTGACCATGAAAATGTATTTACGTTTTTATGTGATAGAAATTCATGTTGTTACTACTAAAAATGTGCATTCAAGTCCAGTTTTGAGCTGATTTGAACTGCTTATTCGCTGAGATTTTTGAAATGTTACATTTGTTTTAATTTTTTGGAAAGGATACTGGCATATTGTATTTTGAGCTCGATGCAAGAAACAAGTGAACAAAAATGTTCTTAGCTAAGTCTCAACCTGGCTATGTTCTTAGCATGTTCTTAAAATTATGGTCAATCTCAGCCTCAACGTTCTTATAAAAAGGTTCTTATAAAAAGAAAAGAGTCTACCCGTGTGTACGGGGTACTCGCGCTTCATTTTACTCCAGCACCCACTACGCAGGCTAACGCTGTCCAAAGTGGAGCGTTTTGAACGGTGGCTCCATAGAGCTGTGTGAGACTGTTTGCTTTTCAATATTTTGCAAAATGAAATTTGAGATTTGGTGTCAATGTTGAGTATTGGTACTCTTGGGAGTGAAAGATCGTGAAAGAGTTATACACTTCTCAGTATAACTGAGACCCATTATCAAGGTGCATAACGCAAGCTATGGACCAAGCTTTTTTCTCCTTAATTATAGCCCGATGTGTTGTGCTAGGGAATAAGGTGATTGTAGCTTCGAATCAACTCAATTCATGAAATGTGTTCCCTTTTTTGTGGAAAAAGTCTTAACGCCGCCATCTTTCCGCCATCTTGAAGTAGGCCGTAAAAAAAAAAATTGCCCGAGCCGGAGTGGAAGCTACGCCACTGCGGGCGGAAGAGCGCGGGTCATAAAAAAAAGTCAGTCCATAACATCAAAGTTTTTGTTGTTGAAACGCACGGCTTGCCCTTGTAGCTAGAAACTCTCACATTCATTTTGACCGAGATGGGCCTGGGACCAATAAATTATAATGCCAAAAAAGTGCTGAGTGTTTTCAACAGCGGGCGGCGTGGTGTAGTGGTTAAGGGGATTCACTGCAGAGCAGGAAGTCACAGGTTCGAGTCCTGGTAGGTGAGGTAATAAAAATTGTTTCATAAGTAAAATGCGATTTGAAACTCTCAAAAAATGGAATCAAATGGATAACATAGAAAACATAGGAATTAGGGGGAGAGGGGGTCATAGTCGGGAGAGGAAAAAAGAACATAGGAATTAGGGGGAGTGGGAGGCATAGTCGGAGTCAGGAGGAGGTAAAGAGGACATAGGAATTAGGGGGAGAGGGGGACATAGTCCGGAGTCAGGAGAGGAAAAGAAAACATAGGAATTAGGGGTAGATGGAGGTATGGGTATGGGTATGGGTAGTCGGAGTCAGGGGGAGGTAACGAGGACATAGGAATTGGGGGGAGAGGGGGTCATAGTCAGAGTCGGGAGAGGAAAAGAGAACATACGAATTAGTCGGTGAAGAGGAAGACATAGGCGGAACCAGGGGGAGGTAAAGAGAAAATAAGAATTAGGGGGAGAGGGAAGAGGTATTATAGGTGTCAGGGGAAGTAAAAAGGATATAGGAATTAGCGGGAAAGGGAGATATAGTCGGAGCCAGGGGGGAAGTGAGGAGAAGAGGGAGGCGTTGTGGGAGTCAGGGGGAAGTAAAGAGGATATAGAAATTAGGGGGAGAGGGAGGTATAGTGATTTTCATTTTTGCGATCCTTTGAACGAGTATTTTTCCTAATGTCGGTCGTAATTGTTAAGATATGATATTATGATGGGCAAATTAAGATAAAAAGCGGAGGAACGGACGGAAAATGTGCATTACAAATTCGGCATGGTTCAGACACGTTATCAATGATGTTTTTTTTTTCAAATCAATGCGTATTACATTCCTTCCTGGTTAATTTTATTGTAATACATCGTTCTACTGTTGATTTCTGTATTTTTCTTCACTTGCTTTTATAATCCCATGCAAATCATGGATGAATACCGTAGGCATTAAAGGGACACTGTCCCGGCGTATTTGCTCAAAACTGTTATAAATGCATGAAATGGTCCCTAAATCTATGAAATAAGAACTTAATAAACTCTAACTAAACTATAAAAAGCAATTTCTTCAAGAAATTCCATACTGCAACAAAATGTTTGCAAAATTTCAAAGATTTCTGAGCCAAATTTGAAACTTTGAAAAACTGACATCCTAACGTTTTTTCAAAAATCCATATTGCAATCCATTTCCATCCTCGCTGTCGTTTGTCATCCTCACTTCCTAATGGGTTCTGTCATTTGTCGAGTGCTATTCTACAGAATTGAACCATTATTGTTCAACTTCCTATGATCTAGGTATGTTTCTGAGCTTCCCAAAATCATGCTAAAATCAGGACAGTGTCCCTTTAACTTGAATGTACTCACTAGCAGAGGTAGTCTAGTTCCTCGACCCCACCCTCCTCTCCCTCTCTTTCTGGGCTTTCTGGCCTGGCATTACAAAATACAGTCGAAGCTCTCTGAGCGGACACTCTTCGTAACGGACAGCTCTATACTTTAATACGGCCGCCTTGACAAAACCCCGTTTGAACTCTAGGCGCTCATACACACTCTGTATTTACACATTCCCTAAGCGGCCAGCTCCAGTTGTGGACACTTTTTCTGCTTCCCGAGGGTCTCCACTTACGGGAGCTTCGAATGCCGTATTCGACATTTCGATCTTCCCTACCCCTGCGTCCATACCTTCATAGCACATCCGACGACTGATATTAATTACGAGTTTTCAAGAACTTAATTCCTAAAAATAAACAGTTATGTTATATTTAGACTTATACTTCTAAAAATAAATTATTGACAATTCCCGGGGACGTTCAGTTAAACACGTTTAAAAGCCATTTACGTAAGCATGGCATGTTTAAAGTTGTTTTGTGACGGATTAACGTAAGTTGTTTTTCCCGCCGCTGACACCATGCATAACTAGGAGCTTTAAATTTATAATTTAACCCTGTGTACAATCAAGGCTTCAAGTTAGTTTCTGTCGCTCAATGAGTTGCAATTTCTTCAGTTTAACCAAAACATTTTAAAGGAGCTACGTCACGGATGGCGCATCTTGAAAAACTGGCCATTTTTTTCAAGTTCGCCATTCCCAATCCGTCTTAATCTTCTCCATCCTTAACCATCCTTGTTCCTGTTTGGTTTATTATCACCTCTTTGGTGTTTTTCTACCTTAGTAAACTATTATTTTTAGGCTTTCTTCAATTCAAAGGTAATTTTGCACTTCGCAAAAAATGACTTAAAATATCGTGACATAGCTCCTTTAAGTTTACTGAAGTAAATAAGGCAAGACTCTTATAAAAGCTGGCAACAACTGGTTACGTAGTTCACTCCAATTAACTTTTTAAAAGAGTCAAGTTGATTCAGGATATCGAAACCAACGACTATTACATCGGTTGAGATATGGTTTTTAAACTCATGTTTTTTGGCAAAGCGAATTAAAAATGAGGTTATGCGATACTAGGCCGAATGGCGCCTGAGGCGGAGTAGTGACGGATGAGCTAGTGCCAATATTTGCGTTATATTTAGACCTAAAGTGCTTTAAAAGCCTTTCGGTTATGCACCAGTTATAACCGCGAGTAGGTCGAACCACAAAATACAAACTTAATGGAAACTGATCGTGTGGCGCACATATCAAGAGGAAATTATTTTTTTTTACGCTCTTGAAACAAAGACCGAATGCTTCCTTTCACTGTTGTGTTTAGCAGAATGAATTCAGTTCAGTTAGAAAAATAGGACGAAATGTTGTTGTTGCTTTATTTTGTCACATATTTATTACACATATGAGTTCCTGCTTCTGTGTATGTCGGCAAACTGAATAGTTTCGACTCAGCGTGAGCTAACGTGGGGACGTATTAAAGATAACTGAATTTGATCGATGGTTTTTGGACGCGCGCTCGGAAATTACTATAAAGACCGCAATTTAAATTTAAATTTTGCGGAAAACAGGTACACTGTAACTCATTAAATTCGAATCGCTTGCAGCCCGGAACAGATCAGGGTTTTTTTCAAGTATTAGAAGTATAGTTTTAATTTATTTGAACACGAAGTTTGCGCACTCTTCAATCTTAATGGTTTGCTCGGTTCCGAGTTAGCATAGCTCTTTTTTTTTGGCGCACGCAACTTGTCGTACCTGATGCAATGACAAATATTATAACAACAGCACCTGTCCTGATTAAATGAAAGACTTCCGTTCAGTATATGTTGCCCTTGACATATACAGCCGGCTATATCAGCCTGTTGTGAATTGTATAATACATCGAATAATGACCGCCTTTTGCGGCATAATACGACTGTTGCTTATTTTGTTTCTCGCTATAACTAGAGGTACTATCATAAAAAGTGTTATTCTAAAATTAAGAGAGACTTTTTCAAACCATCTTTCAGTGAGGGTTTTTTTTATCGTGAACTGCATGATCAACACGGCTAATTTATAACATTTTCTGTATATCATACATTTTTTCTGGTTATAAAATTTGGTTACCAAATTTCTGTTTTGAAGTCTCGAACGTTTTCAATAGCAACCAATGCCGAAACCGTTCTGCAAACACGAAAGAGTGATGACTGATTATTTCAGTTTGTTCAGTGTTGTTCACCATTTTTTTATTTTATCTTTTGGTTTTATTCCGCCTGATAAATGCTTTATTTGAGCTCAAGCTAGGCATGGGTGCATGTACACGAGTAATATGATACAAGACCGACGGTTTTGTATAGAAATAATCCGCCTTTCTTCATGATCAGTTTCTTGACATAAACAGAAATATTATTTCAAAAACGGAGCTCTAATATAGAGGGCCTGATACTATGGAAACCGAAATACTTCAGCCACAGACATACTATACTCATCTGCCTACGAGATCATTCCTTCAAGAACATGAAACTGATATTCCTATTATTTTCGTATTTCTAAATTAATGAACAAGCCGGCATCAAAAACTACATGTAGAGGCTATTGTAGGTATACTATAAATTGCATCTTTTTTGTCGACCATAATATACTTGTACTATGATATGGCTCTTTGATATAAAAAGAAAATGGTATTATATTGATATATATTTACCTCAGATTGATTTGGGTACGTTGCTCGTCGTTTCGAACCATCTAGTCGATCTAGTATGCTATCCATGCTTCGGTTGATACCCGGATTTATATCCTCGGGATGCAGACGATAACGCCGTTGACGACCAGGTACGAGTCTATGGAACAAATTCAGCGCCTCCATGAGTGAAACAAAGCTAGTAACCGCAACTTTACTGTGTGTTTATTTGAAATCCTGACTTTGCATTTATCTATTCGACGCGGACTTCTCGTCCGGGTGGTGGCTTGATTTCTGTTGGACAGAACCTGCTCGATTGAGCAACGGAATCGCGAACGTCGATCGATAAAATAACTAATTACTCCTTGAATTAGCGAGTTGATTGAGATTGCCGCAAAGAAATGAGACTTTCAACTAATGACTCCTTTCACACTCGGCCGCTCATTGTTAACGGACTTAACGGTATTAAGCCTACAAATTTGCCCGGTATATGTAACAAAATACGTTCCTTTCCAAGCCAACCCGCGTACAAAACGGCACCAATGAAATGGCGATTGAAGCTTGTAGTGACAATCGAAAGTGGCGACCGATTGTCAGCCCATTTTCTCTCCTCCTTGACGTAACTTTAGTAATATCAACATAATTTGCAAATTACGCGAGTGCAAAATGCTGACGGGAGATAATTGAGTGGCACGGGGATGAAATTGGCAGGTGCCCAGGCCAGGGTTGACTGAAAACAACACGAGTTATTTCCCAGTCGACAAATCACAATGTTTGGAAGAAAATAGTTGCGCTATAAATGCTTTAAACTATGATTCTGGTGATGTGTCCACTGTTAAACAATATATAGTGCCGATTCCAAAACTTAACTTCTATTAACAGATTATTTTATGTCAATAATGAACCACGAGATCTAATTAATTATCGTGTCGTTTTCTAATTAGTGCAATCAACCTCGTTCCAGGGTCTTCTTCCCGCCAAAAGCTTTGGCGGGAAGAAGAGAGACCCTGGGAACGAGTTTGTAGTGCAAATGACGTCATAGTGTTAATCACCTACAGGCTATTTTCTAAGTTGCCATAGGTCTCTGTTTCAAAACGAGGTCTGGTAAGATGCCGCTCTGCCTCGTCCCAAAGCGTTACTCCTTGGCCGTGCGCGCGTGGTGCATTTGGAGGTATGGGCCTGATGCAGAGAAGAAAGGAGACGCCCGGGAGATCTTCTTCTGTTTTAACTTTCTTGGCAAAAAGCATTATCTCGGATACTGACCGCGCGACCTGACTAAAAATGGTTACCCTGTTTAAATAAAGTGTTTTATTATTATTTGTTATTATTATAAAACAAATAAAAAGGCAACAATATATGGACGGGTCTTTCCTTATACAAAAACTCACTTTCAGGATTACATATGTTTTGGTTCGCCATTTCAGCAAAACGTCGTGTTTCACCTTTCTGTGTGCACCCTGTTTTCCCGCTTTTTTTACCGATAAATTGTATGCAACTTCCCCGGGGGCCTCCCATATAAAAAGTGTCGGGGGTGATCGTCTGAAATTTTGAAAAGAACCCCGAAAAGGTACCAGAATCTCGTTTTGTGGGCGTGGCTCCAATTCATTTTCACCCCTAAGAGGTACCAATAGCCTTTTTCACGGTTAACTCGTGATATTTGTATAACAATACACTTGAACATAGAAGCGAGGCAATTTCGGGCACAAGCTGCAAAACATCGTGTTTTTCTTGAGCTCCTTCAACTATTTTAGTATAAAAACAGTTTTAAAATGTAGAAGAACTACAATTCTTTTAGTTTACGTTGTTTTTAGAAAAAAATGTAAAACGACTTTTCTCTGTTAATAAAGAGTAGATTCGCATAAGCAACAGGGAAATCGGGTTACGATCTTTGCGGCAAACTTTAACTAAAATAGTTGTATATTAAGTTATTCTCCGTTTTAAAACTATTTTTATACTAACATAGTTCAAGGAGCTCAAGAAAATCACGATGTTTTACAGCTTGTGCCCGAAATTGCTTCGCTTCTTGCTTCTATGTTTAACTGTATTGTTATGCAAATATTTCAGGTTAACCGTGAAAAGGCCTATTCTAAGACAAAACTAGTTCTTGTCATAATTTTTTCATACCGGAATAACTCTAACGGTAGTCATTTTAGATTTTCACACCCTAAGCGGTACCAAACCACGAATTTTAACCCTAAAAGGTACGACGATCACCCTGGGTTTCCAAGATTTGCTAATAGTGTTGGCCCCATCATTGTCCTCAACATTGTCACCCTGCCTCGTCCCCAGGCGTCACTTCTTGGTTGTGCGTGGTGCGCATGGAGGTATGGGACTGATGCAGGTGAGAGGACCATCAAGCACCGCACTCCCTGTTTTTCCGCCCTTTACCGACGAAAATGCAACGGCGTCTGGGGACAAGGTAGATTTTCACCCATGTCCAACATGCACCACGTGAGTCGAGTCGCCGATAGTTATACTTAAAAACATCGTGACGACTGTATGATGATGTTCAAACATTTTAATACTCGCCCAACATTGTTGGTAATTAGTCTCTTAGTTAAAAAAAGAGTTTGAACTCCTTAAGAGGCTGTCCGTGTAAAAACCGACCACTCGATTTTCGGCCCAAAACAGAATTCATTCAAATTTTCTATGCGAGACAATCAGTCCATTGTCAGGGGAAAATAATTCTTAAATTCACGTAGACTACAAAAATATATCTTTTGCCGCGAAACCTGTATAAATAATATTTCTTATGATGTACTTTTGAGCAAACTTTAAGTGACGCCTGAATCAAATAATATTTGTATCGTGGAATTTGTGTTCAAACGAAACAAGCTTCGTAATTTTGTTGTAAGTTAAATTATGTTTTTTCATCTGCTTTGAAGCAAGCTACCTTTACACAACTTTCTAAGCTGAGCTTATATACAGTTTTACTTTCTTTTATTAAGTCTCCAGTGATCGTCAGCTGAATGTATTCAGGTTACTTCAGGTTTCGGGCTGGCTTTGTTCGGCCTTCTTTCAACTGTATTTATGAGATGATGCAATCGAGTTTAGCGTTAGTATAAAATAGAGAGACCATTATTCTTGTAAGTTGATTTGCATCGAAGATTTATGTTCGAGATTAAACGTGTGAAGTTCAAGTTCTGTGTGGTTCCTGATTCCAGTTGTAAGCAGATCCCGTACTTTGGAACTCGTGACAAGTTCCTTTCCCACAGCCAAGTGTTAGGCTCAATTTCCGCCGCTCTCTCGAGTCCGGTCTTCGTTCCTCGGGGGATGAGCGTGGGCTCATTTTCCCGAACAGCGGCTGGTAATCGAGCCTACCAAGTGTGTGTGCTTAGTTAATCCCCGCCGTTAGCTTCTCAAAGCTTTAGTTTTCTTTTTACAGCGCTCGGAGCGGCAAAACCAATCGTCAGACCATCATATGATGAACAAAAATTGCAATGATTTGGCTCGTAGTGCTATTTTTAAATATTTTTGGCGACGATTTCCGAGGAAGGTCGAAAACCACAACAAATCGTCTTTTCAGAGTCAAATAAGTTGGTTAAACGAAAAATTTGGTTAACCGAAAAGAAATGGTTAACGAAAAAAGTTGGTTAACGGAAAAATTTTCTTAACCGAAAAATTTGGTTAACCAAAAAAGTTGGTTATCCGAAAAATTTGGTAAACGAAAAAAGTTGGTTAACCGAAAAAGTTGGTTATAACCAAAATAGTGGGTTAACCAAAATATTGGGTTAATCAAAAATTGTCTTTTAACAATAGGTTTCCAAAAATAGCGCTATATAGGCCCCCAAAATAGGCAACGTAAATGCCAATGATGCCTGGGATGGTCTTAAATCTTACGAGTCACACTAAAGATGTTTTCCAGTCCTATTGCGCGATCTCCGTCCTGCAATGTTTTTGAGACGGGACAAACTGCATGACCTCTTCCTTCATTATTAACGGTAGATATCCTTGCCAAACAATAATAACGAGTAGAAGAACCTCGATGTTATCTCTAACCGACGTTTCAGCTCATGGAGCATTCCTAAACGTAACGACCCGTAATTGCGGACTCCAAAACTTCATGTAAGCTGTATGAGAGATATTATTCTGTCAGTGACACAAGCTACTCGGAAAACAAATTCCGAGTTCCCCCAACAGTAGTCGAACCTATGACCTTCCCCACACCGGTCGAACGCTCTACCACTGAGCTACAGGAGACTCATGGGAGCTAAAGCCATATAATTAGGTTCTTTTCACAAATTCTCATTCATCGACAAATCTAGTCCTAGCAGTATGCGGGATGTTTGTCACACTTGAACCTAGTTACTATGGCCTTAGCTTCCACGAGTCTTCTGTAGCTCAGTGGTAGAGCGTTCGACCGGTGTGGGGAAGGTCATAGGCTCGACTCCTGTTGGGGGAACTCGGAATTTTTTTCCGAGTAGCTTGTGTATTAACTGACAGAATAATATCTCTCATATTTCTACCAAGCTTAAAATATACCATCATTTCTTTCATGTAAGCTATTACCGAAATGTAACATATCAACAAATTCAAGTCAAACTCTGAGGCTGCGCAGGACGGACTGGAAAATCATATTTAAAGGGAATCTCGGCTGAAAAACAGTTTTGCTCCAAATCATAAGTTGGTGTTTGTGTAAAACTGGTTTAGGGGTTTGAAGTCGATAATTCTTTAACTGGTTTGAATACTAGGCGATTTGTTTCTGCTTTTTCTACTTTCAAATATCCCGCGCGCCGCCATGTTTGTTTTCGCAATGTTTTATGGGAGATTATGACGTCATTGCGTTGTCGTGCGTTGCATTTTGGCTTTCAGTTCGGACTATATCATGTCGTTGTCGCGTTAAGTGTTCTACGCAGTATCAGCCTAGCTTACTTTATTTTCAGTCAATCTCGTTCCCAGATTCCTCACTACCCTTATCCAGCGGTGGAGCGGCCAACAAGGACCTCTCAATCTCGTTCCCAGAGTCCTCGTTACCCTTATCCAGCGGTGGAGCGGCCAACAAGGACCTCTGGGGGGAAGCGATCCGCCATGACAGGATTTTTGGACTTCAGGCTATACTGCGCATGTGTTCGACGCCATGTTTCAACTAACGCCAAGATTCTTGGACTTCCGGTCCTACTGCGCAGGTCAGGCGGATCACTCTATCCCAGTGGTCCTTGTTGGCCGCTCCACCACTGGACAAGGGGAACGAGGACTCTGGGAACGAGATTGAGGACCTCTGGGATAGAATGATCCGCCTGACCTGCGCAGTAAGACCGAAAGTCCAAGAATCTTGGCGTCCGTTAGTTGAAACATGGAGTAGAACACATGCGCAGTAAAACCGGATGTCCAAGAATCCTGTCATGGCGGATCGCTTCCCCCAAAGGTCCTTGTTGGCCGCTCCACCGCTGGACAAGGGTAACGAGGACTCTGGGAACGAGATTGATTTTCAGTCGGAGTTTTAATTACACTCGATCGATAAGTCATAAACCTATCAAATAAATGTCAGTCCAAGTTTGCATTGATCCTGATGTTACTTTCTCTGCCTATATATCGTTTTCACCAAAATAACAAGATCGTTTTGCGTGCATCAAAAACATCAACAAACTCAGAGATTGTAGAGTAGGTGGAAAGAAATATATTCCCTAAGTTTTGATTTGGTAGTGTTCATTGCAGCGAAGTTATTGGGAAAACAATATTCAGAAAATTACAGAACTTAGTATGGGTCCGCCATATTGGTGTACCAGACGGTGGCCAAAAATGTCTGCGAGAAGAAAAAAGATTTTGCTACCAAAGTCATGAGTTCTCACTTCTGAATGCTTTGGTTATCATTTTTAACTTATTAGCATATCTGAAAAGTATTTAAAAAGGGCGACAATATTGGTTTCTGTAACATTTCAGGTCACGTTGAGCCAGGCCATCTCAAATTTCAAAACGTTTTATCTCCAAAACGAAGCAATCTGCTGGCACAAACATTTCCCCAGCAACTAACTACACTGATCTATAGAATGTACTGAAAGAACAACTTTGTAGGACCAATAGTTTTGAATTTAGCATTTTGATGACGTCACGTGAAAACGATCTATAAATGTAATTTTTCACGTTGTTATTGTATTATAGCTGTGCGTTGGTTGGTATGAAGATTATGTAATCCTTTCTATTTTCCGCTGGTATGCAGGTTACGTAATCATGTTACAAATTGAATATTTAAGCAGTTTGTCAGTTAGGAATTGTCATTCGACGGCATCTCCGTTTTTGATCGTTTCTCTTACGAAAATTTACTTTAGTACATTAGTTTATATGTGCTGTATTACTAATGATATTAGTAAAAACACCGTTTATGTCTGATCAATAAACGAGATGCCCCCTCCTATACCATGGTCTGGTTTTGTTACTTATACTAAGTTAGAAATTATTTTGTTGTCGTTTCACTGCAGAGTGATTAGACAACAATTAATGTTTCTTTATCTAATAAAAAATAATAGCACATACGAGTTTAGCCATTTTCACACTATACATATCACATGATCTGAAATGGGGCAACAGATATCAAATATGTGCTCCATAATAATCTTTAAAGTAACTACATTTAGATAAATTTAGTTTGTTTGCATGTTTCCAAGATACTTATATACATGTACTTCAGCTATTTTGTCCTGTTTTGCCTGAGGGCATTGTTAAAATTCCGAATATTTCTTTGACTTATTCAGTACTGTTGCCAGTGGCCGTTGTCAGTTGTAATTTAGGCCGTTTTCTCAGTTGTCATTTATTTGAGGTTTAAGTACACAACGTTATAGAGTCAATTCATTTCGGGCTGGCGTTCTAATTTGTCATCGGGCTATTTTAAAATTTACCTCGGCCGTTTTCACCTGTTTGTTACTGAGCCAAATTCCAGACCTTCTATATGCTAATATGTAAGGTCAAGGTGCAACCATTTCCAATTTTCCGCGGCCCATCCGTGCGTGTGTAATTTTTTCGGCTATATTTATACTTGTTTTCCGTAATAAATTGCGCATGATCTAAAATATATCGTGCATGCGTGATTTTAATCTAAACAGGAAGAAAATGAAACGAAAACAAAAGATATTGATTGTGTCGTCAGTTGGAATGACTATATAAAGCGACTAAAACATGCTTGGTCATTCTGTTTCTCACGCGACAACGTTAACGTCGTCGTCTTGCATTATGGCTGTTCTTCAATTGTGTTTTTTAACGCTATTTTTTGTGGTTTCCACAAAAAGCAGTACTATTTATTCTAACACGATCGTGCTCGATAGCAATGGAAATTTTAATGTTTCGTACAAATACAACGCATCTTCAGATAAGGTGGAGTTTTGTTTGACCGTTAATACGACAGGTTGGGTCGGCTTTGGCTTCGCTCAGGACAAGGCACCCAACATGATGATGGGCTACGATGTAGCTCTAGGGACAGTGTACAGCAATGGATCAGCGTATCTAAAGGTAAGGTCACGCATTTTTAGGTGCAGTTTTTAACAGCGTGTTTCCGCACATGGAAACAGTTATTTTAACTAAGTGGATTTTAGAAATGAAGTTCAGAAAACATACTTTTTAATTTTTAGATGAACTGAAAGCTATGTATGCAGTAGATCTGTGTCAGTAACATAATTCAATACTCGAAACTACACGATCGAGTATAAAGTTTATTTCACCCACTTAGTATTTCATACCATAATATGAACAACCAACAAAGCTAATACACCCAATATACGAGAACAAAATAGGTCAGTTTCGCATGCAAATACCGTGTTTTATTTTTTAATATATTCTTATTGAGGTTTAAAGGGCTGATATTTTTTTCAAAAAACGATAGGTCTATTCGAGAATATGTGAATATATATACCGACTTTTTATACTGAACAGAATTTAATATATACCAACTGGCGTATACATTGCGTGAGGGTTGCGATAGTTTGTGATGTAAATGATTCCGGCTAATAAACCCCTCGGGGGGACACGCAATGATCATGATGCAAACCGAAAGATAATCAAAATTAAACGTTGTAGCCACTTCTGTTTTACATGTAAGATTGGAGGGGGGAATAACGTAGAAAATTGTCGTTTAGCAGCCGGGTATTTTATTTCATACCGTCAAAGACCAGCGAACCGTCATGTCAGATTAATCACGCGAGGAATGACGCGTTAAGCGTGGAAAGGGTTTGTTTGTTTGTTTGACTCGTCGCCTTGGTAACTAACGCGTGAGCACGTATGTCGAGTCATCACGCAGCTGCAGAGAAAACAGGAACGCTAATAACTGGACCGTGAACAACCGATATCCGGACTGTAGTACGTCATGCAATTTGAAGTGAAAGAAATATTAAGAAAACTATCATGGCTTAAGTGTCAAGAAAACTTCAAAACAATAGTTAGCCTACGTGTAGTCGTACCAACCCCCGAGAGAAAACTAGTGGATACGACTACACGTAGGCAGCACGTAGACTAAACAATAGTCTAACGTAGATAATTATAAAGAAGTGATAACAAGTCAATCATATTTCCGTTTAATTCAGATTTACAAGTTTTCAAGTTTTTATTTAACCACACAAAACGGAAGAAAATAGATAAAGAATGTTACAGAATAGCGATATTTTGCGTTTCATCGCCTATTGTAATTTATAGCGATATTTCTTGTTACGTCACCTATTGTTATTAATGTGCCAACCAGAGAACTATTGGCTGTTGAAACAAAGAGTTCTTTTGTTTAATGATTGGCGAATTTGAATAACAAAACAAATTTGACGTAATGTTGATAAACAGTGAACACTCCTATTCATGTGCCAACCAAACAAATGTAAGTATTGGCTGTTGAAGCATAGCTAATAGAGGGAAATGGTTTATGAAGCCCGGCAAACTTCAAAGGAGCAAACAAATGCACAATCTTTTGTTTTGCGCTCATACATGCACTATTTGGCAACATAAATATCGCTACAGGAGGTGGCAGGGAGGCGGCCTGATAAAAGAGAAACCAGAAGACTTACAATATTAGGCTTCCAGCGAATTAACAATACAAATGTTAAAAATGTTTCTTGCATAATAAGGTCCTTACTGATCGATACTGGGGTCATTTATTGCTTTGAAAGTGTCCATCAAAAAACACTTGTGCGTGAGAGCTTATTCCAACCAGTGTATGTAAAATTAATAATAGCTCTCCGTTTTCGATCTGCCTCTGATAATTAATAGTTATCCTGTTGACGAACATTTTAAAATGAAAATTGGTGATAATAAGATAGTTATTTTAACTTTTACATAGATGTTATTGAACTAGCGTGAGGTCCGTATATAGATGTTATTGAACTAGCGTGAGGTCCGTATTGGGGGAATATTGTTCGAGTTCTTTTTTTGCACGTAAAAAATAACTCGACCAATATTGAGGGGGACATTTGCGGTATTGGACAATTTTTCATGCGGTATTTCGGTAATTCTAATCTAAAATTGTGGTATTGCGGTATTCTCAAAACCAGCGGGATTCGGTTTTTTAGCGTTTTGATCGGTATTAAAAATTATCCTCCATTGTTTTACGACTTTTACGACCCTTTCGATCCTTTTCCAGTTCCTTGTCGTTTCGGAAACGCTTCGAAACAGCTCTAAGATCCTTTTTAAAACTTTGCTGATAATTTAATGCAACCATTTCAGGCTAACGCGTACGCTTCTTGCATTTTAACCAAAATTGTCCGCCAGACGTAAATTTAACAGAAAACAATTTTCTTTTGTTCAATGTTTCATAAAAGGAATTCGGCGAAATGAATTCGTGAGCGGTCCATCTTTGCGGTCGTATTGCAAAATTCGGACCGCTCAGGGAACCAATCAGAATGCTCCTTTTCCGCGTGGACCAGTTTTCCATATAATAAAACACGATACAGTAAAAACCCGCGTATAAGAACCACCATTTTCCAAGACAGGCTGAAATGGTTCTTATATATTGGGTGTCTTGTAAGAAATCAGGCTGTTTAGGTTCTTAAATATAGATGTTATTGAACTAGCGAGAGGTCCGTATTGGGAAATATTGGTCGAGTTCTTTTTTTGCAAGTTTATGGACCGAGCCGAAGGCGAGGTCCATAAACTTGCAAAAAAGAACTCGACCAATATTTTCCCAATACGGACCGAACAAGCTAGTTCAATAAAGTTTTTATTATAATGGCTTTTTAAAAAATGTGCTGAGAAATTAGTGCAACCATTCTCGGCTAACGCGCGCGCGCCAAAGCTAAGCATATTCTTGCATTTTTCAGGCCACTTTGCGAAAAGTTTAACCAAAATTGTCCGCCAGACATGAGGAAAAAATTTTCTTAATAGAAAACAGTTTTCTTTTGTTCAATGTTTCATAAAAGGAATTCGGCGAAATGAATTCGTGAGCGGTCCATCTTTGCGGTCGTATTGCAAAATTCGGACCGCTCAGGGAACCAATCAGAATGCTCCTTTTCCGCGTGGACCAGTTTTCCATATAATAAAACACGATACAGTAAAAACCCGCGTATAAGAACCACCATTTTCCAAGACAGGCTGAAATGGTTCTTATATATTGGGTGTCTTGTAAGAAATCAGGCTGTTTAGGTTCTTAAATATAGATGTTATTGAACTAGCGAGAGGTCCGTATTGGGAAAATATTGGTCGAGTTCTTTTTTTGCAAGTTTATGGACCGAGCCGAAGGCGAGGTCCATAAACTTGCAAAAAAAGAACTCGACCAATATTTTCCCAATACGGACCGAACAAGCTAGTTCAATAAAGTTTTTATTATAATGGCTTTTTAAAAAATGTGCTGAGAAATTAGTGCAACCATTCTCGGCTAACGCGCGCGCGCCAAAGCTAAGCATATTCTTGCATTTTTCAGGCCACTTTGCGAAAAGTTTAACCAAAATTGTCCGCCAGACATGAGGAAAAAATTTTCTTCTTAATAGAAAACAGTTTTCTTTTGTTCAATGTTTCATAAAAGGAATTTGGCGAAATGAGTTCGTGAGCGGTCCATCTTTGCGGTCCGTATTGCAAAATTCGGACCGCTCAGGAACCAATCAGAATGTTCCTTTTCATCGTGGACCAGTTTGCCATATAATAAAGGTTCTTATTTTTGACAGGGTACCGGTAAATACAGCTTGCTGCTGGTCATAAAAGTAATTCAATATGGGTGTATCCCCTTAAATCTATTTTATACAGTAAAACATTGATCTTCAAGCCTTATTATTAATAAATTAGTCCTGTACATTGTGATTATGACCTCCAAAGCACATTTTGATCTAAGCCTGTGTTTTCTGAGTATACGTTCAGTGTAAGTTACTGCTTCATTTGTCAGGCTGAAGTGGTTCTTATATATTGGTGGTTTAATTTGCAAATGTCAGCCTGCAAGTTCTCATCCTCGTTCCCAGAGCTCCTCGTTTTTTTTCTTTGCGCCGGAAACGAGTAGCCCTGGTCGCAAGGAAAAATTCGAACTTTTTCATTGGCTGATAAAAAATGAATGCGCAACACGAATTAATGAATGGATGTCCGGAATTTTCGGACATCCGGTAACGGCTGAGACCAGAGCCTCCGTTTCGCCAACCACGTGACAAAAGAAACGGAGGATCTGGGAACGAGAATGGTATACGCGAGTTTTTACTGTATTACCATCAACTAACAACTAAAGGTATCCTCGTGAGCGTGCATAGATAAAACGTTTACTTCTTCGCCTTATAGAGGGCGGCAACAAGAAAACGATAATTATGAAATAAGCCACTTACTAAATAACATTTTGCCACATTACAGCGGTTTATAATTGAGTGTCGTAAACCCAAGAACAAAGCAATCACATTAGCCAATCACAACAAACTAACAACAAAACCAACCAATGAGAACACAACCTGCGCAAACGTAAACACGCGTAAGTGGCGCCAAGCGCGGGAAAACGCGTGTGACCAACTCGCGATTGGTTGTAGTTTTTGCATCTGATTGGTTGATTAGGTGGCGCGAGTTTTTTTCAACGAATCACGGAGCGAAGTAAAGCAAAACCAAACCGGAATCCGTTTAATTTACACACTCAGTCAGGAGCCCATCACTAGGAGCGAGCAACTGGACTGGATTCGTGTCGCAGCGTTTTTACAGACCAGGTTATTTTTAGATTCCTTTTCTCGCGAACTCCTATTCAAACAAGCCAATCAAAAGTTGTGATGTAATGAATGACGTGTCATATTTCTCAACTCCTATTCAAACAAGCCAATCAAAAGTTGCATGTGATGTAATGAATGACGTGTCATATTTCTCAATTGACAAGGAGATTATATTTTTTCCCGGGAAAAAGGAGTCTAAAAATAACCCGGTCTGTAAAAATGCTGTGACATAGACGGAGTATGGGAGATGGACACTCCTAGTGATGAGCTCCTGACTCAGTTGAAAACCGCTCTAAACAAAAATCAAACCAACGATTAATGTACGAGTTTCCTTTGCTTGATTTTTCCAGGACTATCTGACCGTTGGCCGAATGCTGCCACGACTGGATACCCAACAAGACTGGATGTTAACTAATTCCAGTGAAGAGAATGGAATAACAACGTTGAAGTTTTATCGCATGCGAAACACCACCGATCAACAAAACGATACTGCTATTCCGGTAAGTCAATATACCGTAAAAGCTCTATTTAGCCACCCTCTCTATTAAGTCCCCCTCTCTATTAAGTCCCTATCTCTATTAATCTCCCCTCTCTATTAATCCCCCCTCTCTATTAATCCCCCCTCTCTATTAATCCCCCCTCTCTATTAAGTCCCCCTCTCTATTAAGTCTCCCTCTCTATTAAGTCCCCATCTCTATTAATCTCCCCTCTCTATTAATCCCCCCTCTCTATTAATCCCCCCTCTCTATTAAGTCCCCCTCTCTATTAAGTCCCCCTCTCTATTAAGTCCCCATCTCTATTAATCCCCCCTCTTTGGAAGTCTGATATTGGAGGTCCGTCAGGCTGATGTACATAACGTTCCAGCAATATTTTCTGGCGTTTCAGTTAGTCACTTTGCATATTGAAGAGTGGCCTTTAATATCGTTGAGTGTATAATTGACCTCTACCAACTGAGCTATCAAGCTCGCTGGGAGCTAGTCATTTTGTGAGTTCGCATCATACCCGTAGAGATTAGATATTTATTTTCAAATGTTTTTGTCTTTGATAAACAAATTTATCAAGATAGTAAAGAGCATTGGTATTTCTTTTGGTACTTTTCAGATAGGAATGTATGTCCCCGTTGTATGGGCTTACCACCCCTCAAGTGACCAGCTTCAACATCACGGTGCGGACTACAGAGGCTTCATGAACGTAACGCTCATACCTGCGATGACGATGATGACGACTACACCAACCCCTACTACTGCAGGTGAGTTTAAAGTAGCTACGTCACAGATGGCGCATCTTGAAAAAATTGGCCCATTTGTTTTTTCAAGTTAGCCATTCGTAATCCGTCTCAATCTTCCTCCAATCTTAACCATCCTTGTTGCTGTTTGGTTTATTATCACCTCTTTGGTGTTTCTCTACCTTGGTAAACTATTATTTTGAGGCTTTCTTCAATTTGAAGGTGATTTTGCACTTCGCAAAAATGACTTAAAATATCGTGACATAGCTCCTTTAATGCCATCCACTTGTCTTGGTATTTAAGGAAAAATACCACACTTGCAAAACCAGGCGAAGTATCAGTCGAATTCATCAGTTACAGAGTTGATCAAATCAAAATCAATCAATAACCCTTATTTTGACACGATTAGAATTAAAGCATGACAGGGGCACTCAACGGATCGTACCGGTGGAATATCTGTTCGGAAACTGGAATAAGCTCCGGCAGTGTGGGACAGTCTTCCGGGGGGGTACTCAAAAAAGTTTTTTTACGGGGAGGCTCCGCCCAGAGGTCCAACCCCTTACCCTTTTATATACCATTTTTGACAGAAATGGTACCCCTTTCATATACCTTCCATAGAAATTATGAAAATGGTACCCCTTCCACATACCTACAGTAGAAACACTGCATCCCTTTTCTATACCCTTGGAATGAACTTAATTAACAATATATATCCCCAGAAGGAAGTGGAAGGAAGCTGTCTTACGATGGCTAAGAACTTCAAACCTGCAGTCCACCTCATACCTAAATGACAGTTTTCCCTACCCTTTTCTATACTCCAACTCGTGAAATTACTACCCTTTTATATACTCCAACTCGTGAAATCCCTACCCTTTCATGTACCTCCAGTCTGAAAAGGTACCCTTTTCGGGCGGAGCCTCCCCGTATAGTCCATTATAGGGAGTACCCCCCCCCCCCCCCCCCCCCCCCCCCGGGGACAGTCTAGCCCCAGTGCGATTTTACCTTTTTTAAGATAAACAAAAGCTGACAGACAAGTATTCTTTAAATTATTTATAGCACCAATGACTTCCTCAGTGGTCATGCCTGTCAGTAACTCTCAGCAAGAGACAGTCGTACCTTCCATTGCACCGACGGCGACCGCAACAACCCCGACACCAGGTGAGTGGTAATGGTGTTTTATACGGGGAGGCTCCGCCCAGAGGTCCAACCCCTTACCCTTTTATATACCATTTTTGACAGAAAAGGTACCCCTTTCATATACCTTCCATAGAAATTATGAAAATGGTACCCCTTTCACATACCTACAGTAGAAACACTGCATCCCTTTCTATACCCTTGGAATGAACTTAATTAACAATATATATCCCCAGAAGGAAGTGGAAGGAAGCTGTCTTACGATGGCTAAGAACTTCAAACCTGCAGTCCACCTCATACCTAAATGACAGTTTTCCCTACCCTTTGCTATACTCCAACTCGTGAAATCCCTACCCTTTCATATATCTCCGGTCTGAAAAGGTACCCTTTTCGGGCGGAGCCTCCCCGTATAGTCCATTATAGGGAGTACCCCCGGGGACAGCGTAGCCCCAGTGCGATTTTACCTTTTTAAGATAAACAAAAGCTGACAAACAAGTATTCTTTAAATTATTTATAGCACCAATGACTTCCTCAGTGGTCATGCCTGTCAGTAACTCTCAGCAAGAGACAGTCGTAACTTCCATTGCACCGACGGCGACCGCAACAACCCCGACACCAGGTGAGTGGTAATGTTCGGTGTTGATATCTAACTGGATTTGCAAGAACGTGGTCGCAGAAAAAAATTGCACCATTTTGACCTTTTTGGCGCTTTCTGTTTTCTCCAAAGTAGACGATACAATAAGACGGGGTATGCCAGTTCTTTTTTCTCTCTTCTCTCTCTTCTTCCTCCTTTCTTTGGTGTGGTTTCTAGTCTTATTGGAGTGATAAAACTGGACTTTCGGCGTAGTTGCCGTAAAAATGCAGAAATTTTCTTGAGCCACGTTATTGCAAATTCAGTTAGATATACATGAACGGTTTGAACTGAATGCGTACGCAAGATCAGCATAGTCAAACAGTCGGAACCCTATGTATAAAGTATCAATTTTCAAATTTGTCGATATTATATGTCAAAGCTAGCATCTTCGGATTTTCCACTGCAATCTTCAGTAAATAGTCGGAAAGCTTCAGAAAATCGTCATATCTCCACGCACCATGTATTATTCTCTATATATGAACTGTGGATGGAGTGTGCGACGAAATGATCCACATATATAGTTGTGTTTGCAATTAAAGCAGTTACAATTATAGTAACATCTTTATTTCGTTACAGCGACTGCCTCAGTTGTCATGCCTATGCCTCCACCTATGCATTTTTCAAACTTTCGTTCTCTGAACGATGGCAAGTATAATGTCTCCTGGATGTACAATAGCAGCATGGACACGATACACATTATGCTAGAGGTGCGGGCCACGGGATATATTGCCTTTGGTCTGGCAACAATTGCTCCAAACAACATGACTGGATATGACGCAGCCATTGGAAAAGTTGAAAGTGGAACAGGAGACTTAAAGGTTTGTTTGAAATGTTTAACTGCTCAGGGCCCGGTTGATCAAAGCAGGATTAAGCTAGTTATGGTTTAGCATAAACTTTGAATTGAGTCTGATACAATTTATTTAACAATTATCAACAATGTAAAACTTTAGACAACGTCAAACTTTGGACAATGTCAAATTTTGGCCAATGTCAAACTTTGAGCAATGTCAAAGTTTGGACGTCAAACTTGGCCAATGTCAAAGCAACGTCAAACTTAAGACAACGTCAAACTTTGGACAGTGTCAAATTTAGGCCAATGTCAAACTTTAGACAACGTCAAACTTTAGACAACGTCATACTTTGGACAATGTCAAACTTTAGACAACGTCAAACTTTGGACAATGTCAAACTTTTCCGACAATCTCAAACTTTGGACAATGTAAATATTTTGAACAATGTCAAATTTTGGACAATGTCAAACATTCCCGATAAGTCAAATTTTGGGCAATGCCAAACTTTGGACAATGTCAAAATTTCCCGACAATGTCAAATTTTGGACAATGCCAAACTTTGGACAACGCTGCCAACTGTCCTCACCAAAAATACTGAGATACTTAACAATTATTCGCCTCAGGCTCAGTGAATATTGTGAATATTTACCGAGACGAAAAGAGGTGAATATCAAGAACTACAAAATGACGAGCTAAAACATGAAAACAACACACGCAAGTACTCACCATATTACCGTAGTTACATCGTTTACACATCGAATTAAGCAGTAAAATACACAAAAGAACACTATTCATCTGGTACCTTTGTTTGATCGTTGCTGATTTCATGAGCAGCTGTAGTTATTGTTCTGAAATAAGTAGCTTAGGTCTGAAGAGAAGCAAATTTCTGTCACTCCATCCGACACGAACACGGCCGCCTTGGTTGGCCACACAAAAACGTTTACAAGTTTACGAGTTTTAAATGCGTTAAAATCGTTTCTTGAAAATATTTTCCGTCCAAACGTCTTGGTAGTCATTTACCTAGGTTCCCAATGCTTTGAATATCCCGTACTTGGAGTGATGTCTTTAGAATAAACGAAAATTTCATTCAAAAGCGAGTCGCCATCTTTACTTGCCGGTAGAAGAAATGTGGCTTAGCTTAGCAGCCGCGCCTTGAAATCCCATATTCACCAATGAAAATAATGCTAATTTTAATTATTCTTCCAGGACTATATAACCGTTGGCCGAACGCAACCACGACTGGATACTAATCAGGACTGGACATTGACTTATTCCAAAGAAGAGAATGGTGTGACAACGTTAAAGTTTTATCGCAAGCGAGACACCAACGATTCACAGGATATTGCTATTCCGGTAAACTAAGTTACAATAGAGCGTTTTCAATTGAGTGTTGTGAAACCAAAACCAAAGCAATTACAATGGCCGTAAACAACACAATAGAACAATGAAAACTCAAATGAATACAAAGAACCGGTGCCAAGCGCGGGAAAACGCGAGTGACCTAGTTGCGATTGGTTTTGGTTTTGCATCTGATTGGTTGGCTGATTTATTTTGTATTTTTTAATGAATTATTAATGAGATTTTGAAGACAGTATAATACATGATTTTGGCTTCTTTGTGTGCTTTAACATGTAGATTTAATGCGCGCGAAGCCGTTAAGCACGGCTTTTCTGTGTTTTATTTAACAAATAAAGAAGCCAAAACCATGTATTATACTGTCATAAAACACGACGGAAATTTGAGAACACGAGAGAAATTTAGAAAACACGAGCCGCAGGCGAGTGTTTTCTAAATTTCTCAAGTGTTCTCAAATTCCCGGAGTGTTTTATGACAGTATAATACATGGTTTTGGCTTCTTTATGTGCTTTAAAATATAGATTTACGCGCGCGAAACGATAAAACACGCTTTTCTATGTTATATACTCTGATAAAACATGGTTTTTAACCAATCAGTGCGCACGCAGCTTTCCGTCTATATTTTAATATTATTTATTTTGTTTTCCAGCTAGGAACGCCAATTTTTCTAATATGGGCTTATCACCCCACGAATGACACGCTTCAACACCACGGTGTGCCGAATAAGGGCATTCAACAAATAACATTGATACCTGCCATTACTCCGACGACGATGGTTGCACCAACCCCGACTACAGGTGAGTGTTTCATTACCATGTTTGGTGGTGGCAAGGAGAAATGCCATGCATACTCACGGAGCCGCGTGAAAGTCAAGTCGCATCTCGTTGCAGGGTCGCAACGAGATTTTTTTAATTTTTATTTTATTTCAAAAGAAATCGTACCTTTACATACACTAGAAAAGATACGATATCTTTCACAGGTGAAAATATCGCTGACGTCACGTTTGCTGACGAGTTGCCATGTTCAATGTTGAATGAACCTAAATTTGTAATTATATGTCACAGCATCTTCGGATTTTCGACAGCAATCTTCGGAAATCTTCAGTAAATGGTCGGAAATGTTAGGAAAATCGTCATATCTCAGCGCATCCATGTATTATTTTCTATACATGGACTGTGAATAGAGTGTGACGTGAAGAAATGATCAACATAGTCTTTATTTCGTTACAGCGACTGCCTCAGTTGTCATGCCTCCACCTGTGAATATCCCAAACTTTCGTTCTCTGAACGCTGGCAAGTATAATGTCTCCTGGATGTACAATAGCAGCATGGACACGATACACATTATGCTAGAGGTGAGGGCCACGGGATATATTGCCTTTGGTCTGGCAACAGCAGCTCCAACCGATATGGTTGGATATGACGCAGCCATTGGAAAAGTTGAAAGTGGAATAGGAGACTTAAAGGTTTGTTTGAAATGTTTACCTGCTCAGTGCCCGGTTTATCAAAGCAGGATTAAGCTAGTCATGGATTAGCATAAACTTTGAATTGAGTCTGATACAATTTATTTAACAATTATCAACAATGTAAAACTTTAGACAACGTCAAACTTTGGACAATGTCAAATTTTGGCCAATGTCAAATTTTAAGCAATGTCAAAGTTTGGACGTCAAACTTGGCCAATGTCAAAGCAACGTCAAACTTAAGACAACGTCAAACTTTGGACAGTGTCAAATTTAGGCCAATGTCAAACTTTAGACAACGTCAAACTTTAGACAACGTCATACATTGGACAAAGTCAAACTTTAGACAACGTCAAACTTTGGACAATGTCAAACTTTTCCGACAATCTCAAACTTTGGACAATGTAAATATTTTGAACAATGTCAAATTTTGGACAATGTCAAACATTCCCGATAAGTCAAATTTTGGACAATGCCAAACTTTGGACAACTCTACCAACTGTCATCACCAAAAATACTGAGATACTTAACAATTATTCGCCTCAGGCTCAGTGAATATTGTGAATATTTACCGAGACGAAAAGAGGTGTATATCAAGAACTACAAAATTACGAGCTAAAACATGAAAACAACACACGCAAGTACTCGCCATATTACCGTAGTTACATCGTTTACACATCAAATTAAGCAGTAAAATACACAAAAGAACACTATTCATCAGGTACCTTTGTTTGATCGTCGCTGATTTCATGAGCAGCTGTAGTTATTGTTCTGAAATAAGTAGCTTAGGTCTGAAGAGAAGCAAATTTCTGTAACTCCATCCGACACGAACACGGCCGCCTTGGTTGGCCACATAAAAACCTTTACAAGTTTACGAGTTTTAAATGCGTTAAAATCGTTTCTTGAAAATATTTTCCGTCCAAACGTCTTGGTAGTCATTTACCTAGGTTCCCAATCTTTTAAATATCCCGTACTTGGAGAGATGTCTTTAGAATAAACGAAAATTTCATTCAAAAGCGAGTCGCCATCTTTACTTGCCGGTGGAAGAAATGTGGCTTAGCTTAGCAGCCGCGTCTTGAAATCCCATATTCACCGCATAGCGCGGTGAATATGCTCATATTCACCTATGAAAATTATACTAATTTTAATTATTCTTCCAGGACTATATAACCGTTGGCCGAACGCAACCAAACCTGGATACTAATCAGGACTGGACATTGACTTATTCCAAAGAGGAGAATGGTGTGACAACGTTAAAGTTTTATCGCAAGCGAGACACCAACGATTCACAGGATATTGCTATTCCGGTAAACTAAGTCACAATAGAGCGTTTTTAATTGAGTGTCGTGAAACCAAAACCAAAGCAATTACAATGGCCGTAACCAAACCCAATAGACCAATGAAAACTCAAATGAATACACGTAACCGGCGCCAAGCGCGGGAAAACGCGAGTGACCTAGTTGCGATTGGTTTTGGTTTTGCATCTGATTGGTTGGCTGATTTATTTTGTATTTTCTTTATGAATTATTAATGAGTTGTTTGAAGACAGTATAATACATGATTTTGGCTTCTTTGTGTGCTTTAACATGTAGATTTAATGCGCGCGAAGCCGTTAAACACGGCTTTTCTGTGTTTTACACTCCGATAAAACATTTTTTAACCAATCAGTGCGCACGCAGTTTTCAGTCTATATTTTAATATTATTTATTTTGTTTTCCAGCTAGGAACGCCAATTTTTCTAATATGGGCTTATCACCCCACGAGTGACACGCTTCAACACCACGGTGTGCCGAATAAGGGCATTGAACAAATAACATTGATACCTGCCATTACTCCGACGACGATGATGATGACGACGATGATTGCACCAACCCCGACTACAGGTGAGTGTTTCATTACCATGTTTGGTGGTGGCAAGGAGAAATGCCATACTCACAGAACCACGCGAAAGTCAAGTCGCATCTCGTTGCAGGGTCGCAACGAGATGTTTTTAATTTTTTTTTAATTTCAAAAGAAATCGTACCTTTACATACTTTAGAAAAGATACGATATCTTTCACATGTGAAAATATCGCTGACGTCAAGTTTGCTGACGAGTTGCCATGTTCAATGTTGAATGAACCTAAATTTGTAATTATATGTCACAGCATCTTCGGATTTTCCACAGCAATCTTCGGAAATCTTCAGTAAATGGTCGGAAATCTTCGGAAAATCGTCATATCTCAGCGCATCCATGTATTATTTTCCATACATGGACTGTGACGTGAAGAAATGATCAACATAGTCTTTATTTCGTTACAGCGACTGCCTCAGTTGTCATGCCTATGCCTCCACCTGTGAATATCCCAAACTTTCGTTCTCTGAACGATGGCAAGTATAATGTCTCCTGGATGTACAATAGCAGCATGGACACGATACACATTATGCTAGAGGTGCGGGCCACGGGATATGTTGCCTTTGGTCTGGCAACAGTTGCTCCAAACACCATGAATGGATATGACGCAGCCATTGGAAAAGTTGAAAGTGGAACAGGAGACTTAAAGGTTTGTTTGAAATGTTTAACTGCTCAGGGCCCGGTTGATCAAAGCAGGATTAAGCTAGTCATGGATTAGCATAAACTTTGAATTGAGTCTGATACAATTTATTTAACAATTATCAACAATGTAAAACTTTAGACAACGTCAAACTTTGGACAATGTCAAATTTTGGCCAATGTCAAATTTTAAGCAATGTCAAAGTTTGGATGTCAAACTTGGCCAATGTCAAAGCAACGTCAAACTTAAGACAACGTCAAACTTTGGACAGTGTCAAATTTAGGCCAATGTCAAACTTTAGACAACGTCAAACTTTAGACAACGTCATACTTTGGACAATGTCAAACTTTAGACAACGTCAAACTTTGGACAATGTCAAACTTTTCCGACAATCTCAAACTTTGGACAATGTAAATATTTTGAACAATGTCAAATTTTGGACAATGTCAAACATTCCCGATAAGTCAAATTTTGGACAATGCCAAACTTTGGACAACGCTACCAACTGTCATCACCAAAAATACTGAGATACTTAACAATTATTCGCCTCAGGCTCAGTGAATATTGTGAATATTTACCGAGACGAAAAGAGGTGAATATCAAGAACTACAAAATTACGAGCTAAAACATGAAAACAACACACGCAAGTACTCGCCATATTACCGTAGTTACATCGTTTACACATCAAATTAAGCAGTAAAATACACAAAAGAACACTATTCATCAGGTACCTTTGTTTGATCGTTGCTGATTTCATGAGCAGCTGTAGTTATTGTTCTGAAATAAGTAGCTTAGGTCTGAAGAGAAGCAAATTTCTGTAACTCCATCCGACACGAACACGGCCGCCTTGGTTGGCCACATAAAAACTTTTACAAGTTTACGAGTTTTAAATGCGTTAAAATCGTTTCTTGAAAATATTTTCCGTCCAAACGTCTTGGTAGTCATTTACCTAGGTTCCCAATCTTTTAAATATCCCGTACTTGGAGTGATGTCTTTAGAATAAACGAAAATTTCATTCAAAAGCGAGTCGCCATCTTTACTTGCCGGTGGAAGAAATGTGGCTTAGCTTAGCAGCCGCGTCTTGAAATCCCATATTCACCGCATAGCGCGGTGAATATGCTCATATTCACCTATGAAAATTATACTAATTTTAATTATTCTTCCAGGACTATATAACCGTTGGCCGAACGCTACCAAACCTGGATACTAATCAGGACTGGACATTGACTTATTCCAAAGAAGAGAATGGTGTGACAACGTTAAAGTTTTATCGCAAGCGAGACACCAACGATTCACAGGATATTGCTATTCCGGTAAACTAAGTCACAATAGAGCGTTTTTAATTGAGTGTCGTGAAACCAAAACCAAAGCAATTACAATGGCCGTAACCAAACCCAATAGACCAATGAAAACTCAAATGAATACACGTAACCGGCGCCAAGCGCGGGAAAACGCGAGTGACCTAGTTGCGATTGGTTTTGGTTTAGCATCTGATTGGTTGGCTGATTTCTTTTGTATTTTCTTTATGAATTATTAATGAGTTGTTTGAAGACAGTATAATACATGATTTTGGCTTCTTTGTGTGCTTTAACATGTAGATTTAATGCGCGCGAAGCCGTTAAACACGGCTTTTCTGTGTTTTACACTCCGATAAAACATTTTTAACCAATCAGTGCGCACGCAGCTTTCAGTCTATATTTTGATATTATTTATTTTGTTTTCCAGCTAGGAACGCCAATTTTTCTAATATGGGCTTATCACCCCACGAGTGACACGCTTCAACACCACGGTGTGCCGAATAAGGGCATTGAACAAATAACATTGATACCTGCCATTACTCCGACGACGGCGATGATGACGACGATGGCTGCATCAACACCGACTACAGGTGAGTGTTTCATTACCATGTTTGGTGGTGGCAAGGAGAAATGCCATGCATACTCACGAAACCGCACGCAAGTCAAGTCGCATTACGTTGCAGGGTCACAATGAGATATAGTCGAAGCTCTCGTAAGCGACCACCCTCGGGAATTCGAAAAAGTAGTCGTAACTAGAGCTGGTCGCTTACGAGAATGGGCTGTCGTAAGCGACCAAACAATAGAGGCTGGTCGCTTAGGAGAGCTTTTAGCATAAAGCTTGAGATATGTAAAAGGTTATTAATAGTACTGTAGTAATGATATAGCTATTAGCTATTGTCTATTACAGAAGAGGTTCGCGAATGTACAGGTCACGCATCCACAGAGATTGAAAACTTATCTTATTCAGATGATTACAATGTCTCATAAATGTGTAGCACGACAAGTGTTCGCTTACGAGAGCTTAAAAACAAATCAAAAGACCAGTTGGTAATTCCCAAAACGTGGTCGCGGTCGCTTAGGAGAGTTTAATTACAGAGTTTGAGCATCAATTCAAACGGGGGTTCACAATGGTGGTCGTAACTGGTCGCTTATGAGAGCGGTCGCAAGGAGAGCTTTGACTGTATTTTCTTTTCAGCCCGGGGGGAGGCTCCGCCCGAAAGGGGCCTTTTTTAGGCTCGAGGTATGTGAAAGGGTAGGGATTTCACGAGTTGAAGTATATGAAAGGGTAGGGATTTCTTTTCACGAGTAAATTATATTATTGTTTGGTTAACATCTGGTAATGCTTGATGATTTCTGGTGATATATATTGTTCATTAAGTTCATTACAAGGGTATAGAAAAGGGATGCAGTGCTTTTACTGTAGGTATGTGAAAGGGGTACCATTTTCATAATTTCTATGGAAGGTATATGAAAGGGGTATCTGTGAAAAATGGTATATGAAAGGGTAAGGGGTTGTACCTCTGGGCGGAGCTTCCCCGTATAAAACTTTTTTGAGTACCCCCCCCCCCCCCCCCTGGGATTTTCCGCATGATTGATCCGCCCATTTTCTACCAACGACCGAACGAATGAAACACTGATCAATTGCCCGTTCCGAAGTTCAAAAAGGGACTGGGCACTAGTTTACCAATTGTTCAAATTACGTCATATTAAAAATTTAATCCCATCACCAGAAAGATCGCATGAAAATTAGTAAGTTTACCAAGTTTGGTTATGTTACATTGCAGAGTAACCAGGTTGTGAGCTGTCAAAGGTCGTCCAAATTCCATACAAACGTCTCTAATTCAGACAAAATTTTCAAGCAAGCAACCGTGGACGACAATCCTGATCCCCATTGAAAAAATATTTTCTAACAGAGACTCAATACGTAAGGCCAGGGAAGCTTTTTTAATCACAAAAGCTAGAACACTTGAACCCATGGCCTTAACATCCGCGAAGAAAGATATTAGATATTTAGTTTCCCTACATTATTTTATTCTATTGTTTTACTGTCAATCTTTGTTATCTCTCTGACGTATTTCCGTTATTACGCAAAAACTGTTAGTAGCTACTATATAACACGTATATCAATGTAAAATTTCCTCATTGTACCTGAAGAAGACTGGTTTGGCCAGTCGAAATATAGTACTTAAAAAACTTAAAAATCTACGTTGTATCGGTCTCTGCTTCTACAGTATATTTCTAATTCAGAGATGACGTCCCCCAAATCCATACAAAGTCTCTAATTTTTCTGATTTTTGAAAGCCTTCTACATGGTTGAAATCCAACGAAACAACCCCAAACTTGGTAAACCGACTAATTTTAATGTGATCTTTCTTGTGATGAGCTCCAATTTTTAATTAAATCAAAATTTAAAAACTCGTCCCCAGTCTCCATTTGAACTTCGGAACTGACGGGCAATTATTTACACATCTTTCCATAGAAATGACAAAGTTTACTCATGCCTTTGACAACGGTCGATTTCGTTTACTGTGGACATTTGATGATCAAACGGATATGGTAACGTTTCATGTGAAAGTTCAAACCACTGGCTGGGTTGCATTTGGTTTCGCGTTAACAGCACCAAACTTTATGATGAACTACGACGTGGTTGTTGCAGGGTACAGCAATGGCCAAGGTTATTTGAATGTAAGTTGTTTGTTAAACAAAAATGTTTGAAGGTGATTTTGCACTTCGCAAAAATTACTTCAAATATCGTGAGCCTACATAAATACTATAATATTTCATCAGGACTATTATACTGAAGGACGTGGCCGGCCATTACCTGATAGTAAAAAAGATTACGAACTACTGTCTGCATCAGAAGTTGGTGGATACACAGAGTTGATGTTTAAGAGACCACGTGATACCGAAGATAGTAAAGATGTGCAGTTTGGGGTAAGTGTATATCTGATGCTTTTTAAAAAAAGATTTCAGTAATATATCAAACACGAGACTTTTCAGATTTACTATCACCTCTCTCACGGGGATGGTAAGAGATATTTTTCCATTAATCAAATCAACATTCGAGTATTGGATTGAGTCTTGTTTTGAATTTTTGATTCTTCATTTGAAGAATGGATTATTGAAATGATTAATGAAATCAAATTTGCAATAATCAATCCATTAATGCATTCTTGGCAGGAACGCTTGAGCTGTTTTGACTGTAACGGCACGATAGTATTCCTTAACAAATTCATAGAGTCTTATTTGCAGTTTAGTCATAGAGCGGTAACCAAAACCAAAGCAATTACAATGGCCAATCACAACAAACGCAGACAACAAAACGAACCAATAAGAACTCGAAGCAAGAAACCGGCGCCAAGCGCGGGAAAACACGAGTGACCAAGTCGTGATTGCATGGTTTTGGTTTTGCATCTGATTGGTTGAGTAGGTGGCGCGAATTTTTTTAAACCAATCACAGAGCGTAATAAGGCAAAATCAAAGCAATTCCGGATTACTTTCGACACAGGTCTATCATTTGCATTTGTGCTTCATGACTTCATAAATTGAATTTTCCCGTTTCTTGTTACAGACGGGAACACAAGTGCATTTAATTTGGGCCTATGGCACTAATGACATCAGAAACGACAGAGATTTTGATCAACATGCGGCCAGAGGATTTAGTGCGGATAAAGTTGTCATAGTTGGAAAGCAACCTAACCCGACACAGCCTGCTGCAGCATCCTCGTTGCATTCATGCCTTTATGGAAGTGTTACTTTGGCGATAGTATTCTTTAACGTTCTGTCGATGTAAATCGTAACAACCGATGAAACAATCAATAGGTCATTTTATAGTTGCCTTTTGCCTCCGTTTCAAAACGAGTCCTGTGTGAATGTAAAGGTAAAGGCTTCGCGAGCCTAGTGGCCCACAACCCCGGGGGGGGGGGGGGACTCCCATATAAAAGGGGTCGGGGGTGCTCGTCGGAAATTTTGAAAAGAACCCCTAAAAGGTACCAAAAATTTTTTTGTGGGCGTGGCCCCAATTCATTTTCACCCCTAAGAGGTACCAATTCTAAAACAACACATTAACTGACAATATAACATTCTTTAATAGTAATAAAGACGATTCCTTCGAATACGATCTACTCGTAAACATTTTAAGCGGTTCATGAATGAGACAAGAATAAAAATCAGTTGATTGACAAAATAGTTCCTGTCATATTTTTTCCGGCTCAGCAACCCTAAAAGGTACCGCGTTAACTCTAAGGGTGGTCAATTTAGATTTTACACCCTAAGCGGTACCAAATCATGAATTTTAACCCCTAAAAGGTACGACGAGCACCCCCGCCACTTTTATATCGAAGTCCCCCCTCCCCGGGCCCACAACTGCCAGAGCTTATCCTGGTTTGTTGAAGCATTTTTCGTGAGTTTTATATATGTAATCTTGTATCTTAAATCGTTATATCCATTTTATATTGTTAGCCTACATAATGTAATTTTTAATATTTAATTGGAGGGCCACAAGTTTATTAGTGTTCTTACACTATTATGTGCTATCCTCGATAAATAAAGGCTTTATTCATTACTATTACGTTTCTGTAGCATGAAGCGACTAGGAGTAATGCTACTCCCCTAGATGGGATGCTAGTCCATCGCAGGTTATCTCTCCCCCCCCCCCCCCCCCACAGCATTTTGTCGCCGGTACCTCATTTATACTCTTGGATGGAGAGGGGCACTGTGAGAGTAGAGTGTCTTGCCCAAGAACACAACACAGGCCAGGGCGCGAACACAGAGTCCAGCGAGCCCAGCTGTGTACAGCCATTCAAATAAAAATGAGTTTGATTTGCATTTGAATGAAAAGTAAAACTCATTTTCATATGAAAGATTGTGCACCAGGACTCGTTTTGAAACTGAGGCAAAAAGGCAACTCAGTACCAAAAGTAACAAAAGGACTGCTTGTAGATTTAGACAGACACAGGGCCAGTAGTCTCCTCGTTCCCTGCGCGACGACCCAAGCCGAACAGCAGTTATCGATAGCTTACTCCAAGCCGATAGTTTGGATTAATATGACGAAGAGATTTTGATTATTATTGTATACAGTTATAAAGTACCTTAGTAATGTAAGTTTTGTAAATTTAAATTAAGAAATGTACGTTTTTTTAAAATAGTATCCCCAATTAAATACCTGGACACTTCAATAAAGTTTTCATTCATTCATTACTAACATGACTTGGTGCGAAGCCAAAAGAGCGGCTCAAGATCGACAGCAATGGAAGACAATAGTGGACTCCCTATGTCCCCCATGGGACAAAGAGGAAATGATGATGATTATCTCTGAAGAGCATAATGGAGTATCGATACTCTCTGAGCAGACTGAGCACAAAGGTTTTCTTTCTTTCTCTGAGCGAGTGCCAGCCATACGCGAGTGCGACGCGCGAGGATTGTGCATCGCGTGCGCGAAGCGTGAGTTGTTAAATTATTTCACCACGTTCTCTTTTTACACGGAAATCTAAGATCTTTACATGTTTCACGCATATCGGGGGTACAGTGTCCCTAAAAAGATAAAAGGTTTCTCATGAAATTCATTTGCATGTAAGGCTTCCAAATGTGGCAGCTGCACTGCACTTCCAATATGGAACCACTAGTAAGCTTATATAGGTTTATAGCGCTTCAACGAAAACAATTTACTGAGTTCGTCATAATTGGCAAAATAGTTTTGCTCAGCCTTGAGTACGCCAGTTTTACAAGTGCGTTTTTAATAAATTTATGCAAAAAATTAGAGGGTTGTCCAATACTCACCACTTATTCAAGTCGTTAAATTTAAGATTCGAGTGGTGCGACTTGTACGACTCAATAAAATAAGGTTTACCGTTTGTATGATTGGTAAAGTAATGAATGTAATGATACTTTTCAGTAAAATAAAATGAAGTGTTACTTTAGTTAAGCTACGTGTGAAGGCCAACTAGTAAAACTGCATCTGCATATAGACACTGAGGGCCTCCACAGACTAGAGACATAGTTGTCGACAACTATTTAGTTGTCGATCATTAATAGTTGACGATAACAAAAAAGCAAGTGTGTGAAGCTAGTTATCGATAACTAGCTTCACACACTGGCTGTTTTGTTATCAACAACTTTTTATGATCGACAACTAAATAGTTATCGATAACAATCGGCCTAGTCTGTGGAGGCCCTTAGAGCTTTAGTTGTTAGGAAGGGGTCTTATCAACTTGTTCGACTCGTACGAGTCGTACAACTGCAACCTCTTTCCCAGGGTCTCTCATCTCTCTGGGGTGGGGAGATGAGAGACACTGGGAACGAGGTTGGTACAACTGGTGAAATTGCATCTCATAATACACAAGGAAGGGAAGGGACCGTCGAACTGAAAATGAGGGTTAACCCTTTCACTTCCAAGAGTGCTAAGTTCAAAACTGAGTTAAAAATCTTGAATTTCAATTTATAAAATTGCCAAAAACAAACAGCACCACTTGAAAGTATTGCTCGAATAGCTTTCATTTGAATGGTCACACACTAGGGTTTTATTCACAAACTCAAACGTTAGAGCCACATTTATTGAAGGTTTGACTCTGGGAGTGAAAGGGTTAAATCACGAAAAAGCAAAGCCACCTTAAATTTTATATTAACAATCTATTTATTCCAAATATACCTTTTTATAATTTATCTGAACCACGATTTTATAAATATCGATATCACTCCTTGGTTCGACTTTGCTTAGCTCAATATTGTTGGTTATACCACCTCTTTTAACGTTCTGTCGTTCTCTCTCCATTTCTTTTAACGTGAAGTCAAGTTAAAAACTTTAAAGCAGTTATTTACCTGACAGTGAACTGACAGATATCACATACAGTTGGCACAAGCCAATAAATGACCCTGCCGAAGAGAGAAAGCCTTGTCTCTTCACACGCGCGTGATTTGATTCGCGCGTGACTTGCACGTAACTCGCGCGCTTTCCTGAGATCTTTAAACTGAACCGCAGCATGTCTTACAGAGAGCCTTGTCTCTTCACACGCGCGTGATTCGAACGTGATTTGATTCGCGCGTGACTTGCACGTAACTCGCGCGCTTTCCTGAGATCTTTAAACTGAACCGCAGCATGTCTTACAGGTTACATCACTGGAAGCCAGGAGAAATGTTTACAAACCAACAAAAAACCAACCCTCAGCTTGTTATATCCGCTAGTTTGTCCTGTTTGTCCTGAAAACTTTCCAGGCCTTTCTCGGCCACGATACGTGAAATCTTTCTCGTGTTGGAGCGGAATTTGTCCCGGACTAGAAGTTGCTTTTGAACTGTTGAATCTTCGGCACTGGAAGAAATAAGAAACTATTAACTACACATCCTATATATTTTTAGCCTTGCCTCTCTCCCAGACTCCCTTCGCGCGGCCGTTCGTTTTTTCGCTTCGTCCCCACTATCCGAGAGCCTGGAACAGGCTAATATATTTTTGACATAGTGATATATCTTATGACCATCACAATGAAACCAAAGCCAAGTCAATCTGACCAATCACATCAAACGCGAATAACGCAGTCAACCAATCAGAACTCGAAGCAAAACCATGCAACAGGCGCCAAGCGCGGGAAAACATGCAACCCGCGCCAAGCGCGGGAAAATGGGCATAAGCCAAGTCACGATTGGGGTCTTACTCCTCATTGGTTGAAAAAAAAAAAGGTTGATTGCACGAGATTTTGACCAATTACAGACCTCGACAAAACATGTGGGGATTGTAGCCACGCATAGTTAAAATGTCCTCGACAAACGATCAACCAAATACATAGTTACTTTCAACAGCTAATGAAAACTTAAACCGCCCTAAACTCACCATAATAGAGCCAAAGCAAGTCATAATCGATGGAAGTCAAAACTCTAAATTTCTATGTACCATAACCAATTCAACGATCCATTACCTGTCTAGGAGTTCAATGCATGCCGTGTGGCCATAGATCTCCGCTACTCTCTTAGGCGTATCTCCAGAGTTATCAGCGATCATAACAGGGGACTGGTGATCAATCAAAACCTTGAGCACATTCGAGCGCCCAGTCTCCGCTGCGCAGTGAGCTGGTGTCCAGCCTCCCACCATGCGCGCGGCAGGATCAGCACCATATTCCAAGAGAAGTTTCACACACTTGGCATGACCTGGATAAAGTAAAAAGCCAGGGAAAAAAATGTATATAGGAGGAACAAGAACATTTTTTCATTACAGATTGATTTGGTTTTGTTATCTGAACTTTAGCACACTGCTCAAAGCTCTTTCTAATGGACACTACTCTACAACGGCAAATGGACACGTTGAAACAATCGACAGCGATGCGTTAGAAGTGCTTTTTTGGTTAACAATACAGTCGAACACTAACGGCCACCTCTCCTCCACAACGGTCAGGTTTTTTCGTCTCGACCGTGCGCCGATCCTTACTGACACTTTACTCTTTTTGAAACCTCCCTACAACGGCCACCTCTCTACAATGGCCAGTTAAATTCTACCCAAGGCTGGCCGTTGTAAAGAGGTTCAACTGTACTTCAGAGCGGACAATAATGTTGAGTTTGATAGTAAATACTATTTGAGTTAGCAACCTTTGTACTAAAACTAGCAGATACTCATATCGTGAGACTTGAAAACCTGTCAACATTCGACAAGTGTTAAGCATACACGTAATTAACAAGTGTGCCCGAAATGATCCATGTTTCCGTGTTATCTCATTTTCGGCAACGAGTCTTTGACAAAGAGATCCGAACAGATCCGACGTAGATGATCGGAGAGATTCGGGGAAGAACGAAGAAGAGTGCACTGTTATTTAGTATTTACGCTTGTTTCCAAATTTTAATTCGCGCACTCGTTCCGATTGCTTGCGAACCCTATCAAGATTCATTCGCCTGGTATTTATCTCTGTCGTGATCGTATTGCCTTAGGGAGTCACGGAGTTTTACACTTGAAATTCGGCAAATCAGGTGTAAAACCACACGAATAAATGCTACATGGTTCACTTAGCTTTACAGAGCAGTAACAAGGAAAAACAATTTAATCTTGAAGACTTAAAAGCGAACATTATGTGTTCTGTGTGATGATTAACTAACAACTGTAGGTATTTAGACAATCACTGTACCAGAATCAACCCCAGAAACTTTTCAGTGCATCGTTTTAGTGTAATAAACCTGCAACTCAACAGAGCTTGCATTTAAATGCGTCGAATTTCTTGGTATTACGAAACATTCCTGCCGGTTCAAATGAACTACAATCGATCTCTGAGACCTCTGAGCGCAGGACATTCTCCTAAGCGGTCGCCTTAACAAAACCCCGTTTGAACTCTAGCTCAAACAAACTCTGTATTTACACATTCTCGTAAGCGGCCAACTCCAGTTGCGGCGGGCACTTTTTCTGCTTCCCGAGGGTGTCCGCTTACGGGAGCTTTGACTGTCGTTAATTATGTGTACCTCTATGCGCTGCCCAGTGTATCGCGACTCTGTCTCCCCACTCTTCGTCTCTCGAATTAACGTCGATCTTTCCTCCTCTGATAAAACTACCCAACTCTTCGAGTTTATTGTCGTCTCCCAGCGCACAGGTCTCGTGCAGAAGCAAGTCATGGCTGCTGTTAAACAACGATTTACCCGGCGGTTTTTCTTGACTGGTCATGTCTCCCGAAACGAGCAACAGTCTCGAACGACGGAGGGAGCTTTGTGCATGTACGTTATCCTATACTATTTTGTCGGCGTTATACTTGCGTGCAAACAAATTAAATTTACATCTATTCGGATGTTAAGTCTTGGGTTCAAGGAGTTTTGTTTGACTTTTGAGAGGGGCTATTGTTTGAGGAGAGGGAAGCAAACAATGAGCGTTGATTTGGAGCTCAAAATCATTGTCGCAACGAACTCTCAAGAGACAATACACATAATAACGAGTATTGGTTAAGTACATGTATATAAGGCGATGAATTAAGTAACTCACACACGTCACTGTTTTAAAACCACTCAATTAAATAACCCGAATTGTGAAATGAACCATGGTCATACAGAAAAGTAGCCTGCGTGGCAGGCGTAGAAAAGGGAGGGATGAGGGGAGAGCGAGCGCAAGCACGAAGCGTGAGGAGCAGGGCGGGTGAGCAGAGAGCGCGAAGCGTGATAGACGGGGATGGCTCTTCGCGCTCTCTCCTCGCGCTTTGCGCTTGCACTCGAACTAGCCACACAGGCTAACAGAAAAGTGAAACTTTTTTTCACGGACTTTTTAAGGACTTTTCAAGGACCAAAGTCGTTTTTCTCAGTTCAATACTCAAGAGAGCGCGAATTCATCATCTGTTGTGTACAGGGCGGGAGAACCGCCCAGGGTAATTTTTTTTTTACGCCCACTTCAAGATGGCGGCAAGATGGCGGCGTTAAGACTTTTTCCACAAAAAAGGGAACACAGTTTATGAATTGAATTGATTCGAACCCACAATAACCTTATTCCCTAGCACAACACAATCGAGCCGCTAGCTGCCCGAAACACTAATTTTTAAGGCAATAACGTGCTCCCGTAACATACGTCAAAACTGACCAATACTAACCGGTTTACTACGAACGAATCATAAAATCGCTACTTAACATCAAAATTTAAACCATTTTTAACCCCAAACAGTAAAACGTTGGCTAAATTCAAATTCTAAACTGTTGATAAACCTGAAACAATATTTAGTCGCTTAAAAAAATACAAAATGTAAATGGCCGCCATCTTGAAGTGGGCGTAAAAATTTTTTTAGCCCGCCCCGGTTGTGTATGTCGTATTTTTGATTACTGTCCGCCAAAAAGTCATGCCAGCCAATAAATACGTTTTTAACACTCAACGATTCTGCCACAGGTATCGATTGTAGCGAAAGTGCACCCCAATAGCAAAACGCTTGGTCAATGTACTTACTTACTTACTTACTTAGCCCCGTAGCCCCTTTGGTCAATGTACTTGGTTGTATATCTTTGCAATGAAGTATATTTAGCTTTAAGATTCTTACATATTCCGTTTTGGAGCAAATTCAAAGACTTTTCAACGATGTTCAATAGTTTTACGCCAAGAGTCGCTATCATGGTTGAAACGTTCCATGGTTTAAAAGTTTCAAATAAACTTGAAATTGAAGAACTTTCAAGGACTTCCTTTAAAATACAAGGACTTTTCAAAACTGTGCGAACCTTGGAAATTTTGATTTTTAAAAAATGTCTTCATCGAGCTGCTACACAGGAAAGCAGTGCGTGGATTGAAGCGTGATCTCGCGAGAAAAACGCGTAACGCTACTTCCAGCACGAACAATAATGAACATCTCGCCCCAGGCGTCATTGGAATTACGAAGACGCGCTATACCTGGGTCGAGCCTGGGACAAACTCTGCTTTATTTGACAGCGTGATTCTTAATGGCGCCTGGAAACTAAGCGAACGTATAAAACATTCTCCCACCTCTGGAAGCTGCCCAGTGCAGAGCAGTTCGGTCGCCGCAGTCTTCGTCCTTGTGATCGATATCTATTCGGTGAATCATCAACATACTCTCGAGCTGTTGGTATTCGCCATTAACAGCTGCTTCATGTAGCACCAACTCAGTCATCCCTCTGCTCGTCAGTGAACAGGACGACCTACAAAAATACCAAGAATATTTCGAGCGATTTTTTTTCAACAATGATTAACGTGACTTTTCATGAATAGCCTGCGTAGCAGGCACTGGAGTAAAATAGAGCGCGAGTTGGAGGACGCGCACGCGAGGAAGGAAACGCGCGCGCGAAGAAGGAAACGCGCGAGGCGAGAAACAGTTTTCCTGGTCTCGCGCGTTTCTTTCCTCGACATATCGCTAATGGTTAGCGCATTAGGCTCCGCATCGAGCGGTCTGGTTCCAGCCCTGGCCAGGGTCATTGTACATGTGTTGTGTTCTTAGGCATGGCATTTTACTCTCACAGTGCCTCTCTCCCCTCTTCACCCAGGAGTATATAAATGGAACTGTTAGGGCAACTGACAAAATGCTGCATCCCATCCAGGGGAGTAGCAATACTCCTATAAGTCGCTTTCTGCCACGGTCCGGCAGTTTTATTTGGCCACCAGCTAGGCTCGTGAAGACTTTACCTTCATGAAAGAAGGAGGGTCTACCACCTACCCACCCTCTCTGCGGTATTGTTGTAACCGCATAGTCACGTGACCAGCCGCAACCAGGGTCTCTCTACTCAACGACAAGGGAGGAAAAGGAGAGAGAGCCTGGAATCGAGGTTGCCGCTTAATACGGACACCCCGTTGATACGGACACTTTCCATGGACCCCTTGGGGTCAACCTCGTTCCCAGGGTCTCTCTTCTTCCCGCCGAAAGCGGGAAGAAGAGAGACCCTTGGAACGAGGTTGCCTCGAGGTTTGTTTGTACAGTACTCCGAAAGCAACCGCGCCAGCAAATACGTCATAATGCTTAGACGAACACCGGGGGACGAACACCGCGGCTCAGTTCCTGACTCGTCCCCAGTCGTCTCTCTTGTCTCCTGTTAATATTTAGCATCCCAGCATCCCCCGCGTCTTGCGACTCCCAGCATCCCCCGCGTCTTGCGACTCCCAACAAAGGAGACAACAGAGACGACTGGGGACGAGTCAGGCTCAGTTCCGTCTCGGTGGAGTTGGAAAGGCACGTACGAGGGATTTTGATTTGATGCTATAAAGGGATACAAAGTATGCCGACGATTTGCATTGGACTATTTTCAAAACAATTTGGCTTTATCCTTATCCTGTCTGTGAGACGATCCGCTTGAACAAATTCTGCGGGTGCAACTATAAATCGCTAGTTTGCGTGACATTTATATTCACAACAAAAGAAGACCGCTCTAAAGACTCGAAAGAAGTGCGATCTCAACAGATCTCCAGGGAAATTAGAACCTATTCGCGTTCAACAAAGGCATCAAAGCGCGTTTTGAGGCGCAATTAAAATCTAAGTCATTTATGCAAAACTTAATCTATGTTTTGTCACGCAAACAATAAGACGCCATCAAGTAATAGAGAATATAATTGAACTTTTCATCGGTCGGTAGAGATCTTTCGCATAACTCCACTCCATGTGCAAAGTTCACAAAAACGCACGTGAAATACATTTTATACCCTTGGTTCGCTCGTCAACCGTCAAACAATCATTTTGCTGCGAATTCAGACTGAAAACATGAACAATAGTAATACAGCACACGCAATTTTTAAGTGACAGAGTCGATCGTTATTCATTTTTATTTTATTTTACGCCTTTCCTCGAATAAGCCACAATTTCAGACAGAACTAGAAATAGTTGGGACACTTGAGTTTGGGTCACGTACAGCCCTCCCCCCTAAATCATGGAAAGTGCACGGGGAAGGGGAGAACTTGTTAAGCGTCTCAACATTTTCGTCTGGGATTGCAGATTGAAAAATACTCCGCGAAAGAGTAATGTTTACAGATGTAAACACAAGCTAGAATTCGATACAGTCAGGAGATATGCTCCTGATATAGTTTTCTCACATATGTTATACAAGATCGTACCAGAGGTCTGATAGGTATCGTACCAGGAAGTCTGGTAGGTCTATATAAACAGTATTTATTGTTATAGACCTCTGATCGTACTTGATCCCCGGGCCGCGGATCGTACGCAGGAAACGCGAAGTTAGACTACGAGCAAACTCCTTCTTTTCCTAAGTTCTATGCCGCATAAAGCACAAGAAAAACGCGGGATGTTTTTACCCTTGATCTTGCATAATTATTCATTTCCGCTCGCGCGAAAACAGTCGACCGACTTGCAGTTTTGTTTGGTGAAGTAAAATGAAAAGAACAACCTACCTTACAGAACGAAGTAGTCAACAAATTGTTGTTACATGTAACAGGTCTTGCAGATGATGAATAAGTCTAGAGTCTTTATAACAAGATCAGCACAGTTGTTTACGAAAACGTTCAAGCGAAAGCAATCAAACCAAATCGAAGCACACATCACACAACCAGACGCCGGGTGACCCGGGTACGCAGGAATGTTGTGAATTTGAGAAACTGTTTCCAGTCCCTCTCCCTTTTTTGACGATTCTGGAAACCTGTGCGGAGTTGCGTTGTTCCCATTTCAAGTTACTGTCCCCGGTGGGGGGGGGGGGGGATACTCCATATAATGGACTGTATGGGGAGGCTCCGCCGAAAGCTAAAAGGGTACCTTTTCAGACTGGAGGTAAGTATATAAAAGGGTAGGGTTTTCACGAGTTTGAGTATAGAAAAGGGTAGGGATTTCACGAGTTGGAGTATAGAAAAGGGTAGGGAAAACTGTCATTTAGGTATGAGGTGGACTGCAGGTTTGAAGCTCTTAGCCATCGTAAGACAGCTTCCTTCCACTTCCTTCTGGGGATATATATTGTTCATTAAGTTCGTTCCAAGGGTATAGAAAAGGGATGCAGTGTTTCTACTGTAGGTATGTGAAAGGGGTACCATTTTCATAATTTCTATGGAAGGTATATGAAAGGGGTACCATTTTCTATGGAAGGTATATGAAAGGGGTACCTTTTCTGTCAAAAATGGTATATAAAAGGGTAAGGGGTTGGACCTCTGGGCGGAGCCTCCCCGTATAAAACTTTTTGTGTACTGTTTTTTTTTAAACCGTCTCCAGAATGTTACCTTTTTCACCTGTCCTTGGACTTAGGCCGTAAAAATGAATTTGAACCGTGCCCACAGATAGACGAAAACCGTAATGGTATTAAAGCCCTAAATGATATATCAGAGTCTAATAAAAGTTTTGACGATCGTCCCCCTCCCCTCAACACCCTCTGGCAAGATTCAGTTTCTAAAAATAGAACATATTTCAGCGGAAGTTCCATGAGATCGAGGCTGGTCGAGAGAGTAATGGGTACGAACAACACCATAAGGATATTACATTCAGCAAGGAATCGGAAGGAAGATGAAGAATGACTTCTGTTGTAGTTTCCTTCGCATATTCAGTATTTTCGGGCGTTAGATGGAATTCGTCGGTTATAGAGTTGTCAGAGGCCCAGACTGGAGATGGGGAAAACAAGATGGAGGCGAGGGACACGTAGGAACTGTGCGAAACTTTGAAAGCAACCAAGAAGTTGTTGTCGTGTGGGACAACGGGACTGCCGCAAATTATCGATGTTCTGGCATTTATGATTTGAGGATTCTGGATAGTAGTCCAACTGGTGAGTTTTAGACTAGTTTAAGATGTCTTTGTACTGTCAAAATTTAGGGAGAACTCGGCGATCGATCGGCGATAGCAACTGAGCTAAGTATAATCCGACCGGCCTTTAATTTTTGTTAGCTCACTTTAGTGAACACCTTTCAGAATTGTCAGTTACAGTTAAATGTATTAACGGGGTGACGATTAGGTTAGGTAGCCTTCATTTCTTTCCATATTTCTAGTTACAGCTGTTTCATTTACAGAGAATGCTCAATGGAAATCAACCAAGAGAAGTCAGATCCGAAATGTACATGTATAAACATGGTCGATATCGTCGTTATAAGCATTCTTTTTGTTGGTTTCCAGACACCAGTAAAACTTAAATAATTGTCTGACGAAAATTCTGTAACTAGTACCCTCTCAGACGGCAATTGATTAAAATATTCGATGATTCTTATGTGCACTCAGTTGTTTTTCCCAAGAGTAATAATAAAAGTATTATATTGCTCTAAATGAAGCTAAATCAATGTTTAACACTTCATGATGTATTAGAAAAATGTCATTATTTCCTTGTTTAGTACACAATGTACAGTCAACTCTCATTAATAGCGAACACCCTCGGGACGTAGTTTGGAGTCTGTAATAGCAAGAGTCCACAAGAGCAGGGTTTGATAAAAAGGGCCGTTAAATAATGAGAGTCTGGAAGGAAAAGACACAAACAAAGTTGTGTACTTGCATGTACCAAGAAATTTTGTCCGTAATAACGGGGTGTCCGCAAGGCGAGAGTTGACTGTATAGTACAATAGGTAATACGAATCTGATTTCAACTCTTAGTTTGTTGGAGTGCTTCAATGAAGATTTGCCAAAAATGGCTGCAATTCCTAAGAAAATGTCCTGTCTTGGAACACAATTTTAACAGGAGATGACATTATTGTTCATCATCATCATCATCATAACTTCTCTTCACACTAGTAGGCAGATAAGGCCACAATATCATTGTTGTTACTTGAATAATATTGGTGAATTTTCTTCCAGGTATAAAACATGATGGTAGTATGTGTCTTGGTTGCCGCATGCAGCCTATCTATGGGATGAGATGGAAATGTGCCGACTGCCAAAACTATGACTTGTGCAATGTGTGTTACCATGGTGACAAGCATCAGTTACGGCACCAATTTTATCGGATTAATGGTCCTAATGCAGACAGGTAATTTTATTTTACAGTAGAACCCTGTTAACTCAAACTCGGTATATAAAACTCCCTGCTATCTCGAACTTGAACCCATTCCCCTTGTTTTTCAGTCATTTACTATCGGCTAACTCGAACCCCAGCCATCTCGATCTGTTTTTTTGTTTCCCTCGGGAGTTTGAGTTAGCGGGGTTCTACTGTACATGTAGCTTGTTTAATTATTATAATAATATCGAAGTACAGTCGAACTACTTTAATATCAATATTGGGAAATGTCCAGATTATTAATCAAGTACGCATGTTTAAGCGAGTTAATTTATAGGGTTGCAACAATATATTTCCCCAAGATATCATGTATGTACAAAATTATTTAAAAACAGTACATGTATACATTTTGTACCTTGATCAATTCAATTGGCACAATGTGATGTACTGTACATTATTAATAGCATGTTACAACTCTTGCCAATGCCGACAGAATGCTTGAGTTGGTCATAAGTCTAGTACCTACTCCTTTGCCATTGTAGGTTATAAATGGGCACACTGACTATTAATTGAATTACAAGTGAGGAGTGTCCAACTAAGATACAGTAAAAACCCGCAAGTAAGAACCTAGTTTTTAAGAACCTGTTAGGCTAAAATTTGAAACAGGTTCTTATTTTCTAAAATCTATATAAAAAAATGTGTACACTTGGGAAAATAAGATAGGTCAACATTTTGGATCCTCTTTGGAAACACAGGTGCCTTATCACTTACTTGGTATGCAGAATTTATATAAGGAATAGGCTGAAAACCACTAAATTCTATTAGCTACAATGTAATTTTTTTCTTCAGAAAATAAGAACCTATTTAAGAACCTAAATAGCCTAAATTTGTGCTAATTACCATTTATGTAAGAACCTGTTTCTAAAGGCTAACTTGGGGAAATGCAGGTTCTTACTTGCGGGTTTTTACTGTAGTTGATACCACATAAACAAGCATTGGAAAATACTTTAAATATTTTAGATTGCGAGAAGTTTGTACATTTAATACTATGTTTTTAGTTAACTTAAAGGGCTACGTCATGGATCTTTTGGCGCATCTTGAAAAAATTGGCAATTTTTCTCAAGTTTGCTGTTCGCAATCCATCTTAATCTTGTCCATCCTCAACCATCCTTGTTCCAGTTTGGTTTATTATCACCTCTTTGGTGTTTTTCTACCTTAGCAAACAACTATTTCGTGGCCTTCTTCAATTTAAAGGTGATTTTGCACTTTGCAAAAATGACTTAAAATATCATAACATAGCTCCTTTAAGGCTCATGTTTGTTGCTCCTCTGTGTTTGTCTCCAGAGTGATATGTGAAGCGCGGAGAAAGAGCAAAAAGATCACGGCCAGAGGAATTTTTCCAGGTGCAAGAGTGGTGCGTGGAGTTGACTGGCAGTGGGAAGATCAAGATGGTAAGGAAGCCAGTGTTTTTATGGTTTCTGTCTGAGTCGACAAGTGATGGACTGAACTAACTTTGACCTCAAACACAATGTAGATGGGGGAACTTGACAACAACTAACCAATCACTTTTGAGACGGTTACAAACTGGTCTAACAAGTTTACTTAGGCCTCTACGCCATGTGGCGCATTTGCCTCTTTAGGGGCTTCTGTTATCAAGTGAGTTTTTATGGGGTGGGGTGATTCAGGCTCAACCCCCAGCCTGGAGGGTCAGGGGCTGTCCTTTGTCAGGCCTCTCCCCCTTGACCACACCTTGGCACAGTTGAACCTACCAGGGGATGAGGCACCAGCCGGCATACAGCTACGATATGTGGTTCTTGGGAGTTGGGATTATTAAGACATTCAAGCTTCACCACTACAAGGTGACATGCCATGCTGCCATCTTGGAAAGGATGCAGTGATCTTTACTGACTACCACTCAGGTTGTGAACTTGTCAAGTACATAATAAGTCACACCCTGATTTAAAGTTATTTTTAAAATTACTGAATGATGTGGCTATTAATACATGTACATATTTAGGTGGCCCTGGTAGACGGGGAAAAGTAACTGAAGTTCAAGATTGGAGTACGACGAGTCCTCGTAGTGCTGCTTACATCTTGTGGGACAATGGGGCCAAAAATCTTTACCGACTTGGATTTGAGGGCATGGTAAGTATGTGTGGCTTGACATGAGACAAGTTACTCTCACAGTAATTTAGATAATTATGATAATTATGATAGATAATTTATGCTCATTTTGAGAAGCAGTTGACTGTTTTCAACTCTTGTCAATAACGTCAGCATCAGATGGGCGCCATGGTGGCGTAGTGTTAAGAGAATTGGACTCCAGATCACTACAGCTTAGCCAAGGTTTTTGCATATTGTGTTCTTGGGCAAGACACTTTACTAATAGTGCCTCTCTCTCGAACCAGAAAGGTTGGACTCGATTGAGTGGTCCAGGTTTGAGCCCTGGCCGGGGTCATTGTGTTGTGTTCTTGAGCAAGACACTTAACTCTCACAGTGCCTCTCCACCCAGGAGTATAAATGGGTGCCAGTGACAAAATGCTGGGAGGACTAACCTGTGATGGACTAGCATAATACTCTTACATGTACTTATTAAGAAAAATCCGAGTGTTTGTTTTTGTAGTAAAAAAGTTAACAAATAAATTAAGTAACCATTGACAGTCAGTTACTGTATTTTCTCTCTTTAGGCTGATCTGAAAGTAATAAGCGACGCCAAAGGTGGCTCATTCTACAGGGATCATTTGCCTTTACTAGGTAATTTAATATTAACCAGACCTTGATTATATGGATTTTTCACTTTTATATTTAACAAAATTAATAAAGAAGCTAATTGCCAGGAATTTGAGAACAAACTTCTTGGTCATTGGCCTTCACATCATACATTGCCTTCTTCTGTCTTTATCGGTTGAAAAATCTGCCTCCTCCACCTCATCCTCTATCAGGGGTCAAGGCAAGGTGGTAACTACAGTGTTTGTTTTGGTAACCATTGAAAACCACTGAAGGGGTGGTTAGCCCTTCCATCTTCATGCCAGAGCTCCTTCTGTTTACCCAGCCGTGAGGCCAGGCTATCCAGGGTACACCACGTGGAGGTGGAGCTGGCTTGGGGTGAGAGAGGTGATTAGACAGTCCGGGACTTACAAGATGTCCAGAAAGCCTAACGAACTGTGAGCTGACCCACAGTTTGCAAGTTGCGCATCATCACCCCCTTGCACCCCTGAGAACTGTCACAAAACAGTGTATTCAGGCCACTGTGCTTCCATGCCAGCAAATCAATTGACTAACATTGGAGATCTCTTTTTGTCTTCTCCACTGTAGGTGATACTCGGCCAGCAGGTCGTGCCACAGGTCAGGGGTTACAGATTGGAGATCAGGTCACTGTTGACTTGGATCTTGAGATTGTACAGTCACTGCAGCATGGCCATGGAGGCTGGACAGATGGCATGTACGAGGTGAGGCTTTGACAAAATAAGGAATGTACAAAATATATCATGTACAGTCAGTGTATACACTGACTATGTTAGACAGTATTATGTACATGAGTGGGAGATGAGTTGGCCTAATGGTTAGCATGTTGGACTCTGGATCAAGTGGTTCGGGTTCAAGCGCTGTCCAGGTTCACTGTGTTGTGTTTTAGGACAAGACACTTTACCCCTACAGTGCCTCTCTCCACACAGGAGTAAATGGTTACTGGCGAATTGTCCTACAGAAAATACTTGCAAAAGAATTAAGAAATCTTAGAACTGAATGAATAATAATGCATGTTCTATGATTTTATAAGTAGTTTTGTTAATTTTATAGTAGATTTTATAAGTAGTTTGTTAAGCGCTGTTGGTTTTTTAGTAGAAACGGCGCTATATAAATAAAGATTATTATTATTATTATTATTTATTATTTTCAGCAAAGGGCGAGTATTGTACCTCCATAAAACACCCTTCTACGTGTAGTTAATACATGTAGCTTGCATGGGTTGATTCTCTTGTTGTAGGGCAGTTATAAATTTGTATTTTGCTCTTCTCTCTTTATCCATAGACTCTTACAACACCAGGAACAGTGGTCGGCATTGATGAAGATCATGACATTATGGTGTTATATCCTACTGGTAATAGGTGAGAGACTCACTGTTGGACTGGTCAGGTTCAGCAGCATGCAAAGAAAGTCCTGTCCGATAGCCCGGGGCTAGTGGATTTTTTTGTCGGGCTAGTGGATTCTATCCTTCGCTTGCCCGACGGGCAAGTAAAGATTTTAGGGGGCATTTAGTTTGTGGAAAAAGTAAAGAAATTTAAATTATGGAAGTACTGTAAGATCTAGTTTTTCTACTCAGAGGCGATTGGCTTTCGCTGCTTTTGTGATAAACTTACCAATTGGCAGTCACCCGGCCGGGAAACCCGCTTTTTCAGTTCTAACTTTGCCATAAAATTTTTTCGCTGTGTTCCTTAGGCTGACTTACTGTATCAGTAGGTACAGGCATAAACAATAAACAGTTGCTTGTGTGTTCCAAAGCGTGTTCAATTGATGATCCGTGCATTTAGGATATGATCAATCTACTTCAGATCAGTTTCTCAAAGCATTAACTAGTAATACTTGACTCGCCGGTCCTCGTTAAGCTGAGATTGATTATTTTTGGTATGTGAGGGTGATAACCAGTGAGATCTGAGTTGTGCTATGTTGTACCACAATGAAGAAAGAGGAGGAAAGAAAGAATTATAAGAACAGTCTACCTTAGGACGTGGAAAGGAGCCATTGGACGCATAAAAGTGGACGCATAAAAGTGGATGCATAAAAGTGGGCGCACAAAAGTGGACGTACCAAAGTGGACGCATCAAAAGTGGACGCACAAAAGTGGATGCACAAAAGTGGACGCACAAAAGTGGACGTACAAAAGTGGACGCACCAAAGTGGACGCACAAAAGTGGACGCACAAAAGTGGACGCACAAAAGTGGACGCACAAAAGTGGACGCACAAAAGTGGACGCACCAAAGTGGACGCACAAAAGTGGACGCACAAAAGTGGACGCACAAAAGTGAATGCATCAAAAGTGGACGCACAAAAGTGGATGCACAAAAGTGGACGCTCAAAAGTGGACGCACAAAAGTGGACGCATCAAAAGTGGACGCACAAAAGTGGACGCACAAAAGTGGACGCACAAAAGTGGACGCACCAAAGTGGACGCACCAAAGTGGACGCACAAAAGTGGACGCACAAAAGTGGATGCATCAAAAGTGGACGCACAAAAGTGGACGCACAAAAGTGGACGCACAAAAGTGGACGCACAAAAGTGGACGCACAAAAGTGGACGCATCAAAAGTGGACGCACAAAAGTGGACGCACAAAAGTGGACGCACAAAAGTGAACGCACAAAAGTGGACGCACTAAAGTGGACGCACAAAAGTGGACGCACAAAAGTGGACGCACCAAAGTGGACGCACAAAAGTGGATGCACAAAAGTGGATGCACAAAAGTGGATGCATCAAAAGTGGACGCACAAAAGTGGACGCACAAAAGTGGACGCACAAAAGTGGACGCATCAATAGTGGACGCACAAAAGTGGATGTACAAAAGTGGACGCACCAATAGTGGACGCATCAATAGTGGACGCATCAATAGTGGACGCACAAAAGTGGACGCACAAAAGTGGACGCACCAAAGTGGACGCACCAAAGTGGACGCACAAAAGTGGACGCACAAAAGTGGACGCATCAAAAGTGGACGCACAAAAGTGGACGCACAAAAGTGGACGCACAAAAGTGGACGCACAAAAGTGGACGCACAAAAGTGGACGCATCAAAAGTGGACGCACAAAAGTGGACGCACAAAAGTGGACGCACAAAAGTGGACGCACAAAAGTGGATGCATCAAAAGTGGACGCATCAAAAGTGGACGCATCGAAGTGGACGCATCAAAGTAGACGCACAAAAGTGGACGCACAAAAATGGACGCACAAAAGTGGACGCATCAATAGTGGACGCATCAATAGTGGACGCACAAAAGTGGACGCACAAAAGTGGACGCACAAAATTGCACTCACAAAAGTGGACGCACAAAAGTGGACGCACAAAAGTGGACGCACAAAAGTGGACGCACGAAAGTGGACGCATCAATAGTGGACGCACAAAAGTGGACGCATCAATAGTGGACGCACAAAAGTGGACGCACCAAAGTGGACGCACCAAAGTGGACGCACCAAAGTGGACGCACAAAAGTGGACGCATCAATAGTGGACGCACAAAAGTGGACGCATCAATAGTGGACGCACAAAAGTGGACGCACAAAAGTGGACGCACCAAGTGGACGCACAAAAGTGGACGCATCAAAAGTGGACGCATCAAAAGTGGACGCATCAAAAGTGGACGCCCAAAGTGGATGCACAAAAGTGTACGCACAAAAGTGGACGCATCAAAAGTGGACGCATCAAAGTGGACGCATCAAAGTAGACGCATCAAAGTGGACGCACAAACGTGGACGCCCAAAAGTGGACGCACCAAAGTGGACGCACCAAAGTGGACGCACAAAAGTGGACGCACAAAAGTGGACGCATCAAAAGTGGACGCACAAAAGTGGACGCACAAAAGTGGACGCACAAAAGTGGACGCACAAAAGTGGATGCATCAAAAGTGGACGCATCAAAAGTGGACGCATCGAAGTGGACGCATCAAAGTAGACGCACAAAAGTGGACGCACAAAAATGGACGCACAAAAGTGGACGCATCAAAAGTGGACGCATCAATAGTGGACGCATCAATAGTGGACGCATCAATAGTGGACGCACAAAAGTGGACGCACAAAAGTGGACGCACAAAAGTGGACGCACAAAAGTGGACGCACAAAAGTGGACGCACGAAAGTGGACGCATCAATAGTGGACGCACAAAAGTGGACGCATCAATAGTGGACGCACAAAAGTGGACGCACCAAAGTGGACGCACCAAAGTGGACGCACAAAAGTGGACGCATCAATAGTGGACGCACAAAAGTGGACGCATCAATAGTGGACGCACAAAAGTGGACGCACAAAAGTGGACGCACCAAAGTGGACGCACCAAAGTGGACGCACAAAAGTGGACGCATCAAAAGTGGACGCATCAAAAGTGGACGCATCAAAAGTGGACGCCCAAAAGTGGATGCACAAAAGTGTACGCACAAAAGTGGACGCATCAAAAGTGGACGCATCAAAGTGGACGCATCAAAGTAGACGCATCAAAGTGGACGCACAAACATGGACGCCCAAAAGTGGACGCACAAATGTGGACGCACAAAAGTGGACGCACAAAAGTGGACGCACAAAAGTGAACGCACAAAAGTGGACGCACAAAAGTGGACGCACAAAAGTGGACGCACAAAAGTGGACGCACCAATAGTGGACGCATCAATAGTGGACGCATCAATAGTGGACGCACAAAAGTGGACGCACAAAAGTGGACGCACAAAAGTGGACGCACCAAAGTGGACGCACAAAAGTGGACGCATCAAAAGTGGACGCATCAAAAGTGGACGCACAAAAGTGGACGCACAAAAGTGGACGCATCAAAGTGGACGCATCAAAGTGGACGCACAAAAGTGGACTCATCAAAAGTGGACGCATCAAAAGTGGACGCACCAAAGTGGACGCACAAAAGTGGACGCACAAAAGTGGATGCATCAAAGTGGACGCATCAAAGTGGACGCACAAAAGTGGACGCATCAAAAGTGGACGCATCAAAAGTGGACGCACAAAAGTGGATGCACAAAAGTGGACGCATCAAAAGTGGACGCATCAAAAGTGGACGCATCAAAGTGGACGCACAAAAGTGGACGCACAAAAGTGGACGCACAAAAGTGGGCGCACAAAAGTGGACGCACAAAAGTGGACGCACAAAAGTGGACGCATCAATAGTGGATGCACAAAGGTGGACGCATCAATAGTGGACGCACAAAAGTGGATGCACCAAAGTGGACGCATCAAAAGTGGACGCATCAAAAGTGGACGCACAAAAGTGGATGCACAAAAGTGGACGCACCAAAGTGGACGCACAAAAGTGGACGCACAAAAGTGGACGCACAAAAGTGGGCGCATCAAAAGTGGACGCACAAAAGTGTACGCATCAAAGTGGACGCATCAAAGTGGACGCACAAAAGGGGACGCACAAAAGTGGACGCACAAAAGTGGACGCACAAAAGTGGACGCACAAAAGTGGACGCACAAAAGTGGACGCACAAAGTGGATGCATCAAAAGTGGACGCACAAAAGTGGACGCACAAAAGTGGACGCACAAAAGTGGACGCATCAAAAGTGGACGCACAAAAGTGGACGCACAAATTGGACGCACAAAAGTGGACGCACAAAAGTGGATGCACAAAAGTGGACGCATCAAAAGTGGATGCACAAAAGTGGACGCATCAATAGTGGACGCATCAATAGTGGACGCACCAAAGTGGACGCATCAAAGTACCCTCATCTGGATGATCACAGTAGACGAACTACTGAATACTCAGGGCCCGGTTGTTAATCAAGCTTTTAATTTCTCTTGTATAAAAGTGTTTTTCTTTGCTAATGTTTTGTAAAGTTTAAGATTAGTCAAAGTCAAAACAGAAAGACGAAAAACATAAACAGAAAATCTCACTGAAAAGTTTCAAAAAGTAGTAGCGGAATTATGAGTTACAACTGATTTTGGAAAAAATAAGTGTGATGCATGAAATGAAGTAGAGGGGTTATACATGATGTATGAATTTCCAAAATTAGATCAGTATGTGAAAAAGAAATGCAATCCTTAACGTCTCTTCCTCCCTTTTGCCACCATCTCTCATTCCAGATTCCAACCCTCCCATAATGGGGAACATAATTTGATTCATGCGCTACTGGTAGTTTTGTGTAAAACTGAAGCTTACTTGTCGCACTGTTCTCCTCACTTCTCCTTTAGGTGGACATTTAACCCAGCTATTTTGACCAAAGTGACCGGTCCATCAGAGACGTCTGACAGTGTACTCTCCCTCTCCACCCCTGCATCTCCCACTGCTGCTGTACCCAATACTGCATCAGCATCCAGTGCTCTCCCATCAGCGGCTGGATCCTCATCGCAGTTTGTCGTTGGAGACTTGGTGCAGATAAGTAATGACATGGAAAGGGTGAAGTTGTTACAGAGAGGGCACGGCGAGTGGGCAGAGGCTATGCTACCAGTGAGTTATTACAGTTTATAACATATAACATGTTGATTATGGAACGTGCCCTCTGATTGGACGACTATGTGTTTTTACGTGAGCTACATGTATGTAGTGTACACTCCTGACTTTTGTTTCACTGCACATTTCTTTGTTTGTTATATCTTTCAGACTCTTGGCAAGGTTGGCAGAGTGCAGCAGATTTATCATGACAACGATCTAAAGGTAAGTTTACATCAGCAGGAACTGCATGGAGCATTCTAAAAAGTAGCTGTGCCGTCCTGCAGTTTGAAGTCATCTTAAATATTGTTAACTCTTTAAACCGAACTGTTTGTCGTGTTTTAGGTTGAGATATGTGGAACAGCATGGACGTACAATCCAATCCTTGTAACTAAAGTAGCATCCACGACTGATCCTTCATCTATTGGGGCTTCAGCTGGAGGTACGACTCACTACCTTTACATTAAGTCATGATTTGCAATGTACAAAATTACCTTCAAATCGAGGAAAACCCCAAAATAATAGTTTACTGAGTAAGAAAAACACCAAAGAGGTAATAATAAACCAAAAAGAAAGATGGATGGTTAAGGGTGGGGAAGATTGAGACGGATTACGAATGAATAACTTGAAAAAAAAATTGACTAAATTTTTCAAAGTGTGCCATCTGTGACGTAGCTTAGTTCCTAGGGAAAAGGGCTGGAAACGAGCTCCCTCCCTCTTTGCCACAACTGCTGCAGTGTGGCAGGATGTAAACCCCACCTCCTCCCGCTCTTTGACAGCAGTACTTCTCCGATCCTGCACCCGTCATACCGCTGTCCGCCGACTGAGGCCATACAGGCATCCCTTGGAATACAACAGGCCATTGAGCTCAAACTTGAAATTCAGGCTTTACACAGCCATGTCACATTTCACAATACTTTTTATAATAATACATAAATCAACCATAAAAACCGACGTTTAAATGTTGGTTATCTTGTAGCTGAGAGATTATCAGCCCTCCTGAAGAAGCTGTTTGAGACGCATGTTCCTGGAGATGCAGTTGAGGAACTTGTCAAGGCTGCCGCCAACGGAGACTCACAAAGAGTTGAAGAACTTCTACTCAAGGAAGATGCAAATGTGAGTTCAAGTGCGACATCCAAAGGCTGTTTCAAAATCATACCAAAGGAAGTTGAGAATTTGATGGTACATGAAGACAATAGAGCGGTTTTCAATTGAGTGTCGTGAAACCAAAACCAAATTAAAGGGGCACTGTCCTGATTTTAGCATGATTTTGGGAAGCTCAGAAACATATCTAGATCATAGGAAGTTGAACAATAATGGTTTAATTCTGTAGAATAGCACTCGACAAATGACAGGAACCCATTAGGAAGTGAGGATAACAAACGACAGCGAGGATGGAAATGGATTGCAATATGGATTTTTGAAAAAACGTTAGGATGTCAGTTTTTCAAAGTTTCAAATTTGGCTCGGAAATCTTTGAAATTTTGCAAAAATGTTGTTGCAGTATGGAATTTCTTGAAGAAATTGCTTTTTATCATTTAGTTAGAGTTTATTAAGTTCTTATTCCATAGATTTAGGGACCATTTCATGCATTTATAACAGTTTAGAGCAAATACGCCGGGACAGTGTCCCTTTAATTACAATGGCCAATCACAACAAACGAAAACAACACAATGAGCCAATGAGAACTCAAAGCAAATACACGTACAATATACATCTAACTGGAAATGATCAACTAAGGGATAGTAAGAGCGGTTTTCAATTGAGTGTCGAAAGTATTCCAGAAATTGCTTTGGTTTTGCTAATTACTACGCTCTGTGATTGGTCTAAAAAAACTCGCGCCACCTACTCAACCAATCAGATGCAAAACCAAAACCACTCACGACTTGATCACACCCATTTTCCTGCGCTTGGCGGGCTTGCCTTGTCTATTGACAATGTATCGGTATTGTGAGGAAAATTAAGATTTTTGATCACGCAGTAATCTTCTACTCTTCACATCTTCTCGTGGCTAATGTCTGTCTCGTTACCCTACTGTAGGTCAATGGCGTGTTTGCCGGTCACACGGCTCTGCAAGCTGCCAGTCAAAATGGTCATGAGGACACTGTTAGAGTCCTCATTAGATTTGATGTGGACCTGGAGGCGGAGGTATACCTTATGATTCTCTTATTGTACTCAAAATGTATACTGAGCAGCCCTGATATGTTGTACTTGCCACTGGAAATGGAGTTACTTAGTCCTGGAACGAAATCTCGGGTTCTTACTACTTGCATTTTATTTTCAGGACAAAGATGGCGACCGTGCTATACACCACGCAGCGTTTGGAGACGAATCCGCTATCGTGGAGCAGTTAGTGAGAGCCGGAAGTGACTTGAACGCGCGAAATAAACGCCGCCAGTCACCGCTGCACGTGGCTGTCAATAAGGGCCACACAGGGGTGGTGAAGAAACTTCTTGGTTTGGGATGTCACCCCAGCCTACAGGTGACGGGATTTAGGACTGTCTTGCTTAAAATTTCGGTTCTTAGTGCTACATGTAAATCCCTCTTTCTTAATGTTAGGATTAGATATTAGGGTTTTCCTGGTCGACAGAAGGTAGTCAGCGTTGTAGCTTCCTTTCGGCTTTCCCTGCAACCCGTCATGCGCGAGGTAGGCCCTTCTTCTCCCAGGACTTGTGAAGTTTGTTGTTTTATCATTGGTGTTTCTGTAGCAACATAGTTTTTCTGGGTAGGGGTGCTAACCCTACGCCTAACCTTCCTCCTTTCTCAGCCGGGCTTAGGACCGTCCATGGCGGAGTTAAAATAATATTATAAAGCCACCAGTAAAGATATTTTTTGTGTTAAATTCGCATTTTATCATTTGAATTTTCGTTGTTTTAGGATACCGAAGGAGACACTCCGTTACACGATGCCATCTCCAAGAAGCGTGATGATATGGTTACGATGTTACTCGAGGCCAACGCTGATGTGGCAGTGGCAAATAATAATGGCTTCAATGCCTTGCACCAAGCCGCTCTGCGTGGAAACCCAAGGTGAACTGAAGTGTTTTGCTAACGAGCCAATCACTGCGTGCCACGTATTGCAATTAACCAATCAGAACACGAAGCTAAACGTGAGCGCGGGAAAGTGGCGGTTGGTTTTGTTTGATTGACCGCGTTAACTATCGCTGCATTCTGATTGGTTGAAGTATTCTTCGACCAATCAGAAGGCTCAGCAAACGAAAAGCTCATGCAAGTTTTCTTATGGCTGTCACAAAGCCAGAGCAATCACATCTGGCCAAAGGAAATAACGCAATGAACCAATCAGAACTCGAAGCAAACACATGCCACCCGTGCCAAGCGCGGGAAAATGCGCAATTGGTTTTGTTCTTGCTTCTGATTGGCTGAGAAAATAGCATGTTTGCTCTGATTGGCCAGAGAACGTTGCATGGGTTATGTGAACCAGTTATAAAGCTAGTCTATATAAAACCGCTCTGTTCTAATTTCCTGAGTCATTGGAAAGCTATTTGCACTGTCGATATATGACGAGAATTGTAGATTTTTAAAAAGAAACAACTCATAGCACTATCCTATTGAACAGATCTGTAGAAACTCGTTTGCACCTGAGCACACAAACTAAAATACATAACATTGTTTTCTTGTCCAGTGCAATGCGTATCCTCCTCACCAAGCTCCCTCGTCCATGGATTGTGAATGAGAAGAAGGATGATGGGTACACCGCGCTTCATCTCTCGGCACTCAACAATCACGTGGAAGTCGCCGAGCTGCTCGTCAAGCAGGTAAGACCGGTTTCATTTATGCCGGTGTAACGGAATAAGCGAGAATACATGCTCAGCTGGAGTGAAGTCTCATCTCATCTGCTTGTTTCTTGTTCAGAATGGGATTGCAGAAACTTGTTTGTTTGTTTTCTCTTCAGTTTCGCTGTAGAAGCAAATTAGATATTAGAGAATGCCTTCGTTGCACAAGATTCTGACCTCAAAAAGTACTGAACCTTTCATCCCCAAGAGTGATGCAACATCTAAATTCTCCTTAAAAAATCAATACATTGTCAAGCAGACAGGTGATGAGAATAAAGAAAATCATCAACTAGAGGATATTGTCTTGATTTGCCACCAAAAGCTATTTCCTTTTGGTAATGTATATTCTGTGGTCACCATTGATTCGCACATCATAGGCGGGGAATTCATTTCTAGGAAACGATTTTCAGATATTTCGACTATGCAGAAAATAAGTCAAGTGCAATGAAATTATCCCGTTTCTCATCCAGACTTTCATGTTTTTTCCCCCAGGCAAAAGCTAATAAAGATGTACAGAATACTAACTTACAAACACCTCTGCATCTGGCAGTGGAAAGACAACACACACAGATAGTCAGGGTAAGTACTGAGTAGAACTTCTGCATTGAGGATAGAACTTTGTATTATTAAGTGTTAAAAAGTGTAAAGACACAGACGTTACGAGACTACTCTCTCTTCAAGCATAACGGCTGTTTAATTTACGGTAATGCGGAAACGTGACTATATATCTATGAAGAATAATTTGTGATCAATATTTTTTTTCTGCCTGGTAGCTTTTAGTCCGTGAAAGTGCCAAGTTGGACATAACAGACAAGGATGGAGACACACCCCTTCATGAGTCGCTCAGACATCACACTCTGTCACAGCTGCGCCAGCTTGAGGACATGCAAGATGTCAGTAAGGTAACACGCCTTGCTTAGTAATTTGTCATTGAACTAAGTGGTTGACTCAGTTCAAACGGCAAAAACTTCATGTGTTTCAAGTCTACTGCTTGGAATCGGCCATCTCTCTTCAACGGCCGGATTGAACTATAGAATAGTGTTGAATTATTGAACGGTTATCTGCTGTGCCTGAGATTCGACCTGGAAAATTCCATATCGATGACGTAACTCAGTAACAACCTAATCTCGTACCCAGATCTCCCACGGCCAATCTTGCGGAGGTAGAATTGAGCGCGTGAACAGAGGCGTCTGTTTACTCATGCGTATCCTTTTCTTTTCTCTTTCCTGTGCAGCTTCTCATGGGTTTGGGAACGCAAGGTGCTGAAAAGAAAAGCAGTGCATCCATTGCGCTGTTCCTGGCCGCTAAAGGCGCTGATCTCACTATAAAGAACAAGAAAGGACAGACTCCGCTGGATCTCTGTCCTGATCCTAATCTCTGTAAAGCTTTAGCCAAGTGCCACAAGGATCGCACCAGGTAAGGATTAAACTACGAGCTGTTCTTCTTTCCCTTTATAGTCCGTCGAGCGAGAAGCAGAATCAAGTGTGAGGAAAAAAATGGCCGCGTCGTCTCTTATATGAGAGATTAGGGACCTTATGCAAACCACGACGGCAACGGAAACGTCGCTAAACAAAAGGTTTAATGGGCAGTACAGACTCTGCACGTGCGTTATAACCTTGGTACATTTCTTAGCCGTCCTCTGCAAAACAACAACGTGAAATGAGCAAATTCTGGGTTTTTGGAGAACGTGAACCATGACGGCGAATTTGTCAAGTTTCTGTTTAGAATTGAGCGCGATCTTTACATATTCAGCCGAGGAAAGCCCTGGCACCGATAAACAAACTGAATGCATCTAGATTATCGCGATATTCTTAGGTAAAGTCTAAATCCATTTTTTTAATCGACGTTTTCCTCGGCGTTGCCGTCGTCCCATCAGACGCGAAGAGACGACTGGGGATGAGTCGGGTCCAGTCCTATAATAATCTTTCAATTTTCTTCTGCAGTGGCACTCAAAAGAACAACGCAAGCGCAGTGACACTCGCGGACGTGGATGAGAACGAAGGGTTGGACGAGTGCATGGTGTGTTCGGACATGAAGCGTGACATGCTGTTTGGCCCGTGTGGTCACGTGGCTACGTGTTCCCTGTGTTCGCCGCGAGTGAAGAAATGCCTCATGTGTAAGGAGACCGTACAGGCCAGAACTAAGGTCAGTTCAACTACTTACTGCAATGCGACTCTGTGTTTACGTGGGCTTTGCTTTCTTTTTATCTTCTCATTAGTACAGTCAAAGTTCCCGTAAGTGGACACCCTCGGGAAGCAGAAAGAGTGTCTGCAACTGGAGCTGACCGCTTATGGGAATGTGTAAATATATAGTTTGTATGAGCTAGAGTTCAAACGGGTTTTGTCAAGGCGGCCCTGTAAGTAGAGCTGTCTGCTCACGAGAGTGTCCGCACAGAGAGCTTAGACTGTACTGAAATTTACCGAAAATGATTTTGTCTGACAAACTTGTACTATACGATAAATTGATAGAGACCGTGTCATTTAGAGACTGACAACAACTGACCAATCACTGTTTACGAACTTTTCACGGGTCTTGACAGCCAATAACATCACGGCTAAACTGACCAATCAGTTTTAAGGACCTGAGACTTAACACCATCGACTGACAAACACTTTTCACTTGACTCTGAAGATAACTTCCGCTCAGATTGTCGAAACGTCTGTTACCAACAACAGTCCTTTTCAGGACGATCCTCGCCTGGACACTGTCTTGTACTGAAGCGTTTATTTGCGTTGTTATTGCAGATCGAAGAGTGTCTCGTCTGTTCAGAGAGGGCCGCCAGAGCACTGTTCAAACCCTGTGGTCATATGGTGGCTTGTGAAAGTATGTTTGTAGCATCTTGTTTATTCCAATTTAACATACATTTCGTTTAATGTTAGTTCTAAGAATTTGGTGGGCAAAATCCACTAGCTGATGATTTTGGGCTCGTGTAACCGTAGTTACGCGAGTCTTTGGGACGTAGGAGAGGAGGTATGCAGCAGTGCGGTAATTTTTATAGTGGTGTTTTAGTCTCCCTGCTGTGGAAGTCTTTGTCACCCACTTTGATGTTAGCAAATTAAACGATTTAATTATTGCAAAATAGCGCAACTAACGTCGGTTGTATGGGAATTCAACTAATAAATTCTACAAAAAAAATGAAATACAGAGCCTGGAGAACTCTGTTACATGAGATACCAAAACGACGCTTTGATCTCTATTCTGGTGTCGTGTTTCTCGGCAATATACCGGGATTCGTATTATATGGAGCGACATTGGTATGGTTGTAAATTCTTGAATAATATTGGTTGTTTGTCGTTGTAGATTGCGCCATATTGATGAAGAAATGTGTGCAGTGTCGAAACTCCATTGACGAGTCTGTACCATTTATTGTATGCTGTGGAGGAAAAGGTCAGTGAAATTGCTCAGATTTTAACAAGCGTTGATCAGCTTTGGCAACCCCCCCCCCCCCCCCCCATCCCTAGGGGGAGGGGAGTGGGGGAGGGACAAGGGGTCTGAACTTCCCATACATTTCATTCCCTGTTTCCGCCCATTTCTTAGTAGCTCCCGCTTCTTTGTGCGAATTCCCGCCACGTCCTCACCACCACACTCTCCCCCACAAAACACGATGGCAAATTCCACGACGTTCAAACCGCTACACAGACTGCATATACAGGGACACAGTTTAGCCAGCCATATTGTTAAAATTGTTTCCTTGTGTTTTAGCTCCGCCCGAATGCCAGACGAAATCAAGTGGTAAACCAGAGATTAGCCCACAAGAATTCACTCACTTACAACAACAGCTACAGGACATGAAAGAACAGGTAAGAACTTTTTTTATTACCAAATTAGAGACTTCTGTTTGTCTGATATGAATTGTGCGTCATCTGGGGTCTCGGTTTGTCTCCTAAATACTAGGAGTCGCCTTCGTTCCCGCCCCAGTCCGCGCTCGGCGATTTCTTTCGGAGATTTATCTCAGGCTAAATGTGCACTAACCAATCAGAGTGAAGAAATTGTCTTTTCGGCCAATCAGCTATAATGTCAAAATCACGTGATTTAGCCCACGTGACTTTTCCCGCGCTTGACGCTGGTTACATGTTTTTGTTTCTTGTGAATTTACTTTTCCGACATTCTTGGAAAACCACGGTACAGTATCTAATCTTTTCCTCCTCGTTTTTCTTTTCTTCAGACGCTGTGCCCGGTTTGCATGGACCGAAAGAAAAACCTGATATTCCTGTGCGGTCATGGCGCATGTCAACTGTGTGGAGACAGAATGCAGGAGTGCCCTATGTGTCGAAAGCCCGTAGAAAGAAGAATTCTACTGTTTTAACAAAAAACCTCGCCAGAAACGTTTTAAAACGAAAAAGTATCAAACTCTTCAGTCCAGATAAGCACACATTCTGGAACGTTTAGTGGGCACAGAGTAGTATGTTGGTCAAATGCCAGAGATGATTGCCTGTCCAAAGCATGCCGTCGTGTTCATGCCAAAACAGGGCACTTATCTCCAGAAAGGATGGTCCTTGCTCTCCCCTTTATTAGTCTCATAAAGATCCAAAGCTTGTATTAAAGAATCTAACAGTAATGTAAAAGGACCTGAAAAGAGCGCCAAGGTCTAATCTAAAGAAACTTGAATCGAATCTCTGTGGTTCTGGCCACACACAAGTACTATATTTATGGCTTCACAACCTCGTCCACAGGGCCTTCTCTCTCTTTTTCAAGATGGCGTCTGATGGACGCCATCTTGAAAAAGAGAGAGAAGGCCCTGGGGACGAAGTTGATGGTCGGTTGATGGCTTCACTGCGCGCATATAGAACTAATGTTTAAAACCGTTCTAGATTAAGATAGAAACTAGCCTGCTTGTAAGCTCTCTAAACGCCAAGAGAGCTTGCTCGTAGGCTACTTGTAGATAGAAACCAGAAAACGTCTTTATCACGTGCACTGAAAATCATTTCAAGTTGCAAATTAAAATACAATAAACCTAAAACTAGCCTGCGAGAGCAGACGTAATTTTCCGGCTCGAGTAGCCGGAAAATTACACTTGAAATTTGGATTCTGTCTGCCATGAGCGCGGGCAGAATCTAGTATTTTTCGCGATCCACGAGGAAAATCGTGACTTCTCCTGCCTCCTCCTCAGGTTCCTTGAAGGGATTCATCCCTCCCTTTCCTCTGACCGAGCGGGAGACTAGGCAGAATTTGAGTAGCTGCCTCGTCCCCAGTCGCTCGCGGAAATAATTTTTAGAACGGGGCGCGCGGGGAACGATTTTTCTCCTTCCCATCATCTCTCGCTCCAAGCTCCCTCCCCCGGTTTAATCGCGCTTCGCGCTCTCGCGAAAAGCCTGTGGAGGAGGCAGTTTGAGTAGCGTTTCTAGTATCGCGTTGGCCATAAAAACGAGCGAAGAGCATGCCAGCGAAATTACACGAATTCTCGGATGAATGTTACTTGGCGCTGTTTATAAAGTTTGGCTCATTTCACTTTGAGAATGGCAGTTCTACTTCTTACAAAAAAAAAACAGGGATTGGTAAGAGCTGGTTTACTATTTGCTGTCAGTAGAACAACGAAAGTGACGCGTCCGTTAAGAACTGGACCCCAGGTTTAAGGCGCTGAACGTTTTACTGAAATAGCCTGTAACACGTCTCGCAAAACGTTTTCGTTACACGAAGGAGAACCAAGTCCACTTTTCTTACGATTGAGGCACATTGCAATAACTGTAAGCAACGTTTCATGCAACTTGCCTCGCAACGGGGCCCCAAAAATACCCCTCAAGTAACGACCCCTCAAAATAAGTACCGTAGATAGAGACACGGTAATCACTAACTGGTGTATGCTGTAACAGTACGTGGAAGGTCGTGGAACAAACAAATTTTGTTTATTACGCTATTTACACTCGCATAAGGTGAAAGTAAAAACTAAGTAAGCAACAGTTTTCCTCCGTATGTGCAAAACAATAATTGCGGGCAGCTTGGAATGGTAACGTACCATATTTTCACCAAACGAAACTCACTTTTCAATTCAATAGCCTTGTTAAAACGAATTTCACAATCTATTAGGTAAGATAATAAGAAACCATTCACTTTCTTTACAACAGCGCGCTCTCAATGTCGCGATGTATTCTGTTTCTCACATAACATATTTAAGTTACACATTCCTTAAAAAACTTTGTTGAACCACACACTATAAGAGAATAACGAATCATATTTACAACTTACAGTAATTACAAAAAATTAGCAACTAGGAACGGCCGGGTTTTCAATTGACTGTCGAAAACAATCAATTACAGTATTATTCGGTCTCCAATTGGCTAAAAAAAATCATGCGACGTCTTCTAACCAATCAGAATGTACTTTTCTCCCCGACAAATCAGGGGCGCAAAAAAATCATGACTTGTCTTAAGCGTGCGTGTTTTCCCGCGCTTGCCACTTGCTGCGTTGTTTTGCATCGAGTTCTGATTGGTTCATTGGGTTACTTACGTTTGTGATTGGCTAGATATACGTTTGGTTTTGCTTTTACGGCAGTCAATAGAAAACCGCTTTAACTGAGAACAGGAACATTAATATTAACTAAAGTTTGACAAAAACGTCTGTAACTGTGATAACTGGGCTAAATTCCAGCCCTTGGTCGAATAATTACTCTTCACGGAGTATAATTTTCAATTCCAGTCATATATGTATGACTTTCTACTCGTGACTTAGGCGCATCACAAATTCACTTCCTCTTGCTCTGAAAATGAAGGAACAAAAAAATTGATTAGAAGTGGATAGGTGAATGCAGAACCCCTACATCATGTTTATTTACCCTCGGATTTACAGAGTAGCTGATCTCCGAGCAACAGACGGACAACACGCTCAGTTTGACCACGGCACCGGGAACTTCGTGCCCTACTCTTTTCGAACAGTGTCGTGGGTTCTTTTACGTCCCTTTCGAATTGACATGTAGGATGAAGGAGACTAGGCCAACGGCTTAACTGCGCGCCCAATGACGCGATTACCTGAACTGAGACAAGGTGTTGAGCACAGCCAGCATGATCTTACCAGTTACTTTAAGACCCTGGTCGGTGGTCCGGCCGGGATTCGAACCCACCAACTGAGCTAACCAGGCTGCAAATGAAAAAGGTTAAAAACTCATCCTAGCGCAACAACACACTGAACAACTAAATGTCCACGCACCTGTCTCATTCGCATCCAGAACCGGTGAAAAGGCCATCAAGTTATCCTGTGCCCTGATCACAGCAGTTGAGCCGGGCGCAAAGAAAACCGAGTCTCTTCGCTTCTCGCTATCGACAGGAGAATCATCGAGGCAAAATGCAGCCAGCTGACTGCATGGCGTCACAGGGGCGGGGCTCTCTTTTCCCGCCACTGGAGCAAGCGAAAGGAGCGGCGAGCCCTCCTCACTTTTGGCGGGAAATCGGGGTACGGCGTTCTCCGGTGACATCATCCCTAAACTGTCCGCAAGAGCTGGAGTCTTGCTGGAACCCGACGGCGACATAAAGATGGTGGTTTTGGGCATGGGTGTAATTTGGCGGGAATTTGGCGACGGTGTATCTATGTCCGAGAGATACCTCAGGAAGTGTATGGGTGTTCTGCCCGTTTTAGGCTCGCTGTTCGTTATCGAAGGCCTGATGAAGCTGTGGGGTTCTTCGGGTGGAGTGAGGTTTACATTCTCGTTCACAGCGAAGTCTTCCGGTCTTGTTGCTTCATCTTCGAACACGTCATTTTCTAAAAACAAATAAAAATAAATTAATAGAACGGTTTTCAATTGAGTGTAGCAAAACAAAAACCAAAGCAATCACTCTGGCCAATCACAACAAACGAAAACAAAATAATATATGCAACCAGCGCAAAGTGCGGGAACACGCGTTTGGTCGCAATACATTATAGGTTTTAGTTTGGCATCTGATTGGTTAAAAAGGCGCCAGTTTTTCTAACCAATCAGAGAGCATTGATTAGTAAAGCAAAACAAAAGCAAACCGATATGATTTGCAGGTAATTTCGTATAACTATGTCTATTCAATTGACACTATTCTTGTATCTTACCAGCCACGTTGACAGAAACAACCGGTTCTTTAACGCAGTCTTCTTCATCGGACGACGATGAGCAAAGATATTTAGAAAATACGTCTTGTTCTAAACCCTGTGGATCGAAATTGCATGTTTGAGTCACAATTTTCTCATCTACAACTAACATACTAGACAGCGCAGCGCTTGTAGCGAGGTAATACGCGCGCGACGCTTGACTCACACGTGCGGCGGGGAGATGAAGGGGGAGGGGAAAATAATTATCTCACTTTTTCCGCGGAGTTGCAATCAAGCTAGCCTGCGTCGCAGACGGAATTGGACTTTACCGGCGGTTAATTCCGTCTGCGACGCACGCTACAGTCAAGCCAAGAATGAAATCAACTTGTCATTAACCAATTAATTTCATCAAATCATTATTGGGGGCTGAGGAATAGTTGAGAGTTTTGAATGAAATCGCGCGAGTTTGACTTTCGCACGCATCTCACGTTCCACCGAAATCCTCGCAACATTGCCTCTTGCATGTACACTAACTGGCCTTATAGTATAAAATATATCCAGAGCAAACTTTAGCTTTATTTTTTCCGCAAACCACGATAAAGGTTGTTCTCTTTTAAAACTCGACTTCTAGTTTTCTTTGGCAAATTTTGGAACTGAAGCCAACTCACATGTTTAGGAGTCTCGCGTGTGGTGGATTCCTCCGCCGCGTGGAACAGTTTCACTGAAACGTCAGCAGGTGTCTATATAGAGAGAAAAAAAAAAGAACTCGCTGTAAATATGCGCAGACTTGTGATGTTCATTTGACGACTGTATTACTTGTTTTGCGTTTCATTTCGTTGTACAGTGCAATCCCGATTCCTCGACTGACCCTCAATTTCTCAAACATCCCGATATCTCGAACCAAAAGTAGTTTCCCTTGGATTTGTTTAACTGTAATTTTTACCCCCGATATTTCGAACTCCCGATTTCTCGAACCAAATTTCGTTTCCCTTGGAGGTTCGAGAAATCGGAATTCCACTGTATATTTTTTAGAGTTTTACTATGTATTCTTGGATGCAACCCAACCAAAATTTTTCAGACGAAAAATCCCTTCCGATAATAAGCTCCTTCTAAAATTAGCCCACCAAAAATGCCGCCTTTTGGACAAATAAGCCCGGGGCTTACTAACGTATTCGATCACCTTACCTTTCCTGTCTGGTCAGACACGCCCTCCAATGGAGTGGAATCTCGGTATTTAGAAGGCGTTCTTCGCGATGATCTTCTCAATCCTGAACTGGGACAGTGCTCTGTAGCTTTGGCTGCATCGCTAGATTCGGAATCTGACGAGCTTCGCCCTTCGCTAGACTCCGCTTCATGACCAACATCTTCATCGACTACGGACACCCTTCTCCTGGGTCCCTGCTGGTAGTAGGGTGTTCCCATTCGACTGCGACACTTCCGCGCTGAGAAACGCTGTGGGGTGGGCTTCTTGGCTCTGTTCTCGTCTGAGCCTGCACTATCCGGGACAGCTGTCACCATAGGACTATAAGCTACTTCATGTACCGCGCATTCTGGAGTACTCTCTTGGTCCGGCGACTGGAAAGTCACTTTTCCTGAGCTCTTACGAGATTTGTTCTCTGTAGACTTGCAAGCAGATTTCAAAACTGCTTCTCCCTGTTGCTTGAGCTCGCACTGCTTTTCATCTTCCTCTAGTTGAAGATCCATTCCACGCGCGACTTCGCCTTCCTCGCGTGTGTCGTCAACCTGCGCGACGCTAATTCCTGTGATAGCTAACTCGATGGGTAGATTGCCATTGTCTGGTGTTAGTCTAAGCCCAGGGCTGTTCTCACTGATGATTTTAGGCGTGGTAACCACCACAGGGGTGGTGCTGTTACCGAGCATGGATCGTATCTGTGGAGTCTTGCGGATGGAGCGGCGTACTGGGGTCAACACCACCTCCTCACTGCCGTCTGCAAGAGATCCCAAGAGAGATCAACAACTAATTTCTCCTCACAATAGCCGAGCGCGCGATAAGAGAGACGCCTGTTTTCTGGTACCGATATAGAACTGGAGTTGATAGACATCTAGCAAAGCACAACTATTTGCTCTTTTGTGCGTCAGTGTAATGGCAATTGTCAATTAATCTTGCAATTCTGACTTTGGAGAGATTTTCATTAAACTGTAAGCAGTCTTTTACTGGATCGAGAAGAAGTGGAAAACAGACGAAAGAGCCTGTAAAAATGTTCGACCACCACTTTATTCTTAATCTTCTTTATTCTTGGTGACTTAATGCTTAATGGTTAGCGCGTTGGACTCCGGATTGAGCGGTCCTCATTGTGTTGTGTTCTTGGGCAAGACACTTTACTCTTACAATATCTCTTCCACCCAGGAGAACAAATGTGTACGGCGAATTGATGAAAGTACTGGGGGGTAACCCGCGATGGACTTGCATTCCACCCAGGTAACAATACTACAATACTCCTAGTCGGCTCTGGAATAAGCTCTGGCAGTGTGGGTCAGTTGGCCTGAGTGCGGCTTTACACTATATTCTCGCGTTTTCCGCTTCTCACTCGACGATCCAGAAAGAGAAATGACCGGTTGTTGCACTGGCAGTCTAGCTTTCTATAATTACAGTCACGCTTACAAAAGTTGTGTCTTCAGTACAACTTACCATTTTTCTTGCTCTTTTTCACCGGGGTAAGAATTGTTATAAAGGCTTCTTCCTAAAATTGGATAAAAAGGAAACGTTGGTAATTAGCCCAAAAGAACGGGAATGGCGCTAAGACTAGCAATTACGCTGAAAACCACTTTACTTATTATAACACTGCTGGCGTAAATACTCGCGCCGCACGATCGCTCGAAAGAACAGATCGAACTTTGTCTAATTTCCCCTCATAGAAATTAAAAGTCCGATCTTTTCACGGACAAGGCTGCGAAGTGTTATTCTGTAATTGGGCCAATCGCCTTTGGCCACCGATTATGATAGCTTCATTGCCGACTCATACACAGACTCATACACAGCTACCGTAGACTGACTACGAGCAGTCCCTCTTTCCTTAGTCCCTCGAGAGAGAAGCAAAATAAGGCGACAAGGAAAAAAATCCCGCGCGAAATATGGAGGCTCTATTCCCGCGCGTGTCGCCCCCAGATTTCGCGCGACGATTTCCCCCTCTAGCTTTATTTCACTTCTCACTTGACGGACTAAGGGAAAGAAGAGGGTCGACTGCTCGTAGTTTAACGCAAAACGGAAGCAAAACGTGTTAAACACACACATAAAAAACATGATACTAATCAATAGAAACGCGCGCTTTCCCGGACTCCCACACCACACGCGCATTCACGCACGCACACGCAGTCGCGCGCGCATACACGCACACCACACACGCATACGCAGTCGTCGCGCATACACGCACGCACCTCTTGGTGTCGTTTCTCTGCTCTCAGTTTTTCCTTGTCTACCGCCATCTTTGCCTTCATGGCCATTCTCATTTCCTGGATTCTGTTTCTTGCAGCGCCTTGTTTGTTGCTGGGTTTGCCGGCATCATCGCCTGCTGTTGGTTTCTGAATCACAACAGATACATTCCAAAGAGTGATCATCATCTAGTTTCTCTTTACAATATCAATACATTGTCAAGCAGACAGGTGATGAGAATAAAGAAAACCATCAACTAATGGATACTGTGTGACACTAAAAAAAACGTTCCCGCAAAAATTTACTCTGTTCGTGAAATTTAATTACAGTGGAATCTCGATTTCTCAAACCTACATGTACAAGGGAAACGAAAAATGGTTCGAGAAATCGGGAGTTTGAAATATCGGGGGTAAAATTAGAGTCAAAGAAATCCAAGGGAAACGACTTTTGGTTCGAGTTTAATATTGGGGTTTTTGAAAAATTGAGGGTTCGAGAAATCGGGATTCCACTGTATAAACTTTCACTCTGTTTGGCAGGACAGCCACTGTTTAACGTCCAATGCGTATAAAGGATTTTGTAACTTTCTCGGCTTCAGATGAGACAGAAACGTGTCTAGCTGGTCTGTAAGTGCTAGAAACAAGATTCATACTCTTTTTCAGCAACAGTTTTCCAGAACTTTTCCAGCACTTCTATAGATTTTCCAGACAAGTTATTTGTTCTTCAACACACCTTTTGCGCATTTTGCGAAAAATTATTCCACCTGATTTAGCTCATTTTTGTCTATTCAATTTACAGATTTCCAGGTCCAGCCAAAAAAATCACTTGTTTTCCAGGACCTCTGCACTCCTGGAAAATAGCAGAAGAAAATTACAGGACTTTCTGGGACGAACCCTGTGGAAAGTTGTCTATTTAGAATACAGTTGAACCTCCACTAACAGCCATCTTCCTCACTACATACCTTAGCCTTAGACTTTTTGGTGACTTTCTTTGGTTTCTTTTCCTCTTCTTTCCAGTTGTTCTCCTTTAACTTCTTCAATGCGTCAAATTTAGCATTCACATCTTCAACCTGAGTAGTCAACAAGAACCAGTCAATAGTAGAACAAACAGAAGGACACTTAGAGGGGTATGCAACAGCACTAAATCCTAATGTATAGACTGATGTAATGTACATGGAATATTATCTACCTGAAAATAAATCATTTCCCAGAATCCCTGAAGGTCTGAGGCAGTTGCTTGCTTTTCTGCATTTTTATCCTGCAAGAATATAAGACAAAGTTAAAATCATTGTAACCAACAGTGAGTCCTCTAGCCTGCGAATAAAGCTGCCAAGCTTCCATCGTCTCCCGCAATATGCAGCGTCCTGTGAAAAAGGACGTCCTTTCTCGCAGGGCGCTGCAAGCGGGGCACGATGGAAGCTACATGTAGGCAGCTGTATTTGCACACTAACAGTCCTCTTCCATTAGTTTTTTTATATAAAAAATACATGTACATAATATTTGCTGAATTATAAAAAAGGCACTGTTAACTGACCACGTGCAGAAAAAAATCAACTAACCTCACTCATATCAATAAGACCTGAAAACTGACGAAACCGCTGATCAATCAACAGCTGGCCTTGCCCAATAGTAGTCCTTATCTGACCAGACACTGAGTGAGGAAACAAAAAATTAATAATATTATTTGATTATTTATTATCCCAGAGTAAATTACAACTACAGCTTCAATCTGCATTTTAAACCTGGACAAGCAACTACAGTCAGGGTTCTCAATAGAAAAATTAACAGCCGTTTCTTTGGTGTACACAGGCGTAACATGGCCGGAGCTTCTAGGAAATTTTTGAATTTGGACTCTCTGAAATGTGTTTTCCTTGCATTTTGGGGCAAAATACTCTTAATTATAAATGAATGATTATGTAGGCCATTTCTTATAATCTGTTCAAAATATACTGAAAAGTTGTAAATTTAATGTCAACAGGACCATCACATACATTTACAGCAATAGTTGCTGACAAAATAATTATTTTGCAACTAGAATATTGCCTTTTCTTCAGTTAGACATCACCAGAGACACAATCCATCAGCATACATGACGTACATTTACTCCACGGTTTGCAAAGCATTATAGGGCATTTTTCAAATATGGCTGCTTTATGAACGGAGAGAAACTTTGCTGACGTGTTTTGGCCTATATTTCTCGTGATAAAAGCAAAACAAGACCAGATAATTGGTTTTTTAACTTTAATTTATTGTGTGACTGATTTTATGGCAAAGTTAGAACCGAAAAAGCAGGTTTCCCGGACGAGCGACCGGTAAGTTTATCTCCGTCGTGATCGAAGCTCTGTCACAGCTACACCCGTGACAGGTGTTACGGGTTCAACTGAGAACCCTGTACAGTCGAACCTCCGCCAACGGACACCTCCCGTAGGCAGACACCTCACGTACATGACGACTTGTAAGCGGACACTTGGTCATGTTCCCAGCTGTACATACAAACACTACATTTTTAACCTCCCATAAGTGGACAGGGTGTCCGCTTACAGGAGGTTCGACTGTACTAGCCTGGGGAACATTTGTCAACCATACCTTCTTCACTGAGATGTTGTTCTTCAGCATTGATTTTCTCCCACTGCGCACAGATCTCGTTCAGCCCATCGGTCTCCCTTTTCACAAGATTCCTAAAGTACGTTGCATCGTGCTGTTCACCACCAACATCCTGATCCTCTAGAACATCACCGCTGTCCATTCCTGTGTCCATTTCAACAGTACCTTCCGACTGCTGCTGATCAGTGCTTGGGATTTCTCCGTCACTTGATTGAGAAGTGCAGTCATTTTCCACAACTTCATCACCACTTTGCCGCTTTTCAGATCCATCACACGTTTCCATGGGAACACTGCAAGTTTCTGATGCTGCGTCAATCATTTCATGATCAGCCTGCTGCTGTGGATTGCTTTCGCACGCTGTTACTTCATTATTTAAATGGCAAGCTGCCACTGGATCTTCATAAATTGCATTCTCGCCCTGCTTCTGAGCGGCTGGTTTATCTGCCTTGGGGCTAAACAATGACGATGATGATGACGGGAACATGAATTCTGTCGCACTGTTAGGGCTAAGGGGCTGAAACTTGAATGTTTTCGAGAAATAAGTGAATGTGTTGACGCCACTGGGTGCAGTGAACTGAAAGTCCGTAGGAGCAAAAGATTGAGCCTCCGTTCCTGTACCTCTTTCCGCACCCTCTGTGCTCCCTCTTCCAAATGAAACAGTATTCTTGATGTTGTCCAGTGGTGGGAAATTCAATTTTTCAAAAGCTGCAGTTTTTTCTTCAATTGGCGATGTTTGACCAGTTTGTTTGTCAAGTTTAGAGGGGCATTGAATTTCACTTGGAGGTTGATCTTTCACCTTCTTGGCTTGAGATCTTGTCTTGACTTGTTTCTTTGGTTCAGCTGCCACTAAATACAAATGTTACTGATTATATTTTAGCTAAAAATGATGCTAAATATATTGGGTAGCATTCAGTCATAACATGGTTTAGGTAAAAGTTTACTTGATTTTATATACCTTTCTTACTGGACTGGGAAACTGCAACACCTTTGCCTGATGAAGATGACTTTGTTCGCAGACTTTGTCTTGTGACTCTGGCAGTCTTTTCTTGGATGATTTCAGTCTGTGATATAACATAATTTACATTTGAGCCAGTCACAAGATTGACTGAGTTAAATATTGAATGGTAATTGGCATTCTCGTCACCAGAGTCCGCGATCCTTTTGGTCAGTACCAAGAAATCATGACCTCTGGCTGGTACCGATTTTCTAAGCCTGCACAGAGTACTCGTTTTCTCTTGTCTTTTGTCTGTTCATTGTTTTAACAGCCAATCAAAAAATTTGTTCTATCTGTCCCCGCCAGAGTCCGAGATTCTTGGTGCTGACCAAAAGGATCGCGGACTCTGGGGACGAGAATGGGTAATTGGCTGTCAAACACCAGTCAATCATGGTTATTAAAAGGACAACTGAATTTCATTTTATTTCCAAGTGTGACTGATACTGGTCAGTCATGATAGTCAGGTGACATGTAAAACGTGCCTCCAATTACCGTAATCAGCTGTCAATCAACTGCAGACAGGGATAAGTTCTGCTAGGGCCATTATATATGAAACCTGTGTAAAGACCCCCACCCACATTATAACATCCCTAGGCCTGTCTAACTATAATGCAAGTATGCAAGACATTTTCCCAGGAACATGGCTCACTAAAAGAACCTAGCCTGCAAACAGGCTTCCCGTGCACCTCGTTGCCGGCACTTCTGGGCATCTGAGCACGCCGGGGAAGCCTGTTAGCAGGCTATAATTAAAGAACCCACACATAATGACATTATTGAACAACACGGTAACAGTTAAAATTATACATGTAGGTATCACAAAATGTTCCAACTGACCTTCTCCTTTACATGTAGCTTGTCACTACCTGCGGCTTTAGATTTGGGCTCCACCTTTTTCACTGTTTTCAGGTCAGCTGCCAAGTTTGAGCTCTGCTTAGCAATCCTGGTTGAAGCCCTAGTGACTCTTTTCTCAGGCTTAGTCACGGCATACTGGCTGGGCTTGATTAGTTGGGCAAGCCCTTTGGCTGCTTTCTTCATTTCACCAGCAAACAAAGTAGCCTCTTTGTCATATTTGACGTGTCGCACCACAAAAGACTTCTTCTGAGCTTCAGTTCCTTTCTTTTGTTGTCGCTCCTCGCGCCACTTCAGCAATCTATCCCTCCTGCTGAGGTCTGGATTAGAAGTTTTATCATTTTGTTCTTCTAAACAAGAAAAGTTGTAAGTTAGAAAGTTTGATTTGTAAATTGTGATTCACTTGTTAAGATGTCAGCATCAATTAACACATCGGTCAGAGAATGCATTGGTAGTAGAATGCCTGTTGCATTGCAGTAGTAGAATGTTGGCCAACACATTGATAGTGTGTCAGCTGATGTATTAGACTGTGAGTAGTCTCTATTTTTCGCTAAAGTCTGTGAGGCGAACGCACAGGAACAACACAATAATATACGAGGGGCAAAGCCGCGAGAGGAAGTGCCTTGGTACTGATGAATTGGTAATGTGTTGGCCAATACAGATAATATAATAACCTGACATTGGCCAGGCCCCGGTTGTACAAAGGGTAGCTAAATGCTAACGCTATCCACTGTATAGTGATTTATCCAGTGGATAGCATAATTTATCCTTTGAACAACTGCACCCAGATTGTATTATTATCTTACTGGACTAGAGAAATCCTAGGCCTGTTCAGATCACATGCATGCTACTTTAATAAGTTACCTGGTGCTACGAAATGTAGATCAAACTTGCCCAGAAATTAAATGACTGATGAATATTTTCAAAAAGCCCTGTTTATAGTTATTTATACAAATGTGAATCCCATATGTACACTGACTGTAGGTTATAAATAAGTCTTACATGTGTTTAGGCAACTTCAGTGAGGCATTTAGATTGCACTAAATCGTTTATCTTTAGTCCATTCAGGCGCCACAGTAACTTAAGGCTTATAAAAGCTGTGATATTTTGCATAATTTCACAAAAGATGTTTACCGTTTTCTTCTGCTATAAGACCCTTGTCAACAGCGTTTTCATCAGCCAGTGGAGATAGAGGCATTCGTCTTCGTTTTGAAACTTCATCCATCCTTGAGCGTTGACGATTCTCGCTCGCTCGTTGAACCCGAACATTCCGACTTGAAGCTCCCGATTTTCCGCGAGCCTTGTAGGACGACACATGGTCGTACACGAACTTCTTCGTCGCAATATTTTCCATGTTTTACCTAAATTGCCTTAATTTTAACTTAATTTCACAAATATGAGAACTTATGGATGCCTTTCTACGCTAATAAACGATGATTTCGACGACAAACTAGTGAAAAAAACGATTCAAAACTCTGAAAATTGATACAAATATATCGGGCCCACTCTACTCGAACCAAACTGAAGTTCGAAATTTCGTTCCAACGTTTTGCTTTTACGCTATTGGTCAATTTAAAAGCGTTTACCAATCATATTCATGAATTTACATCACGTGATAAGTTTTTCTCGTAAAGCTCTAAATCGAGGCTCCACTAAAACGAGATCGAGGCCCCAGGCGAGCTGGAGAAAAAAATCACTTCCTTTCATGTTTGGCAAGGAGGGTAAAAGTTTTGGCGCTACGATGGGAGCTGCTCGAATCAAGATGTCTCCTATCGGAATTGTTGTTCTAGGTCTTGTCGGTGTCGCGATAATCTACTATTTATCGACCGATGGCGGAAGTGGAGAATTTTCTCACAAGTACTTTGAGGGTGAGGACACCGTTTCGATGAAGCGACTCATACTGACTGGAATCCGTCTTGCCGAGAAAGGAGGTGATGTCGTACGAAAAATCCGTCTGGGAGAAGATCTAGGGGTAAGTGAAGTCTGCTATAAGAAAAATTACTTCAACGCCTGAAACATCTATACACATGGAAAGCAATTAGTACTTTAAATTCGCTTGCTTTGATTTATTTGTTTAGTTTTATCATGCGTGCAAGATCGAAAAAAAAAGTTTGACAGCCATTCATTTCAATAAGCTTACCTTCCAAATTTTTGGTTTTACTCAATTTTAAAATGTACAGTTAAAAAATAGCTAGCTGAAACATGTAAAAATATCTTACTGTGCAGAAAATGGAACGAAATATATGCATATTTGTGTCGTGGCAGTATAAAGCCGCGGTATAAAACGAGCTGTATGCTTCGCGTGTCGATTGACAACTGACAACGTGGAACGATCGAATTTGCATAATAAAGCTTTAAAGTATCATAATCGTATACCGGCAGGCTCATGTACCGGTACATTATTCGAACAGATTTAGTCATGAAGAAAGACTGCGTTGTTGTCTCCTAGAACCAGAATAAATTGCCAGTCAGACTTTAACCTTAGTTTATCTCTTTTCTGAAAGCTCAATAGCTGTTATAATTTACAGTTGAGCCCGCAGTCAAATATTCTTTTGTTTTTAAAAAGTATGCAAACGAGTTAGGCTCGATTTCCGCCGCTCTCTGGAGTCTGGTCTTTGTTCTGGCTCATTTTCCCGAACAGCGGCTGGTAATCGAGCCTAATGGGGCTAATGGGCCAATACAATGCCAGATTGACCCTTTTGCCTCGTTTGCATGTCAAACCGCTGACATCTGTAATAACTGCTATTCTCATCATCATTGCTCTTGGCACCAGTAGGCACATAAGGCACGACATTCTGCTTCCATACCACCCTGTCCTTGGCTACTGCTCTCACAGTGCTCCGGTCGTTCCAGCCTGCCTGCCGTCTCTACTTCCAGTAGGTAGAAAAGCTCAATAATTTATTCTGGTCTCGGTTATTTCTTTTTTAACAGGAAGAAAGCAAGGGGCAGACACTTGAAGGAGCCAACAATCCGGTAACACAAGGAGACATGCTCTCTCATAGAGCCATGTTTTATGGCTTCAAAAAGGAATTCCTGAAGTTAAACGTGGTGTCTGAAGAGCACGACCATGGAGAAATTGATTTGGATGGTGTGAAGCCTCCTGATACCTCAGCGATTACACTTGACACCAGACTCCACAACAAGGAAGATGAGATTGTATCTGCAGGCAACCTTGTCGTGTGGATAGACCCTCTCGATGCCACAAAAGAATACACAGAAAATCTCATTCAGTATGTCACCACCATGATTTGTATTGTCGTCAAAGGACGACCTGTCGCCGGGATAATTCACAAACCCTTTCTTCATCAGACATATTGGGCTTGGGTAGGTCATGGATCATCCGATAATTTAAAAGTTCCTCCAGAAAGCGAGTCTGCAATGAAGATGCCAAGGGTGATTGTTTCAAGGTCCCACGCAGGAAAAGTGAACGCTACAGTGAGATCGGCGTTTGGTCCTCAATCCACGGTAATACCAGCCGGAGGTGCTGGTTATAAGGTGCTGTCATTATTTGAGGACAAAGCTGACGCTTACGTCCATGTGACGCTAATCAAGAAATGGGACATTTGTGCAGGAGATGCTCTGTTGAGAACCTTTGGAGGAAAGATGACGACATTGGATAATGAAGAGATTGAATATGGTGATGGATCTAAACCGGCTGATGAGAAAGGACTACTTGCATCGTTACACAATCATGCAGAATACCAAGAGAAGCTTGCAAACAAGTTGAAGTCATGAAAATAGACAATTGAAGTTAGCTGACTGGTCAAATTAAATTTTATTACACATAGTATGCAAATCAGAATAGAATGCAGATAGAGAATGAATCGTAGCATAATATTTGTATAATATTTATTACTAAACATGGACGGTAACATAATATAAAAATAATATTGCCTTACACTGTACATGTAGCTTGTCCTACATGTAGAATATGAAGGCATTATGTAGCTTTGCAGGGAAATCATTTTTCTAATACAAAATGTAGAGAAAATTATATACTCCACGTGTACAAATGTAAATGTGTTCTTGGGCAAGACCCTTTACTCTCAAAGTGCCTTTCTCCACCCAGGATTGTCAAGGGGGGGGGGGGGGGGGGGGAATTGGCGAACTGTTCTATGGCAACCTGACAAAAGTCATTGCTGTTGGGAGGGGGGTAGTCAAAATTGCAACTGACAGCTATGCTTGCCAGCGTTGTTCAAAGCAGTGTTGTAAATTCTGGAGAAGTTAATATTTTTCACTCTGTTTGTGCATAATATTCAAGTTTGTTTGATGCGACGGTTTTAGAATACATGTATGGTCTTTTTAAATCATGGCGGTTGAAATGCAGTTTTTATTATTTATTACTGCCGGTAGTTGTATTTGAATAATTATTACAGTTTTTATACATGTATTTGGTATCTTCAAGGGATTAATTTTTGTTACAATCATGAATCATTAATATAAAAAAATTGCACTATGTGAACATGCCCACAAGGGTTACCGTATTTCCTCAAATAATAGCCCTCCCTCGATTAACCGCCCTCCTTTGATGAAAATATTTGAATTAATCGCCCCCTCACCTTCCTCAAATAGTTGCCCCCTCCAACTCCCCCTCTCCCTACCCTTTCTTTCACCTCCTCCCTATGAAGTTAAAAATTTACATCTTCGATTGGAAACAAGCTTTTATTTAATAATTGTTACAACAGAAAAGCACAGGTTTCATAACAATTTTTTATAGTGGTGTTCATGAATTGGACTCTTTCCTTGCTGTATTAGTACTTCCAGGAATCCATGCCTCCCCTCAAATAATCGCCCCGTTTTGGAAGGAACAAGATAATAATATCGTCCCCGGCTATTATTAAAGGAAATAAGGTATACACAAGTTTTGGTATCATTTCCTTCCTAGCCAGTGTTGCCCCAGCCTGCGTAGCTGGCGGTCCTGTTGGCGCACAAAGGCAAAATTCGTAATCGGCAAAGAGCGGCAGAGCCGCGAGAGTCTGGGGCTGGAGGGCTCTGCCACTCGTGACAGTGGCTTTGCCGCTTACGAATTTTGCCTTTGCACGCCAACAAGACTGCCAGCTACGCAGGCTAGTGTTGGCCAGACTTTTGCTTTTTTCTTGGGGAAACAATCTAAGAGGTTGCCAAGTCGCAAGCCGAACCATACACTCTAGGTGCAACTCAGCTAATAGGCCATTTGTGAATGACAGTAGCACCAGGCCTTTGTATGAAAGTGAGGTTTGGGTTGACCTTGAAGTGATAGAGATCAGAAACATGTTAGCATGAACATTAAGATTGACATAATAATTTATGAAAAGCATGAAGGTTAGCATGAAGGTTTGTATCAAAACAAAGTCAACTCGAGCCTCGTTTCTGTTCAAAGGCCTGGTAACTAAGCAAACAACTAAAAAATGATGGCCTATTTGGTAAGCCATGATGACCCTGGCCATGTCTAGGCTATTTCACTCTGTACATAGTGTAACATTCCATGCACATTTGTGAAACAGTCATCTGTATCAGTTCTTGGTGACTTCATTTAATGAAGAATAAATTGTTTTTGAGAGAGTTTGTTTCCTTCATTTTGTTGGCCTGCGAATACATAATGTTAGCCGCCTCCTCAGGATAGGCTTGATTACCAGCCGGGAGGGATGAGCTCGAGAGGCAGCTGTATTCACAGGCTACCATTTTGGGCAGTGGTCAAGTCAGGGAAGGGGCCCAGTTCCCTCCTTTTTGGAGAAAAAGTGAGACCTGAAGCGCCAAAACAAAAATTTAGTCAAGCATTTTTCGTTCTGTGGGAGAAGCAGTAACCAAATGGTTTGCTGTACTCTGGAACGAGTGGTCCAGGTTCGAGCACTGACCAATGCGTTGTTCTTGGGCAAGACACTAACCCGGGTTCTCAACAACTTTTTCACCAATTGTTGCATATCAGTATACGGGCATGACAAGGTGTTACTATACCATCATTTCTTTCTAGTTCAAACCTTCTTTACTTTGTGTTACAGCACTTGTTTCACAGCCATAACACTAGTAACACCCCTTGCAGGTGTTATGGGTTCACCTAAAAACACTGCAAACTTAACTCTCACAGTGCCTCTCTCCACCCAGGAGGATAAATGGCTACTGGCAAATTGTCAGAGCAACTTCATGACAAAAATGCTGGGGGATTACATGTGATGAACTAGCATCCCATCCAGGGGGCAGAAACCAGAGTGAAGTGCCAGCCTGATAAGCCCAGGGTTCGTACGAGTCCTTGAAATCCTGGAAAACGAAAACTAACTCGGGTGGAGGAATTCTTGCAAAATGCGATAAATATGTGTTGAAGAACAATTATTATTATTATTAGCTTGTGTAATATTGGTGTCTGGAAAATCTACAGGAGTCATGGAAAAAGTCCCAGAAAAGTTCTGGAAAATTGTTCCTGAAAAAGAGTACGAACCCTGCAAGTTACTGAGGCTAAGTGCTTGTAAAAAAACTTTTTTTATTGTTCAATCCAGCACCACCTTGTTGCACGTCCGAATATGTTACTGTTGTGGATCATACTGCCCATTCTATTTGCCAACTTTTTACAAAAAAATGAATGCATTTTTGCAAAGGTGAAATTACATTGAAAGAGGATAAAATTGATGGTATGATAAACAGTTCTGTTTTTCACTCGACTCTGAAGAAAACTATGGCTAACGTTGCTGTTGAAGTGTCATCAACAAGTCTTTCACAATACTATGGACTTAATGTATATTGTTGTACATTGGCCATTCCATTTAATGTGCCCCCCCCCCTTCCCCATTGAGGGTCTGGGGGAGGGGGGTGAGCAGGACTCGGATATCAAATTTCCAGGTTGAGGGAGTGGGGGGAGTAATGGCATTTTACTGTAATCCGACTGGCATCTGAAGGGATTTCCCCAGGTAATGCATCAAATTTCCAGGCTGAGGGGAAGGGGGTTGGGGGGATATCGCACAAAAAATCTGAGAGGGGGGTATTCTCTGGAATATTTTATCCAAAGGAATCTTGCAGGTAATACCTCAATGGTCAATGGGGGGGGGGGGGGGGGGGGGGGTGAGGATATAAAATGGAATGGCCCAATTACATAACACTACTAGTTAATATTATTTTAATTTTTATTAATTCACAGTTCTGTCCAGTTTGGCCAGTAAGCATCCTCCAAATAAGACTGACCACCCTTCCCTTTTCTGTCTTTTTCCCACTGCGACTCACACTTCCTGTACAAGAACATCGCAGCTCTGGCATCTTCCACTGAACTGTGTTCATTTACCTGAATGTCCCACTTCAATAACTGTCTAGTAAGACGTTTTAGAGAAGGCGTAGAGTTCCGTGGAAACCCGGCTAAAGCACGTAAAGGTATATGCTTGGATGTGTCCCTGATGAGATCCGAGGGGTGTATTAATTTGAGCACTTTCAAGTCAAACTGCAACGCATGACCCACGAGTATACGTTTCTTGATCATTCGTTTGACTTTCTTCCTTGCTGAGCGAAACGAGATCGCGTTGTTCATGTGTTTGGGGCGGATTCCGCTCCACTGTGTTCTATAATCTGTGATAGGCTTGTCGGGTTTGACATACACGTCGTACAGAACGTCTCCTTCATGGCTCACAACGCTACATCTCGCTAATGCACTACTCTTCTCATCTCCAACTCCAACCATTTCGCAGTCTAACCCAACGGGAGACAACGTTTTCGACTTGTTGAAATTCCTGTTTGTTGTTGCAATGCGACTATTCCGCAAGTTGTCTGCTTCACTTTTAGTTTCAGTACACAAGGAGTCGTTTGAAGAACAAGAAGAAATGCTATTTGTATCACAGCTCCAGCCGACATCGCCGCCATCTTGTTCAACGCAAACGTTCAATTTGCTCATATCCGTTCGCCGTCGGACAGATTTGCCATTTTTCTTCCAAATAAATTCTTTAGAATCTGATGGCTCCATTATGATCGTCTTCTGTGAAATAGATGAGTGTAAAATACCGAGAAAATTTAAAGAAACCGACAAGTTATTATGTCGCCACGTGGTGCAATCCAGACGCCATATTTGTTGTTGCATAACACATAACACGAAGGACTGGTGTCTAGTTGAAATTTTTGTTCGCGGTGCATGCTAGTTATCTTTTCTTTTCTTTCTTTCTTCTTTCTTTCTTTCTTTCTTTCTTTCTTTCTTTCTTTCTTTCTTTCTTTCTTTCTTTCTTTCTTTCTTTCTTTCTTTCTTTCTTTCTTTCTTCTTCTTTCTTTCTTTCTTTCTTTCTTTCTTTGTACGGTATTTACTTATTCATTATTACTCGCAGGTCCTCGTAGCCTGCGCAAGGTAAGGTCCTCGCGAAGCTGGGAGGGGATTAATTACGGTGATTTGATAAATGCGAATTTTGTATTTACCTTACTCTACAGAGAGAATTTAAATTCAGCAAATAAGTGAATCTGTATTTAACAAATAAAGAAGCCAAAACCATGTATTATACTGTCATAAAACACTCCGGGAATTTGAGAACACGAGAGAAATTTAGAAAACACGAGCCGCAGGCGAGTGTTTCCTAAATTTCTCAAGTGTTCTCAAATTCCCGGAGTGTTTTATGACAGTATAATACATGGTTTTGGCTTCTTTGTGTGCTTTAAAATATAGATTTACGCGCGCGAAACGATAAAACACGCTTCTCTATGTTATATTTACCTAATAGAAGATGGGTTTCTATGTTCTATAAGAAAATGATGCACGTTGAGGTCTAGAAAAGCAGCTAGTGAATGCACGAGCCGCTTCGGCGAGTGCATTCAGCTGCTTTTCTAGACCTCAAAAGTGCATCATTTTCTTATAGGACATATGAAAACCATCTTCTATTTAGTTTAGAAAATAGCAGGAACTTGAAAGAAAAAACTTCGCCGTACGCTTGAGTGGCGCGGTAGAACACAAAACTTGCAAAGTCGCGAAGTAGCGTGAATTTTAAAGAACTAATCTGTATAATCTTAGTTGTACGATATTTTAACATTTCTTGAATGAGTAAACACTTGTTTCAATGAAAATTTCCATATTATGGCCTCTCCTGAATTTTTTAGAAAGTTTCTTAGAGTTTGACAAATCTATTTTCAACTTTGCCGGTCGTAATTTTGTCGGCTTCTTTCCAAGATTTCTGCAGATTAACCATTGACTTGACGTTCAAAAACAAAACAAATGCGCTGCTATTTCGCTTTTATGTAAAACGATAGTGTTGTGGCGTCTTTTATGAATAAGAGAATAATTTTTTCTTACCTCTAAACGTTTTCTCAGGTCCAAGTTGTTTTGGCGAAATCACTTTGATCGCTGTTGTTGATAAAATGCCGCCGGCCGGTTCAAGACCGTGCCACTCTCCGAGAGCGAAATTGTTTTCTTTCTGCATGATCCGTCGCCTTCGATGATACTGTTTCACTTCGTTTTCAATATAGGTAAAGCATTAATGGTCAAACTCGCAATATATTCAACTTAATTAGTCGGATAAAAGAGTCAAGAAAAGCGACAGGTTCAACTTTATAAACTGAGCGACCTGAGCGTGGTGAACATCCGGGACATGCGTGCTTTATAGTATTTAGCCGTGCTTTATAAGAAAATAATGCACGGCTAGACTCTATGCCGTTTATATGACAGCTATTTTCTAAACTCTGATAAAACATGGTTTTTAACCAATCAGAGCGCGCGAAGTTTTCAGTTTATATTTTAAAATTGTATAATAATACAGACGCAAAACTTCGCCTTATTAACTGCGAAATATTTCATCTGTACATAAGGATGCACCTAAAACTTCGCGATTAATTAACGGCGAAATATTTCATCTGTATATAAAGATAACTGTGATAACCAGACTTTAGAGCATGTTAGAGATCGACTGGAGTCAGGAGCCCATTACCTGCTGGAGTCCGTTAGTCTCCTGACATCTGTGTCTACGCCTTTCAGGTTCACGATCTTGTTTTGGACCGCACGAGGGAAGGAGAATCAACAACCGTCGTATTTTGGGTTTTGCCCCAAATGCCCAGCACTAGACCTCAATCAGAAATATTATACAAACTCTCCACGAGATTTCATCCCGCCTGAGCTCTATGACGGACAAAATTATCAACCTCGCACGCCTTAAACATGCGCAGAATACTCGTTCTATATTCTCAGCCAATCAGATTTGTCAGATTTGACGAGAAGTCCGAGATTCGCGGACTTGCGGTGTTGGAACCGGCCAGAGGTCTCGATTCTTGGTGCTGACGAAAAGGATAGTGGCCTCAGGGGACGAGAATGATTAGAACCTATTAGACCCTATGAGAACATATTAGAACCTATTGGAACCTAGAACCTATGACAACCTATTAGAACCTATTAGAACCTATGAGAACCTAATAGAACATGTTAGAACTTATGAGAACCTATGAGAAACTATTAAAACCTATTAAAACCTATTGGAACCTATTAGAACCTATTAGAACCTGTTAGAACCTATGAGAACCTATGACAACCTATGACAACCTATTAGAACCAATGAGAACCAATGAGAACCAATGAGAACCTATGAGAACCTATCAGAACCTATTAGAACATATTATAACCTATGAGAACCTATTAGAACCTATTAGAACCTATTACAACCTATCAGAACCTATCAGAACCTATCACAACCTATTAGAACCTATCAGAACCTATCAGAACCTATCAGAACCTATCAGAACCTATCAGAACCTATCAGAACCTATCAGAACCTATCAGAACCTATCAGAACCTATCAGAACCTATCAGAACCTATCAGAACCTATCAGAACCTATCAGAACCTATCAGAACCTATCAGAACCTATCAGAACCTATCAGAACCTATCAGAACCTATCAGAACCTATCAGAAACCTATCACAACCTATCAGAACCTATCAGAACCTATCACAACCTATCAGAACCTATCAGAACCTATCAGAACCTATCAGAACCTATCAGAACCTATCAGAACCTATCAGAACCTATCAGAACCTATCAGAACCTATCAGAACCTATCAGAACCTATCAGAACCTATCAGAACCTATCAGAACCTATCAGAACCTATCAGAACCTATCAGAACCTATCAGAACCTATCAGAACCTATCAGAACCTATCAGAACCTATCAGAACCTATCAGAACCTATCAGAACCTATCAACCTATCAGAACCTATCAGAACCTATCAGAACCTATCAGAACCTATCAGAACCTATCAGAACCTATCAGAACCTATCAGAACCTATCAGAACCTATCAGAACCTATCAGAACCTATCAGAACCTATCAGAACCTATCAGAACCTATCAGAACCTATCAGAACCTATCAGAACCTATCAGAACCTATCAGAACCTATCAGAACCTATCAGAACCTATCAGAACCTATCAGAACCTATCAGAACCTATCAGAACCTATCAGAACCTATCAGAACCTATCAGAACCTATCAGAACCTATCAGAACCTATCAGAACCTATCAGAACCTATCAGAACCTATCAGAACCTATCAGAACCTATCAGAACCTATCAGAACCTATCAGAACCTATCAGAACCTATCAGAACCTATCAGAACCTATCAGAACCTATCAGAACCTATCAGAACCTATCAGAACCTATCAGAACCTATCAGAACCTATCAGAACCTATCAGAACCTATCAGAACCTATCAGAACCTATCAGAACCTATCAGAACCTATCAGAACCTATCAGAACCTATCAGAACCTATCAGAACCTATCAGAACCTATCAGAACCTATCAGAACCTATCAGAACCTATCAGAACCTATCAGAACCTATCAGAACCTATCAAACCTATCAGAACCTATCAGAACCTATCAGAACCTATCAGAACCTATCAGAACCTATCAGAACCTATCAGAACCTATCAGAACCTATCAGAACCTATCAGAACCTATCAGAACCTATCAGAACCTATCAGAACCTATCAGAACCTATCAGAACCTATCAGAACCTATCAGAACCTATCAGAACCTATCAGAACCTATCAGAACCTATCAGAACCTATCAGAACCTATCAGAACCTATCAGAACCTATCAGAACCTATCAGAACCTATCAGAACCTATCAGAACCTATCAGAACCTATCAGAACCTATCAGAACCTATCAGAACCTATCAGAACCTATCAGAACCTATCAGAACCTATCAGAACCTATCAGAACCTATCAGAACCTATCAGAACCTATCAGAACCTATCAGAACCTATCAGAACCTATCAGAACCTATCAGAACCTATCAGAACCTATCAGAACCTATCAGAACCTATCAGAACCTATCAGAACCTATCAGAACCTATCAGAACCTATCAGAACCTATCAGAACCTATCAGAACCTATCAGAACCTATCAGAACCTATCAGAACCTATCAGAACCTATCAGAACCTATCAGAACCTATCAGAACCTATCAGAACCTATCAGAACCTATCAGAACCTATCAGAACCTATCAGAACCTATCAGAACCTATCAGAACCTATCAGAACCTATCAGAACCTATCAGAACCTATCAGAACCTATCAGAACCTATCAGAACCTATCAGAACCTATCAGAACCTATCAGAACCTATCAGAACCTATCAGAACCTATCAGAACCTATCAGAACCTATCAGAACCTATCAGAACCTATCAGAACCTATCAGAACCTATCAGAACCTATCAGAACCTATCAGAACCTATCAGAACCTATCAGAACCTATCAGAACCTATCAGAACCTATCAGAACCTATCAGAACCTATCAGAACCTATCAGAACCTATCAGAACCTATCAGAACCTATCAGAACCTATCAGAACCTATCAGAACCTATCAGAACCTATCAGAACCTATCAGAACCTATCAGAACCTATCAGAACCTATCAGAACCTATCAGAACCTATCAGAACCTATCAGAACCTATCAGAACCTATCAGAACCTATCAGAACCTATCAGAACCTATCAGAACCTATCAGAACCTATCAGAACCTATCAGAACCTATCAGAACCTATCAGAACCTATCAGAACCTATCAGAACCTATCAGAACCTATCAGAACCTATCAGAACCTATCAGAACCTATCAGAACCTATCAGAACCTATCAGAACCTATCAGAACCTATCAGAAACCTATCAGAACCTATCAGAACCTATCAGAACCTATCAGAACCTATCAGAACCTATCAGAACCTATCAGAACCTATCAGAACCTATCAGAACCTATCAGAACCTATCAGAACCTATCAGAACCTATCAGAACCTATCAGAACCTATCAGAAACCTATCAGAACCTATCAGAACCTATCAGAACCTATCAGAACCTATCAGAACCTATCAGAACCTATCAGAACCTATCAGAACCTATCAGAACCTATCAGAACCTATCAGAACCTATCAGAACCTATCAGAACCTACTATCAGAACCTATCAGAACCTATCAGAACCTATCAGAACCTATCAGAACCTATCAGAACCTATCAGAACCTATCAGAACCTATCAGAAACCTATCAGAACCTATCAGAACCTATCAGAACCTATCAGAACCTAATCAGAACCTATCAGAACCTATCAGAACCTATCAGAACCTATCAGAACCTATCAGAACCTATCAGAACCTATCAGAACCTATCAGAACCTATCAGAACCTATCAGAACCTATCAGAACCTATCAGAACCTATCAGAACCTATCAGAACCTATCAGAACCTATCAGAACCTATCAGAACCTATCAGAACCTATCAGAACCTATCAGAAACCTATCAGAACCTATCAGAACCTATCAGAACCTATCAGAACCTATCAGAACCTATCAGAACCTATCAGAACCTATCAGAACCTATCAGAAACCTATCAGAACCTATCAGAACCTATCAGAACCTATCAGAACCTATCAGAACCTATCAGAACCTATCAGAACCTATCAGAACCTATCAGAACCTATCAGAACCTATCAGAACCTATCAGAACCTATCAGAACCTATCAGAACCTATCAGAACCTATCAGAACCTATCAGAACCTATCAGAACCTATCAGAACCTATCAGAACCTATCAGAACCTATCAGAACCTATCAGAACCTATCAGAACCTATCAGAACCTATCAGAAACCTATCAGAACCTATCAGAACCTATCAGAACCTATCAGAACCTATCAGAACCTATCAGAACCTATCAGAACCTATCAGAAACCTATCAGAACCTATCAGAACCTATCAGAACCTATCAGAACCTATCAGAACCTATCAGAACCTATCAGAACCTATCAGAACCTATCAGAACCTATCAGAACCTATCAGAACCTATCAGAACCTATCAGAACCTATCAGAACCTATCAGAACCTATCAGAACCTATCAGAACCTATCAGAACCTATCAGAACCTATCAGAACCTATCAGAACCTATCAGAACCTATCAGAACCTATCAGAACCTATCAGAACCTATCAGAACCTATCAGAACCTATCAGAACCTATCAGAACCTATCAGAACCTATCAGAACCTATCAGAACCTATCAGAACCTATCAGAACCTATCAGAACCTATCAGAACCTATCAGAACCTATCAGAACCTATCAGAACCTATCAGAACCTATCAGAACCTATCAGAACCTATCAGAACCTATCAGAACCTATCAGAACCTATCAGAACCTATCAGAACCTATCAGAACCTATCAGAACCTATCAGAACCTATCAGAACCTATCAGAACTGCTCGTTACCCATGCTCGCCACCCATGCTCGCTTTCTATCCCAGCACCCCACCCACCTCCTTATAGTTGGAATTAACTGATATATCTTTCTTGTCCATCCCTTCCATCAGTGTGGTACAATGTAGCACAACATTTTCATAAACACAACAACTTGCCATTGGTAAATAAGTGTAACACCAGTGCAAAGTGCAATTACAAAGTCAGTACGAATAGCCACGAAGACCCCTAACGGCTGCCGACGTTCTTACGAGTTATGCTGAACTGAAGCCTTCCAAAGATTACCCGATGACTTTCGAAGATTTCCCGATGTCTTCTGTAGATTTCCGAACCTTATCCGAAGAACTTTAGAAGTTTACCGAAGATCACCGATGGCTTCCGAAGGTTTTCCAACTATATCGGAAGGTTTGCGAATAATTTCGAAAATTTTACCAAGGGCAAGGGCCGAAAAGTTCTCCTCTGTCTAAAGTAAATCGTAACAGTAAAAGAATAATGGAATTTTTTAAGTGTATCATTAACAAGTAATTACATGATTTTCTCGTACAATTTGGAATAAATAAGCATGCACTTGTAACTTTCAAAGACTAGAAATTGTTAGTCTGAGAAATTTTACTCGTGCTTATAATTTATTCCAAACTGCACTCGCAATCGTGTGATCCTATACAAAACACGCACCCTAAGTTACGCGCGTGCTTTATCGAGTTATGATGCACGCGGCCAACGTGACAAGTTTGAGAGCAGGCAATTTCATGAAACATTTGATAAAGGAAATAGTAACTTGCCTCTCGTGCATTGTTGAGTTATATAAGCTCTCGGGAATTTTTAAGAAACACTCGACAAGTGCGAGAAGTACTCGGCCACGCTTCGTTCCTCTCTAGGCACTTCTCTCACGTTCTTAAAAACTGCTTATATAGCTTTGTAGAATTAACAGTTTAGATTTTAGAATTTGATGACATCAGCAAAGCTACAAAGCTATTCTTTTCACAAATTCTAAATAAACAAAACATTAATCTATATGCAAAGTTTGGTATTGATTCAGTGTTTCAAAGAATTTTGAAAATTTGTGATGTCCCCTCCCCCTGGATCCGCCACTGGCTCTGCAGTGTCTACAGAGCCAAAATAAGTCCGCAACTAAACAGGAACTACATAGTCTACATAGTTGTTGAATCCGCCCCTGCGAACTGGACCCGAACTGGAGCCATCCTGGAGCCATCCTGGAGCCCTCCAGGGGACTGAACTGCGATTGATATTGCAGAATTTGATATGTACCACTAAAAAACTACACAAATATAGTTTTTCACTCCACTTATTTTCTTAATAAATGTAACCATGGTTTTATTTAAGATAACATTGCCACTACATATCTTCAATGTATCACAGCTAGTAGGTTAAGAAATAGTACAATTGCATCGCTTCAAACTGCTATAATTTGATAACTGAAGATCGATTTATCTACACAATCCATACTGCATATAAATTATGGCTATTTACATGAACATGTCTGTCCGGCAGTTAGTAGTATTAGTTACAGTAATGGTTTGTAAGTTATCGTTAATCATATACTTGGATGGCTACAAGTTTTATCTCCGACAGCCCAATATTACCATAGGTAATTACGACTGTATTTTTCCGTTTACTTCGTTTCGAGTTGGGAAGATATATCAAACACTTGAGACAGTGTTACAGTCATCCGATTTTTTAAAACACTTCGAATTTTCGTCAAAAATACTTCGCCTACGCGTCGTATTTTCAACTCTCTTTTCGGTGTTTGGAAATCGGATGAAACACTGTCTCTCGTGTTTGATATACAGTCGAACCCCTATTAAGTGGCCACCTATTAAGCGACCAACCCCTATTAAGCGGCCAGCTATCAAAGTTCCAAAATCAGTATAATACTGTAAATAAAACCCTATTGAGCGGTCACCCTATAAGCAGCCGGCACTTGCCATTTCCCCGAGGGTTGGCCGCTTAATAGGGGTTCGACTGTATGACGTTAAAGCTATATTTACAGGACAATTGCCTACATGAACTGAAAGTTCCTCAGCTCCACTGGGTTAAATTTGTAGAGGTCGTCTTCAGCAGCACTCGCCTTGTAAGGGGGGTGGTTGCTACTGTGTGCTGTGGACGCTAATAACAAAAGCCCATATTTTACCTACCCTTAAATCGACTAACCAATACATGGCGCGTTTTTGCGATAAAACTAATAAACCAGCATACCCGAACTGCAGGTTTAAGATAGGGCATCTGAATGCCAAATAAGAATTGAATATTATCGAAACAACGAGCGACCCTATCCACGATTTCTGAAATCCCTTTTAAGATACTCAATGTAAAATGCATAAAACTCGTACAATATCCCGCGTCACGCGCGTCACGCGCGCGTCTACCTCCCAAGCTCCCAAGCAAGGTTTTGTTTGATGAATATCATCATCATCATCATCATCATATCATTATTTGTGAAAAACGTTAAGTCATTTTCATCTCTAAGAAAACGTTGCTCATTTTCGACTCAAATGAGTTGACCATCCACGATCGTTTCTTTTCCTCACAGTGGAATCCACGGTCATCATTTGCGATCCTGGCAGCACGATTTGTTACAAGCTGGTGCGCAGTAATCTGGACACGGTGCTGCGCAGGTTTGGGGTTGGAGCAATTTCTGCACGGCTATGGGGGCACTTGGCGGGATCTGAGCGGCAGGGGGGAAGGAGTAAGGATACAGCTGGCGATACGGGTTCACTGGCATGGATGGTTGCATTGGATAACCCGCGGGAGGAGGGATGGCTGGCTGCGGCTGCGTATGACCTTGCCCTAATGGAAGAAGCCCTGGAGCGGCAGGCTGTAGACTGGCGGGTGGTGGACGGTAGGGCTGAGCGGGGATAGGGTAAGGTTGGTATCCCGGCTGTTGTACGTTTGGTACCGGATATCCCGGGTTGAAGACAGGGGGAGGGGGTGAGCGGGGGATGGTTAAAACTGGTCGATAGATTCTGACCTTCCAGGCTGTCTGTGGAGCGAGTGCGGGGTTAGGATAAGGAGTGTAAGGCTGTTGAGGGAATCCCATAAAGGGATAACCCGGCTGTGGAACAGCGACCTGCGGAAGTTTCTCGTGAGACTTCTCTGATTCCTTCTCTGATTCTTTCCCCTTCTCTTTTCCATGTGACTGCTGATGCTTGGGATGTTGCACTGGGGGTTGGTAGCCGTACTGCTGTGGCATGTTCATCGGCATGGGCTGTGGTGGTAGCTGGTATGGATAAGTGAAGGTCACGCCCTGTAACTGCACCGGTGATTTGGCGTGACCAGGTTCTTCCTTTGAGCCCTGTGGCTTTTGTTTGTCTTTTGTATTTTGGTTTACCTGCAGGAACTGTGGTACTGGCTGCGGCATCATCTGCTGCGGCAGCGCGTACTGAGGCCAAGGTTGAGGAGGATATATTGGTCTTGGGATGGCTTGATAGGGTTGTGGTGCTGGATGCTGGGGCTGGGGCTGGCGAGGTAGAAGTAAGTATTGTAGCGAGGGGATCGTTTGTGGCCGTGGAACCTGGAACCGATTCTGTTGTGGTTGCGCCGGGAATATGAACGGTTGGACTGGGTACTGATACGGCTGCGGTGGAGGCCGAAATGGGTTCTGGTATCCCTGTGGTGGAGTCTGTGGTGGAGTCTGTGCTGGAGTCTGTGGTCGGTATTGGTACTGCTGTGGCCTCATAGGAATTGGAAACTGCTGTTGTCGTGGAGGACCTGGAAACTGGTAGGGCTGTGGTGGAGGTTGAATTCCGTATTGATACGGCTGTGGTCGTGGCTGGACTGGGTACTGAGGCTGTTGTTGAGGGTACTGAGGCTGTTGTTGAGGTCGGTACTGGAACTGCCCTTGTTGAGGGCGAGGATAAGCTGGCATTTGATTAGGTCCATTGTACAGTGGTTGAGCCAAGTTGTACCCAGGCTGTTGCGCCAGCTGTGGCTGCTGTGCACCATAAGAGTTTTGGAAAAACTGCTTACCAAACGGATCACAGCACCATGGGCTACAGGCGGTCGGCATGCATTGCGAGGTCACGCAGTAATTTGGACATGTGCCTGGAGTCTGGTCCTCTGCAAAAACAAAATGAATCACGGTATAATACTTGTTGCGAAAACAGCTGTGCTGATCATTGGTTAGCTTATGTCTCAGAGTGTTAATGACGTCACATGAAGGTCAAAGCTCCACCCACTTTTCATGTCAAATTAAAAAATTAAAAAGCAGGATTTGGCGCGATTGCGTGTCGAAATAAGTCTCCATAATTTAGGAATGAAACGTCTATGTTATGGTTGCTACCGCATGATATTCCGTTATCTTGTATAACGTCTGTCTACGATGGCAGCCAAGTCAACGTCAACTGACTGTTTTAAAGAGATAAAACCCCACACCGAGAACTCGGTACTCTGAACTTGAACAGTTATTTTAGAAAAGTGACATAATTTATAACAACATGCACCCCCCCCCCCCCCAACCTCGATTGAAGGCCTTTTTCCCTTTTAAATTTGATTTAAAGGAAGAAGGCCTGGGATCGATGTTTTCTCCCCCCCCCCTTTCTCGCATCCCCGCCCCGCCCCGCCCCGCCCCGCCCCGCTCATCATCTTCCTGAACACTTACCAACAATCATAGTAGCGTTGACAAGTTGCACCTTTTCCCCGTGGAGTGTGCCAGTGATTACGCTTCTCTTGCCGGGAGCATTGCTTCCTTGAATGGCGTCTCGTAGAAGCTGGATCGGGTCCGCTGGTGAGTCATCGTCTGGGGTGAAACGTAACTTGACATGCGCCAAGATTTTATCTTCTTTTCCTTTGCTATTGGAAAGATAGAATTGCCAATCAGAAAACAAGCAATTTTAGTTGATCAAGATAAATTAACCGCCATAACGAATTTGGAAAGCTGACGTTTCGAGCGTTAGCTCTCGTCGGCTCCGAGGATGGACTAAGGCTCGAAATGTCAGCTTTACCGTACTTAGTCTGAAATATGGTATCTTTTAGCACATTTAATTATGTGATTTGATTACAAAGTAATTTACTGACTTCCTTCAGCTGCAGTTATTTGGATCGTCACGCAACAGTTTTCTCTACTAAGAAGTGTTGCGTGACGACCCAAACGAAGAGCAGTAGTCCCACTGTACCTGAAGTGATCCAAAGAAACTTGCTCGAACCAATCAAAGTCACCATATACTGCAAGAAACTGTCGATCAAGTAGGAAAGAAAACGTCATTGTTATTACCGGAATTGAATACGTTTTTATACTTCGGGGGAAAAACTAAGTTTGTCTGGACTCGAAAGTACTGGACTTTGGATCGTACTCTGATTGAATCCAATTAAAATAAAGGATTTTGCAACGCTGAGCTTCCTGAGAATACTTTATTCAACACGGGTAAGACTAAACAAGGTAAAAAGGTACATTTTAACAATGGAAGTAATAGACCTTTGTCCAAAATGGCCGACGCAAATTCATATTAAACTGAGCGGAAAATCAATACCAGCACCTGAAAGACCACATCTTGTTTGGTAATCGTACGAAGTTTCGTTAGGCTAGGCTCAGGTACTGTTACTGATTTTCCGCTCAGTTTAATTTTAATAATTTGAATTTACGGTGGCCATGTTGGAGAAAGGTATATTCTCTCTCAGTGTACTTTCGACTTACCGCTTCCTGGATATGTCTGCTAAGAGCCTGGAGTCTAGGGCTTTCCCTGGATGTAAAGGTTGTCGGTCCATAGTTTACTTTCGTAACGGATGAGTACCAAGTATTCTGTAATGCCTAAAAAAATCAAATAAAAAGTGTCGCGCATTTTAAACAAACCTCGTGTGTTCGTACGTGTATACAAGAATTTCAGGACAAAATTTAATTGAGTTAGCTTCTTTTGGACGCTCTTGCGAAAGGGTAAATTCACTTACCGTATTTCCTCGATTAAGCGCCGGGCGCTTATTTCAAATTTCAGGTTTTTCCTTGTCAAGCCCATGATTAAACCAGCTTTATCTTTATACAGTTTTTTTTGGCAAGAAACCTGTAGCAATTCTTCCTTCTTTTACTTCATACATTCATTCTGACTGGGAGAGGGGAGGGTTTATATTTCGAATTTTATGATCCTATAGGAGCGCTTATTCGAGGAGGGGGGGGGGGGGGGGGGGTGGGGGTTAAATCAAGGGTGGGCGCTTAATCGAGGAAATACGGTAGTTGAAAAATGTCAAGTGTAAAAACGGTGTTTGAAGTTGACTAAATTTGGTGGTAAGTGGAGAAAAGTCGTGCGAACCAAGTCACATGCTGTCCAATTTGGAAATAACAGTTACACCGTTTAGACGGTACTCGTACTCGTACTTTTGACAGCGTTTTCAAAAAACGATGCAATCTTCCATCGTCGTCGTGTAAACGGAAGGCGTAACGGTTACAAATGAAACCTTTCCGTGTAAAACGGGGCCTAAAGTCCCGGCCGGGGGGGGGGGGGACTCCCATATAAAAGTGACGGGGGTGATCGCCGGAAATTTTGAAAAGAACCCCTAAAAGGTACCAAAATCTCGTTTTGTGGGTGTGGCTCGAATTCATTTTCACCCCTAAGAGGTACCAATTCTAAGACAAAACTAGTCCCTGTTAAATATTTTTTCCAGCTTAATACCCTAAAAGGTACCAGAATAACTCTAACGGCAGTCATTTTTAGATTTTAACACCCTAAGCGGTACCAAATCACGCATTTTAACCCCTAAAAGGTACTGCGATCACCCCTGTCACTTTTATATGGGAGTCCCCCCCTCCCCACCGGGGCCTAAAGCAGCTCCGAGTAATTTTCGTTTCCGCGTCAATCTTCTCTGATCTTATAGCCATTCTTGTTCCATTGCGTTTGTTTTATTATAATGTTTAGCTTCATCGGTGTTAATCTACTGTAGTTAACTAGTTAACATATCGTGACGTAGTTAGCTCCTTTAACCGATTCAAATTCCGCGTACTTCCGTTTTGGACGTCATTGGACAACCGCTATATAAAGGAGCTATGTCACGATATTTTAAGTCATTTTTGTGAAGTGCAAAATCACTGACCTCGAAGGGGTCGCTTGCAAAACGAACCCTCTCGATCCATCGCATGCTTTGTACTTCCAGTTGACGTTTGTAAAGATGACGCCGCATTTTTTGCCAGGAAAATTCTTCTGGTAGTAATCCCAGTTCATGAATTGAGACGGAGTGCCATCCAACCATGTCATGGACTCCATGGTTGTTTAAATCACTTATGCCTATCCAGGCATCCGAAACGCCGCCTGAGGTCTGAATATGAAAAATAAACGTTTATTTTATAGGCTTTATGATCACGGACGAGTGCGCGAATTGCACAGATTATCATAGTCACAAGGACATGGGTCCGCACAGCGTGCGTAATGTTTACTGGTGCTTTTTGGACTTTCATGGGCAGTTCTGCCAGTTTGATATAGAATTACATCATTTGCTACGAAGAGCGGTTTCGTTTATCTCTCTTATCAGATAATTTGAATTTACTGACCGCTTATATTCAGGATCATTTTCTATAAAAAGCAATTGCTCAATACAAAAAGTCTCTGTAACACATTCCCATTGTGGCCTACGTACCTATAGCCTCCTACGCAGACGCTCTTTGGGCTCGTCACGCAATCTTTCCTCCCCCACGCGTCTGCGTAGGAGGCTAGATTGCGTGACGAGCCCAAAGAGCGTCTGCGTAGGAGGCCTACGTACCTATAGATAGATTACTTACATTCGATACATTACATCACGTACATGTTGGGTTAAGGTAGATATGAAAGAGGAGGAAAGTGGGGTTTGCTACGAAACTCAATACGTTGAACCCAACACGAGAACAAATTGATTGATAGCAGTTTAATTAGATGAAAATCTTTATAAATCTCCATTCGAGCGAGATTTTTTTTTTGCTGTTTATTAAAATTCACTAATCAACCTACAGTTAAGGTGATGTTACACGCGACGATTTTTAACGGGGATTTTTACACGAGACAACTTTTAACGCAACATTGTTGCGGCAACGGTATGTTACACGGGACGATTTTTAACGCAACATCATCTTGAGCATGCGTACTGCTCGAGCGCGCGCTAATGTGACGCGATGTTGCGTTCAATAACGACGATTTTTAACGTAACTTGTTGCGTTAAAAATCGTTTACGTGTAACATGGCGCGCTGGACCATTTTGTTGTGGCCCATGTTGTGGGTTTTTTGAAAGCGATTAAAAAGCCTGCAACATTGTTGCCGAATTTGTTGAGTTGGTCCGTGTAACACCCTCGTCGCTGACTTTTAACGCAACATCACGTCATATTAGCGCGCGCTCGAGCAGTACGCATGCTCAAGATGATGTTGCGTTAAAAATCGTCCTGTGTAACATACCGTTGCCGCTCGTTGCCGCAACAATATTGCGTTAAATGTTGTCTCGTGTAACATGGATTAAAAATCGTCGTTAAAAAATCGTCTCGTGTAACATCACCTTTATACACGAACCAAACTCCAACAAAATTCGTGCATCAATGTTACAGGTTTTTTAATCGTTTTCAAAAAACCTGCAACATGTTCCGCAACGAAAGTTGCGTTTAAAAATCGTCCAGCGCGCCATGTTACACGACAGCGATTTTTAACGCAACAATGTTGCGTTAAAAATGGTCGTTAAAAATCGTCTCGTGTATTTATATTTGTAACGTACCACAACAGTCTTGACGAAAAAGTCTTCAGCTTCACTGCCAATCGATGCTAGGGTAGCAAAAGTCTGAGGCACATTTCTCTGAGGCTTGTACCCAGTTCACTGGTCCCGAGAAGTACTTGTAGCATACGTTATTGTACAGTTTGTATCCATCGGGACACTTCGCTGTGAACAAACATGAAGTCAATTATGATGATTAGGGTTCGTTATGAGAGGGAATATTTGTCCAGTCCCCCAGCAGCACACGTGAAGCCAGAAAGCGGAGTGGAGGGGTCTAGGGACTGGACTAGGAGGTTTGTTTTATATACCCTAATTGCCAATAACGTTTGTCATATAAAAATGGAAAACATGAAAAAAAGCCACATAGGAATTTATTAGCTTAATCTTCGTAGCTTGCAGCATTAGCCCTGGGAACGAGGTTGGTAGGCAAAGCTTGCCTTATATGGGGATGTTCGTGTGTAATATTGGGAGGCTCGTTTATGTTAGCGTTGCACTAATCGAAGGTCAGTAATGTAATACAAATATTAAACAGAAATAGGTTCTCTTACATGGTCCTCTTTTTCCAACACCACTACCTGAAAAGGAAAAATAACAAACGGAATAAATATTAAACAGTCACGAAAGAACAGAAAGAAGTTCTTCACCCTAGCTGGGCTATGTCTCATTGTCGTGGTGGTAAAGCTTGCGTGTCTTAACTCTTTAATTTCACTCCCAAGAGTGCTAAGTTCAACATTGAGGGGGAAATCTGGAATTTCATTTTACAAAGTGTCAAAAAACAAACAGTAACCTCTTGAAAATACTGCTCAATGGCTTTCATTTGAATGGTCACACACTAGGGTTTGATCCACAGATTCAAAAGTTAGAACCACATTTATTGACTCAATGTTTGGCTCTGGGAGCGAAAGGGTTAATTAATGGCCTCTGTCCTGCCCTGGTAGGTTCAACCATGCCGGATTGGTCAAGGGGGAGTGGGAGGTCTGACAAAGGACAGACCCCTGGCCCTCCAGGTTGGGGGCTGTTGGGCGTGGGGGCCAATCACCCCACCCCATAAAAACTCACTTGATTACAGAAACTTCCAGGTGGCCTTATTGGCGCGCATGACATACAGATACCAAAGTATAGTGAGTAAAATATTTTAAACACTTATAAGTCAATAACTTTGCTTGGCAATAATTGTCAAACATGGTATTTTCGTACCTGTAACTGGCAGCACATTACGCAGAAAGTTTCCATCGACGTTACCACGAGGATTAAACAAAGCCACGATGTATGTTTTACCGCTAGCGCTTTTTGCCTTCCCTACTCCGATTTCCTCTGATCCAACCCATACGAGCTGACTGAAATCATCAGATTTGACGGATCCTTTTGCGCTGTGAAAATCGAAATGTCTGATTTGATTATACCACGACTGCACGCTTTTTGAAATGACATCTTTAGTTTCCTTGGTCGAGAAAATGTTCTGGCCATATTTGGAGTTGACGTCAATTTTTTCCTCGTCCTGATTGGCTAATTCTGTGGCCCATAACTCGGCCTTGTTGGTCAGCTCGAGCGAGAGCCGGAGAGGGGCAGTAGCGTGCATCAAACGGTATTTGTTAACCATCTGTAGTTCCTTCTCCAGGAACGATTCAACGTTAGGATCTGCGAAAAAAAGTATCAAATTGTTTGTTAGCTATGCCAATAATATAAAATATACTATACTTAAGAAATACAAAAAGGGGAACAGCAGGCGTGTTTATAAGGCCTGATGAAAACACGAAAGATGATTTTGCAGAATTCTAGAGTTTATTTGAACACGAGCCACAGAGAGGGTTTCACCAAAATTTTAGATTTTGCTAAGTTTACTCGAGTGTTTTCATGATATAAAGCAGAAATATTATCGGAAATCTACTTGTCTTGAAGCTTTTCTGATTTCCGAACATATCCTCTACAATAACTCAGCAATCATAAGAACGATTTTAAGGGTTTACAACGCCAGACACACCCCGTCTACGACCCGTCTACGATATACGACTTTTCCTTCAGTAAGTTATTCAAACTTTCTCACTTAGAACTTCTTTTGTGCCTCAATCGGCGACCCTTCGTCACTCAGCTTAGCGACTTACAAACATTATATTGACATCAAAACTATTCCATCGCTATTCACACTTTCAACCAATGGAAGAGCTGATTCAACAACTCGCTGCTACAATTACCTGGAGAAGCTGCTGCTGTCACCAGGCCGTCACCAGCCTTCACTGTCGCCAGAAACACGAAGAACGTTCCAAAACACGTTTGGAGAAACATGTTGGACGAATACCTGCAGGGAAGAAAAGGAGTTTTACTTAACTACGCTCTATGATTGGTTTAAAATCTCGCGCCACCTTCTCAACCAATCAGATACAAAACTAAAACCAATCGCGAGTTGGTAACACGCGTTTTCCCGCGCTTGGCGCTGGTTACGTTTATTTGCTTCGAGCTCTCATTGGTTCATTGTGTTGTTTACGTTTGTTGTGATTGGCCATTATAATTGCTTTGGTGTTGGTTTTACGACACTCAATTGAAAATCGCTCTAGATTGGAAATTAAGGCAGTTTAGCGAGTCGTGAATAAATCTTGCGCTTATACTTGCGTCGCTGCGTCGCTCGTGTAAAACGGGATAACGTAAGCGCAAAAACAAGAAAACAGAAAGGAAGTTACAACTTGTCAGCGGAAACCTTCAGCGTCCGCCATATTAGATTCCCATGATGCAATGTTGATCAAAAGGCGCCTGTGTATGTCACCTTGTGCTTATGCTTATCGCACGTGTGAACATCCTTACGCTTATGCTTATACTAGGTGCGTCGTACGTGTAACAGCCTTAAGTTTTTCCGGCAATCTTATTGGCTGATATTTCCGGCGCAATATTTTTGTATTTTGCTATAAAATTGCAGTATATATGGCAGTATTTTAACTATTTTTCCAGGATTTCAAAATCGTTTAATAAGGTGTAAAGTTCAGAACCGCCTGTTTGCTCTTCAGCTACTTTGTTAATAATGTCATCATAACACCTGGCATGGCAGGACTTTCGCCTTTTCTTTTTCAAGAGGCGGGACTTTGGTTTTCAACTGATAGTTATGTCCTTTTCAAATGATGTTTGTATGACATCAAGCTTTTCCACAGACAACTCAGTTTCGTTTTTGCTACCTTTCATCGACTTTATATCGACGCGGTAGGCGACATTGCCACAGGCGTAAAGTACACAGGTTGAAGCCATCTTTGAGTAGCTATTTGCCATATTTTGAATATTTACGATGGGATTTTCATGGCGCGTTTAATTACTTTTCTCAATGCCAGAAACAATTTTCGCCAAATCAGTGGAGGTTTATTTAAACACCGCGTTCCCATAGAATATTTATCGACATTTAAACGGTTATCTTGGCTAATTTTTCATAGGTTATCATACAGGTGTCTTAAAAAAGATTAAAATGTTTGATATCATGAAATGGAGTGCCTATAAACGTAGTCTTGACCTCGTCAGTGTCTCTCATAATTGACCTTCAATGCAAAAAAGCTCAAATTAGACGCTTTTTTTACACCCGTGAAAATTAAGGGGCTTTACCCGGCGACACCCTCATGCTTGTACAGGGGAAGATCATAGTAAATGACGCATTAAGAAAATCACAGTGTCTGCTGGTGCTTTAGCACTTTTGTGTTAGTTTTTATATCAAGTCGTCTCCACATTTAAACGGAGTACGTATAGTTAAACAGCTTGAAGATCATGATAGCGACTTTAGATTTTGCACAAGTCAGTTTTGTTAAGGAACACATGACTTTTGTTTTCGGGTTATATATAACAGAATTAACCTAATCACTGATTTTCGGGTAGTTCAGTCTTTTGTTTTTAATAGTAATTAGCCCCCTCCTGTTTGGCAGACGCCAGCCAAATATCTCATCGTCGCTCCGTTTCCACTGACTAATTCAGTAAAAACAATGTGCCTGTATACGAGTTATAACTTGTATATTGATCCGCCCTAGCTCTCCCTCCAATTAAAAGTTTCAAATCGGTTCTCACCGGTGCTTTGTACTTGAATCTCACGAGCTATATGTCAGTCACCAGCCGCCAAAATGGCAGGTATTTATTTCTACATTTTGAAAATAAGACAACTTTGCCTCGACTGTTTAATTTTTTCAGTTGTGATAAAGGACTTGGCGGTAAACTCTTTTTCCCACGACTACCATTTTAGCCTCATCGCACAGTCGTATCTTTATCTATACCAGTCAGTTATATACAATCTCGTGTTGATTTAGACTACGAATGGCGATCATAGTGTGACAACCATGGTCTTCCCGCAGAGGGCCAATAAATCCTTGATACTACGCTAATATAAACCATTTTATCATAGAATGTAAATAATAATCATCATAAACTCATAATACAACTTAAACATAACCCGTGTTTTCTAAATAAGGACATACCTCTCCGCCAGTCAGGATTCTCCTTTCCGTCAAACACACCGGGCTTCTTGAGAACCTGTCGACAAAACTCAGAAGTCTTTTAACTGCTGAATAAATCATGAGTACATAGAAAACGGATGGTCGATCAGACAATGAGAGATTTAATTGGCTAGGCTAGGACCTGCTCGCTGTGCTCTATGATTCACGTGATAAATATTGCTACCGGAAAGCGCAGCTTTCTATTTTAACACTTTGGGTGCAGTATTCAGCGCTACCTTGATGACCCGCCAAATGGACTTTTGGACGAAGACAGCAATTCCACTCCCTTTAACCCTTTCACTCCCAAGAGTGCTAAGCTCAAAACTGAGGAAAAAGTCTTGAATTTCATTTCGCAAAATTGGTCACACACTAGGATTTCATCCACAGACTCAAACGATACAACCATATTTATTGACTCGAGGTTTAACTCTGGGAGCCGAAAGGGTTAATTTCTAAACAACGTAGAAATAAGGCATTAGCCAGTGCCTCGCATGTATTTCTCCCATTATCGTTGCTACTTTGGCGACAATACGCTATACAGATCCGTATTTTTGAAATTCCCGTTAATTTCATGGAGCGTTAATTTCCTTTACTGGTACAATGGAACCTCCGACATAACGAAGTGCCAAGGGGCGAGGAAAATAAGTTCGTTATAACGAAGGTTCGTTATATGGGGTTACACTGTATAAAGGATCAGAGGATCAGGAAAAATATTGTCATAGTTTTTTTCGACTGTTGTGTCATATTTAGTACAGTTTATCACACGCCTATGCCTGTGAGTGGCGCGGTTGCCTAATGGTTAGTGCGTTGGACTCCACTGAGATTGAGCGGTCCTGGATCGAGCGCTGGCCAGCCGGGTCGTGTTGTGTTCTTGGGCAAGACAGTTTACTCTCACAGTAAATGGGTATCGGCCAACGTAAACTGTTAAGGGCCACCTGACAAATGCTGCGGGGTAACCTGCGCATCCAGGGTAAGAAGCAATACTCCTGGCCCTAGTTGTTCAAAGGGTGGATAACGACAGGACGGACGGAACGCCAATATTTTTAGCCATCAAGGTATCGTTTAGGGTCGCACGCGAAAAAATAAAAACCACCGTCATACGGTTCATGTCAGGTGGTCTTTACCGATCAGGCATGAAATCTTTAAAAAGAATGGTATCTTTAGAGGTCAAATAAAGCTTGAGCCTCACCCAGATTTGTCTCCTTTAAATTTCCCCTTTCACATGGGAGTTGCCCCCTGGTCCTTTGGAACATACTTTACCTCATGTTTACCTAAGACACTATAGTTATTCTGAGAAGCTACAGTCTTTCAACACATGACTAGTTAGCTTATTTTTTCTCTTGATAAACCGTGAGCAAACTCTTCGCCAAGAATTTTGTCCGACACTGAAAAGGGGAAAAGTGTCAGGAACAGTGTTTCAATGACATTTAGACTTATCAGCAATACGATGTTCACTTGATCAGCTTATATGTCTGAAGGTGTGTTATTATAAACTTCAAGGGCCGAATATTAAACGAAGTCTAAATTAGGTTTAATGAGGTCTAAATCTACTTATAAGCAGGTTAGTCTTCATTAGTAGCTTATTCTTTTTTTAGTCTTTGTTATACATCTTCTAGACAGGGTTTGCTGTAAATAGTCCATTTTACAGTTGTGTGCTTAGAATCCACGCCCGGTTGTTCGAAAGCCTATTAACGCTAATCCAGGATTAAAAGTTAATCAAGTTTTTAATTTCTCTTGTATAAAAGTGTTTTTTTCTGCTAATATTTTGTAAAGTTTTGAGATTTAGTCAAAGTCAAAACAGAAGGACAAAAAATATAAACAGAAATCCTAACTAGAAAGTTACAAAATAGAAATCAAAATACATGCTAATCGACCTGTGGCCACGCGTGCAGGCCTTTAGTGAACAGAAGTCCAGAAGTGAGGCTGGAGGTGAATGTTGTGATACAAAGTTCCTTCTTTTCAATGCAAATTATTCTGTTATTATGTAAACTAGTTTCTGATCTCTATCATCTCATGGTCACCCCTAACCTCGCTTTCATACAGAGGCTTGGTTACATTTCACAGAACTGTAAAATACCTCCCAACTCAGGTGCCACTTTTGATTGGACGAGAAGGTGTCACGTGGGATGCCTCAAAACAGCCCGAGGGCGAACAAAACTCACTAACTCCCTAGGGCAATAACAACTTGAACTTTCGACTCGCACGTGCTATGGTCGTGCACCTAATTAAAACCGTGGAAAATGTATTAAAGCGCACATTGCGTCAAGAGGACTTTGCCGTTTTGAATTAAATTCAGCTAACCGCGATGTTTTTATAACCAAAGTAAGGGAAGGTTGTTAAATATTTATGAAAAAACTATCTGTCATTTAACGTTGTTGTCTTTAACCACGAAAAGAAATGTACAAAAACATTTAACGCACGTGCAGAAATTGGTTTGCTAATTAAACTTTTAGTTACGCACGTGCAAAACAACTGTTTTTTCTAATCAACCTCTAGTTTTGCCGGTGTTCTCATCACAGTCGTGGAATTCTTGAGTTGGGAGGTATAACAAAACACTCAATGACTGGTCCCTCGGAAACAGTGAGTTTTGTTTCCCCTCGACCCTCAATGTTCCCCTCGGCTTCGCCTCTGGGAACAATGAGGGTCTCGGGGAAACAAAACTCACTGTTCCCCTTGGCACCAGTCATTAAGTGCTAATTAATTCCACCAGTCCACGGAGCGGGATAAGAGGATGTGGAAGGGGAGGTATTAATAAACTGTCAACGTCGTCAACTTTGGGTTATTTGCCTGATGCATGTCAGTTCAAATTTTGACAGTTTGTCAGTTGACAGTAAGGGGCCTGGGCCAGGATATCACGATTTTGTCGGTTGTCATTTAGACTACGAGCATGAGTCCCTCATTTTTTTCCGAGATGATTTCTCGCCGTCGCGCGTCTAGGCTCGATTGCTGCCGCTCTGTCGAGTCCGGTCTTCGTTCCTGCCTTCCTGGGGATGAGCGTGGGCTCATTTTCCCGAACAGCGGCTGGTAATCGAGCCTATCTCGCGTCGCGTCTCCTCGAGGTGATTTTCGCGCTCGCTGGCGTGCTGTCCCACTGAACTATCCCTGAGAAAAATGAGGGACTGCTCGTAGTCTAGATGTCATTTTACTCCACCCAGACTCTCTGATAAAGAAACATGACCAGAACGTTGATAATAACTTTACTCGGCGCGGCCCAAAGATGAAGAAGACAATTTAAAATAATGTCAGTTTCAGATTCTCACTCAAATAATTGAGGGGGCGAGGGGGAGCGGACATATTAGAACAACCGGTCACTGATCTTGACAGGGAAGTGATGATCTCTTTCAAACTGACTGATTGATAATTTAAAGGAGCTACGTCACGGATGGCGCATTTTTTCAAGTTCGTCGTTCGTAATCCGTCTTAATCTTTTCCATCCTCGACCATCCTTGTTCCTGTTTGGTTTATTATCACCTCTTTGGTGTTTTTCTACCTTAGTAAACTATTATTTTGAGGCATTCTTTTTAAAGAAATTTTAAAATTTAAAGGTGATTTTGTACTTCGAACTTGAAAAAATAACTTAAAATATCGTGACATAGCTCCTTTAATGCTGTTACCAGCAAACCGTTTTCCACACCTGAATAGTGCATCTTGAAAACTTATCTCTCTCATGTTTCAGGTTTCGTTCGATTTCAAGGCAATTTTGCACTATCACTGGACAATGGACGCAGAGAAGTTCCCCCTCCAGACTTGTGTGCGATCTCCCTGAGGGACCCGGGTGTTTGTCATCCCCTCCCACGTAAATTTGATATACAGCAGGGGGGGATGTCAAATGTGGGAAAACAAAAAATATATTACATGAATGTTTTTCTTGTGACATATGGCCACAGTTAGACTGCTCCAGGCGTTCGGATAGCGGGGGAGCGACTAGTCCTACGCAGCCGTTATTTGTGGTGCGTGACGACACAAATAACGGCTGCGTAGGAGACTAGGGAGCGACGCGAAAGACGCGCGAAGCGCGAAGAGCGGCGAGTGAATAATAGGCGTGGGGATTGGGGAGAGGGGGCGAATCTTTTCGCGTCTCTCCTCCACTAAACAGGCTAGGCCACAGTTCGTGAACCCCAAGGCCAGCTTTGAGGAAAAAAAATTGCCAGTCACACACCGAACGAATTTGTATTTATCCACAATAGACTGGAGTGCGCCAGTAGGGCGTGACTTCGATTTACATGCCACAACACAGGAAATCCTCTCGTCATCAAACGAAAACAATTGAAGGGTTTGTCATTTGAGAAGCTGGGCAGAAGAATGCATATGAAACGTAATCCGACCCACGGAATAACAGCATGCTTCACTGACACTTCCGATCAGTTTCGCGGCAATCTTGCCTTTGGGTGACAAATTTTCATGTTGTGTCGCATGTGCCAAAATGTCCGCGACGGTGCCCGTAGATTTCTCCGATTTAAGCGCGTCTCTTCGCCGCGGAATATTCCTCGCCGTTCTGGTCTTGTGTCTCGTCAGGAGTGGCTCAACTTGTCCGGAGAATTGCCTCTGCTACAGGACGCAGGCCGGGCCGACAGTCCGCTGCAATCACCATTCTCTGTCAAGAATACCGAATGTTCCTTCATCGACAGTTGTCTTGTAAGTAGCGTTATTGCTGTCTTAGTTTATAAAACGCGTGCAAAATGTTCGTCTGAACAAAAGAGTTGGCTGTTCGGCTCGGTGGCTTATTGAATATTTGTTTAGAAGGCTTTGGAGGGATTTAAACACAAGTTGGATCTCCCATATCGTGAATCAGTCAAATTGCAAAATTCAGATCCAATTGGGTTTCTTCCAAATAAAATACAGTATCAACATTTAATACTGCCCCAGTAATTTCTTCGTTCGACTCAGTCATTGCCGGATTCTTCAAGTTAATTTCGTGGATAAATATACATTATAGACATAAAATGCTACAGTTAATCTTCGTTAATACGGCCATCGAAAGGACAACGGACCAGTGTATCCATATGTATAGAGTTTGAATGAATTTTGGTCTCTCCGCGGGAACCGTAATGTCCGTAATAACGAAGTGTCCAGATTATGGGATTGTCCACAAGGAGAGGCTCGAATGTAAGTTATTTCTTAGATTTCCTTCGCATTATTAGCCTGCGAGCGCAGACGTATTTCCGGCTCGAGTTGCCCGCCGAAAACTAACGTCTGCGAAAACGAGCCGGCCGCGATTTCTGTGACGTCAAAACTTATTGTTTTCTTGTTGACCAATCACGTAACATGATAGAATGAGTCAGATACCCGCGCGCGAGGAAATGCGTGGATTTCAGCTGTGGTATCGTGTTCGCTCTAAGTGATATGGGCGATACGCCAAAGAAACCTTCGCGGTCTGAGGATTCTTGCTTTTTATGTAAGGACAGCTTTCAAATTCGAAAGATAAACTTTTTGAGTGTTAGGGAAAAGTAATGTGGACATCGCATCGTCGATCCTTCGCGCAACAAAAGTTAACGTTAATGTTTACGCTGAGAGAGAAAGGTTCGCTATCTGTCCTGGTCCAGAGACTATCACTAGTCAAGAGACTACTGCTGGAGCTTCTACGAAGCTACAAGAATTGTTTTAGAGAGATGTTGTATGCCTGATGCTAAGGCTTTATCTCTTGCATCAATTTGGACCGAGCTTGAGCTCGATGTTTGTATCCTCCTTTGTTCGTTGTGTGACGTTCTTGCACCACAAGATAGAAATATAAATATCTCACGCAAGTCGACTGTTTTGCGTTTTGTATATACAGTTTCTTCTAGCTTTCCGAACACTATAATGCTTTAGTCTGAACGTGGAGTTATGTTGATTGGAACGCACATATTCTTCTTGCAAACCCCATCGCATTATAGGCACAAAAACAAATGTCCGGCATTAACAGCTTTACGCCAGACAACCTTTCTGACATTGGGGATTGGCATATTTCAATAACATCGACGCCATGTTTATAAATCTACTCAAGTCATTTCAGTCACGTCTAAACTGCGCGTGTAGAACATATCGACGATTTAATTAGCCGTTTCCTCACGCGCAGCTTCAGACAAATTAATCTACATCGCTTTACGCTAATTAAAGTTGTTTAAAAAAATATAATTTTACAGTACAGTTTTGCGTTATTGCAAAGTGTTGAATGAAATGACAGAGTGAAGTGAAAAAAGAAATACGTTGTATCCAAACTCATTTCCGGAAAAAAATGTTGGAATCGCGAGAAAACGGACACATCTTTGTCTGATTACGTATGTGCTACACCCACACCAGTCAGACCAGTGAAGATATATTTTTGTATTTCAAAATGGAAGAAAATCACGTTGTCTTCTCGGCCATCATGTAAGAGTACCGATATTCCGTGACACTTGGACCCTTGGGGTCCAATCCGAAGAAATTTTATGACCACGGACGCCTCACGAAAACCGCTACTTTTCCATGTGTACTGTTATGTCTTCCTGGGATAGCGTATGAGTTTTAAAATCTCCACGACACATCCACACCAAAGCTTTCGGCCAGTAAATAAAACCGTAGACCACGTGTAAAAAAATCAACCCTCCCCGGCCGGAACAGTAAAGCACAGATCTCTGATTTTTTTTTTTCGAAAACTATAAATTCCTGTGGTCAAATATAGACGTTTTTCAGAAGTTCTATGGATTTTATTAAGGCGATGAAAAGATCAGCCGTTTCTTTGGTTTCGTTTGGTCGGGGTTGCGACATCAGGTATTTACAATAACAATGGTGTTTTCTCTTCCACATAAACGTTTTCTCTCAAAGAGGAAAATCAAAATTGGTCAAAATCTGTTTCTAGTCGACACTTTTTGCCCGTTTATTTTGACTTTTGGCCTTACGTTTCCCGTTTAAGAAAATACTTTTTAGATTCGCTTGGATTTTTGGACACATTTATAGATGCACTTTGATGACCTGTGCATTAAATAAAGAGATCGATAGATTAGTCTGTGGCGTGTCTGTGTCGATCTGCGGGCACTCGATCGTCTGATAAGTAAGAAGTAATGTAAATTAACCACCTGGTTTTAGATTTACACAACATGTGACGTTTCGAGTGTTAGTCCTTCGTCACCAACCGTCCGTAACAACTTTTAAGGATGTATTTATTGTTCAGAATTTGGTTGAAATCCTATCTTTTCCCGTTGACTTACCAACTTCCTGTCCTTGGTATAATAACGCCTTCGATTTATCGCCTTTTATAGTTTGAACCCGCTTTTTGGATTGTTTGCCTTAAACCACAAGAATGTCTCAGAATGTCCTAAACTTTATATTGTTTGAGAGGTAGGCCAAACTATGTCGAGTATGTAATTTTCACTTTCTCTTAGTCTTTGTAAACCTGTGTATAACGGAGGAAAACTTCTTCAGAGTCAAAATAACTTCAGCCCACGGCGTTGCACTTGAGAGGTTGTTAAAAGTTCATTTCCGAGCCAGAGTGCAGTGCTTTCATGTGGTACTGTTTATTCTGCACAACGTGGTCAAGTGGATGGAACCCTATAGTGTGTGACCACAATGATTCAAATCGGAAAGCTATTGAGCAGTACTTTCATGCACGGTATGTTTTTGAATATTTTGAAAGTGCAATTTGAGAATAATTTGAGATTTTTGTTTTAATTTGAACATGGATATACATAGAAGTGAAAGGGTAAAACATCATGTGGAAGAACGAATCAGGTTTATCAGGCGAGGAAGTTATGCTGACAGTCTTTGTCAAGGAACATGGCGTTTTAAAAACAACAGTGACTTTGAATCGTTGGCGAACTCAAAGCTATTGCTAAGGGAATGGGGGTGGTGGTGGGGTTGGGGGGGAGGGGGATTTCCGGTGATAAGTTGCAAAGAGTTGCAGTAGTTCCACAATCATACATAAGCTTGGCGATAGTGGGAAATTCTGATCGCACTAATAATACCAAAGTGTAAAGGTCACATTTTGGAACTTTTAAGCCGTTGTCTGTAACTTTTAAGAATCCGGCGACAGAAGCAAAAAATTTTTTTTTTTATTTGCCCTAAAAGGACCCTTTAGTAAACCATTTTCGAAAATAATATTCAAAAGTTCCAGCGAGTTTTATTTTGGCGAAAAATAGGAAAGTTCGAAATCGGTGGAAATTATGCAAATTAGGCACGTTTAGACCGGTTATTCGGTGCATTTTCAAAACGCTCGTACAAGACAACGGTAACTTGTCTTGGATTCATTTTTACGTAATATGTTGTTCATCCCTTGGAGTATCTTTACAGCTATATTTCATCTCCATATAAACTTTCTTTCCTCTCTATCCACCCGCGTAAAGAATACAATATTTGCTATTCCGTATGAACGCTAAATTTTTGCCATATTTCAGAAGACCATAACATCGGGGGTATACGTATATCCAGGAAATAAAATAGCTCTTTTCAACGGGCCACTCTTCGTATTTTTCATGTAAAAATATTTACTTTGGCCCGTGAAAAGCGAGCGCGCTAGACGAAAATATATGGCGTGCACTTTTGACAGAGTTCGCCATTTTCTTTCTTGCACTCCTATTCAAATCACACATACTATTTGGACAAAACTCAACGTTTTTGGTATCTACTCCTGTTTTAATTCATTTAAAACATACACACTTTAACTAAAGCACTCCCTACCTTTTATTTAAAAGTCACCAAACGACCATTTTACTTGAAGTTTTTGAGTTTATTTTTCGCGAGTTCTAAATAAACAAATCGGTTACATGAACATGGGCGATGAAAGATCCTTTCTTCTGTCGACGTGTTTTGATCTGTTTTCGTAGCCTGAAATTGCTCTGTCGCCTATATTCTACTTTTCCAATTTATCATACTGCCATAACTTTAGAGCAAATAAAGTATAAATGCTGCTGTAAATACGTGAACTTTATAAATGAAAGCCTTAATAGAAATAAATCAGATTCGACAGTTGCCGGCGCACGAAAATTACTCGCTTGTATTGCATACCGTGTGTAGCTTTTATAGATTTAAATCACCACTGTCGCTGGAATTAAAATAGCTTGATTTTGCAGTCCACCAGTTCAAATACATTTGCAAATCGAGCTTAGCTTTGATTTATGTTTGTAAAGATTGTTGAAGCAAATAATACTGGTAGCTGGACTCATTCAATTCAAGAACTGATTAGAATAACTTTATAACCCGACTGAGAATCTCGAGTCTAGATATAGAGAAATGTACTTACTCGTGTGCAGTCCATGTGTTTGAAGTAGATTATATCAGAAGACATCAGAGTCAGGCCAAAGCAATCCTGAGTGAGGGCCAGTTACAACCGTTTCCACGACGCAAGTAACGCATATTGCGTGACAAACTGAAATGCGATACACTTGCGCGGAAAAAAGGCCGGGAAAATATTAACTATACCGATACTTGCGCATGAAATGACAGTTGGTAGATTTTTTTGTAAAATGTAACAAATATATATTTCAGATTATAATCGATAGACTAAAACGAACTTACGATAGTTTCATTTATGATTTATATGCATGGCCGTATTGAAGTTGTGGCAACTATGATCCACCCTGTGCAAAGTTTAACAGCACGTGCGGTGAGCTTTCGAAAGTAAAGTAGAACAAAGCTGAACAAGTAAAATAAAGTCTTGTCGGTCAAACCAAACGTCCTAATTAAAAGTCAACAAACCACATTTCGCATCGCGTAATCTTCCTTTTCAGTAACCGACTTCGCGCTTTATTACTCTGCTAGTAGATGCCTCTTCTCTTCATCGCGTGACATTCGCTCGCGCGCCGGATAAACTCGGACACTTGACTATTCTGAAAGGGACCGCTAGCAATCTCTCCCCTCTGCAGAGGCTTCTTTCGTCCTGTGAATCATCAGTTATTCGCGCTTCGATAAGAAAACATCAAGCGGAGGCTGGGGTAAAGAAAATGGAAGCGTGTGGAAAAAGCTAAGCGTATCGAGAATGCAGGCGTGGCCCTTTCTCTTTTTTCATCGTACACCCTATATTTTTTTAACCGCGTCGAAATAAAAACTTCCAGAAAACTCAGTGACATGGCCTTAAATCAGACCAATTCCAACACTAAATGGCAAAGTAAAACACATTACTTCCATGGTGTATTGCATCGACGCGACTGAAAATGCGACGTATAAATTGGGCCTTAGTTATTTATCTATTATTTTCTTTATTGATAAGAGATTGTGGGGGAGAGAAGCTAGCAGTCTAATTACTCTAGGGCCTGATGCCTCAGGCTGAGCGGTGCGGGCATCATAGTTTTCAGTATTGCCAGGTCGAAGCTCCGGAAGCGGACACCCTCGGGAAGCAGAAAAAGTGTCCACAACTGGAGCTGACCGCTTACGGGAATGTGTAAATACAGAGTTTGTATGAGCTAGAATTGGTCTGATTTAAGGCGATTTCACTGAGTTTCTGGGAGTTTTTATTTCGACGCGGTTAAAAAAATAATAGGTGTACGATGAAAAAAGAGAGGGCTACGCCTGCATTCTCGATACGCTTAGCTTTTCACGCTTCCTTTTTCTTTACCCCAGCCTCCGCTTGATGTTTTCTTAACGAAGCGCGAAATAACTGATGATTCACAGGACGAAAGAAGCCTCTGCAGAGGGGAGAGATTGCTAGCGATCCCTTTCAGAATAGTCAAGTGGCCGAGTTTATCCGGCGCGCGAGCGAATGTCACGCGATGAAGAGAAGAGGCATCTACTAGCAGAGTAATAAACGCGCGAAGTCGGTTACTGAAAAGGAAGATTACGCGATGCGAAATGTGGTTTGTTGACTTTTAATTAGGACGTTTGGTTTGACCGACAAGGCTTTATTTGACTTGTCAGCTTTGTTCTACTTTACTTTCGAAAGCTCACCGCACGTGCTGTTAAAAACTTTGCACAGGGTGGATCATAGTTGCCACAACTTCAATACGGCCATGCATATAAATCATAAATGAAACTATCGTAAGTTCGTTTTCGTCTATCGATTATAATCTGAAATATATATTTGTTACATTTTACAAAAAAATCTACAAACTGTCATTTCCATGCGCAAGTATCGGTATAGTTAATATTTTCCCGGCCTTTTTTCCGCGCTAGTGTATCGCATTTCAGTTTGTCACGCAATATGCGTTACTTGCGTCGTGGAAAACGGTTGTAACTGGCCCTCACTCAGGATTGCTTTGCTGACTCTGATGTCTTCTGATATAATCTACTTCAAACACATGGACTGCACACGAGTAAGTACATTTCTCTATATCTAGACTCGAGATTTCTCAGTCGGGTTATAAAGTTATTCTAATCAGTTCTTGAATTGAATGAGTCCAGCTACCAGTATTATAGCTTCAACAATCTTTACAAACATAAATCAAAGCTAAGCTCGATTTGCAAATGTATTTGAACTGGTGGACTGCAAAATCAAGCTATTTTAATTCCAGCGACAGTGATGATTTAAATCTATAAAAGCTACACACCGTATCAGGGCCGTAGCTAACTTTTTTGAACTGGGGGGGCAATGAAGCGAGCGCCGAAGGCGCGAGTCGCTAGGGGGTTCTGGGGGGGAAATTTTGAAAAATTAGAGGCTCGGAAATGCTATTTTCAGCATTCTCTATGATACATTTCAATGTCGATTAAGTGTAAAATGACAGGTATTTTTAGTGCTTACAGCAACATTTCGAGATTTTGTTAACTAAGTCTCTTCGTTCGCCGCCATCTTGACTTTTAAATATGCCGAGCGAAATCTGGGGAGAGTACCAAGCCCCGCTCGGCATATTTAATCAAGAAAAGCGGCTATTTGAACACGAAAAAAAACATACGCGCAGTTTTCGTCTTTCAGAATGCATTACCCATTTCATTGTCTTTGAATCACTTTCCTTTTGTTTGCCATCTCAACAAGATGAGCGAATCAGTTGTGAAAACTTGCAAAGGTCAGATCACAGTAAAGTTCAAAACTATTTACTTCAGAAAGTGAAAAGGTTTTGGGGGGCAGTTGCCCCCTTGCCCCCCGCTAGCTACGGCCCTGCCGTATGCAATACAAGCGAGTAATTTTCGTGCGCCGGCAACTGTCGAATCTGATTTATTTCTATTAGGCTTTCATTTATAAAGTTCACGTATTTACAGCAACATTTATACTTTATTTGCTCTAAAGTTATGGCAGTATGATAATTGGAAAAGTAGAATATAGGCGACAGAGCAATTTCAGGCTACGAAAACAGATCAAACACGTCGACAGAAGAAAGGATTCTTCATCGCCCATTGTTCAAGTAAGCGATTTGTTTATTTAGAACTCGCGAAAAATAAACTCAAAAAACTTCAAGTAAAATGGTCGTTTGGTGACTTTTTAAATAAAGGTAGGGAGTGCTTTAGTTAAAGTGTATACGTTTAAATGAATTAAAACAGGAGTAGATACCAAAAACGTTGAGTTTTGTCCAAATAGTATGTGTGATTTGAATAGGAGTGCAAGAAAGAAAATGGCGAACTCTGTCAAAGTGCACGCCATATATTTTCGTCTAGCGCGCTCGCTTTTCACGGGCCAAAGTAAATATTTTTACATGAAAAACAAGAAGAGTTGCCCGTTCAAAAAAGCTATTTTATTTCCTGGATATACGTATACCCCCGATGTTATGGTCTTCTGAAATATGGCAAAATTTAGCGTACAAACGGAATAGCAAATATTGTATTCTTTACGCGGGTGGATAGAGAGGAAAGAAAGTTTAGATGGAGATGAAATATAGTTGAAAAGCTACTCCAAGGGATGAACAACATATTATGTAAAAATAAATCCAAGACAAGTTACTGTTGTCTTGTACGAGCGTTTTGAAAATGCATCGAATAACCGGTCTAAACGTGCCTAATTTGCATAATTTCCACCGATTTCGAACTTTCCTATTTTTCGCCAAAATAAAAACTCGCTGGAACTTTTGAATATTATTTTCGAAAATGGTTTACTAAAAGGGTCTTTTGGGGCAAATAAAAAAAATTTTTTTTGCTTCTGTCGCCGGATTCTTAAAAGTTACAGACAACGGCTCTTAAACTAGCTTAGTGTGAGAGAATGTGCGATATTTTTGTTCAAACATGTCCCAACTCCAGGTCGAACTGTAGTAAGTGTGAGCGGAATGGATCAGCGCTCGTTCAGACGATATAGTCTGCTCAGTATATGTATATGAGTCAGAATGAGACAAGAATTAAAGCCGGGGACGTTTGGGGACGGAAATATTTCCGAGTTTCACAACACTGAGGTCCAACTAGAGTGTGAGTGGAGTGGAGAAACGTTTTATCTAGACGATTCGAACCTCTGCCCTGTAGAGTGACTCAGAATAAGAAAAGACATTAAAGGGGTATAACCTTTCATCGGATAACTTTTTTTAGCTTTACTGATGTTTTGTAAACCGTGTAATAAATAAAGATTCTATTCTATTCTTCTAAGATAACCTGCGGATCTGGGGACGGAAACATTTCTTTCATGTCTATTACCTTTGGTAATGTTTATTCTCGTGGCTTGTGGTTTAACCCTGTAAGGTCAGAACGATCAAACGTGAATTTCTCCGGCGTGACTGTCTCCATCATTTTCCTTGTTCGCTTTGGGAGAATTTGTATTTTAGTCAAGTGGTTTTTCTTCAGATCAGGTCACTAATTCTCATGACCTGTCTACTAGATTTGCTATAAGAAGTTAGAGAGAAGCTAATAATTGATCAAATTGATCAGTGCTGGGGATTACAAGGTTAATTCGCTTAGACTGAGGCTCAGAATAAAGGGGATTATACGCCTTTTAAGACTGTCACTATTTCAGCCCAATAAGAAGATTATAGCAGCAATGCCATGCATATGAAGATAGACTGACGTTAGTCGCACTGTGGTTTTTGTATGGCGGATAATGATGATATTTTTGGAAAAAGATCAACGATAACGTTATTATACGAACACCGGTAGTTGAAATGATATCCAAACGAAAGCTATAACCACAGTATCTGTATCTGATAGGAAAAGCGATATTTTCTCTAGTTTTGGAAAAATGATTTTTTTTTGCTTCTCCTTTTCCGAAATTCAGGCTTAGAAAACATCCCGGCCTTGTAGCCGATTTGGAACAAATACGGAAATTATTCTACCGAACGAAGCGTTCACATGTACAATTGTCGTCAAAAGTCCTTGGGACACTACACAAAATACCATCCAGTGGCAATGTTGTTTGAAGTGAGAAGTCCGTATTCAATTTTTCGACCCACCCCCAAAACAGTGTTGAAATATTGTCGCAAGATTGGATGGATAAAACTCAACATTGCATGGGGGGTGGGGAGGGGAAGGTGAAGACAAAGACCATTTATCGGCGAAAAGGTGGTGTCCCACTTCTGGCGACAATTGTAGTCATGTTTAGCCTTTTCCTGTTTTGACCGTAAAAAGATATCCAATGAAGCTCAAATAAACTTAGAATTGTTAAAGTCTAAATTGGATGACTTTGTTAATCTTTAAATAATCCCTGATGATTTTCTCTTTGGGAAGCATGTGGCTTAAATTATCCGCTGGCAAACCGCTATGTGTCAGTCAAAGATGTCCCACATGGGCGCGGCGCAGGTGGGAGCTGAAAAGGAACAATATGGCATCCTTTCGGCGGAATGTTTTCCTTTTTCAATCGAAACTCGAAAGTTGGAACAGGAAAACGTCGATTTCAGTCAACACTGCTTGATTAGTATTGATACCAGAGGGCTATATAAATACGTATGAAGGCATGCAGTGGACAATAGTATGACCTTGCCAGCTTTCAGGTCTCCGTTTCGGCAAACTTAATCTGATTGCGGTTGTAATCTTTTTTTGGCAATGTGATATCAACGGACTTAGGAGTTTCAAAAGTTTTAAAATTAGGTAGCTATATTTAGTGATAAGCAGATGGCAGTTCATATAGCCATGTAGGTAAAAAACTGTGCTGTATTTAACAAAGAAATGGACTGATACATTTCCCTTGTTTCTAGTAGTTTCCACAGTTTCGTGCTCTCGCAAACCACCGGTCCACGACGTCGACTGTTTCTTAAGACCTATCGAATCATGGATAAACTGTTTTATGTAATGCACAAGAGAGCATGTTTGATCCAATTTCCAAACATCGAGAAGAGAGTTGAAAATACCATGCATAGCGGAGTATTTTTGATGAAATTCGAGGTGTTTGGAAATCGGATGAAACGCGTCACGATTGTTTGATATATCTTTTCAAACGAAACCGCTTCGTTTGTATTTTTATTGCGTTGGACCAAAGGAATGGTTATGAAGCCCGACAAAAGTCTTTGTTATATGTTTTTGTTCGCTTTTTTGGCCTTGACCCTGCACAAACTTGACAAAATACAATAGATGTTTACGTGTGTTCACGCAACTAACCAACAGAAACGTTTCGGTTACGTAATTCATGCATAGTGCGTATGAGCGAAAAACAAAAGATTGTGCAGGGTCGTGGACCTTCCAACATAAATCTTGGCCTCTTTGTTTGCTCCTTTGAAGTTTGCCGGGCTTCATAACCATTTCCATCTATTAACTATGGTTGGACTGAGCAATTTAAGTAATGGTCAAGATAAGAACTATAGTGAAAACAATTTATAAAGGAAAACAATTGGATGATAAGAATCCAGAAAGCTGCCAAATTGGACGAGGTTGAAGAAATTTTAAAACCACGTTATATCACGGACGCCTCGCGAAAACAGCTACCTTTTAATTTCGATGTACAATGTTATTCTATCCAGGTTTGAATAATGGAACAGAAATGGATGGTCTAGGGTAATGTACGGATTTTAAAATCTCCCCACCAACGCTTTCGGTCAGTAAAGAAGAAACTGGGGTATATAAAAGCAACCTTCCTCCCCCCCGGAACAGTTTATCTAACAAATCGTGCACAGATTTTAACTACGTGCTATCCAATAAAGGGAACAATTGGATTATGAGAATTTAGAGAACTGCCAAATTGGACGAGGGCGCATGTCTAATTTGGCAGCCCGGCAGAGGAAGTTCATTTTTCATACCAAAATTGAACAAACGCGTTGAAACTATACCTGATGTCCAATTTAGGAAATAAAGTTGGAAAATTCTTGAATGAGGTCTTATGCCAACAATATTCCTCACCGGATAATGGAACGGAACACGTTTCACTATTAAGGCTGGGAGTTTACACGTACGACGCAAACATATAAAGCGCAAGGGTGTACAAGGGTGTTCAAACGTGTGATAAGCATAAGCACAAGGTGACATGTGCAGGCGCAGTGCCTTTAAATTTTGATCCGCCATCTTGAAAGTGGATTTCCGCTGACAAGGTGTGACTTATTTTCAGTTTCATTGTGTTTGCGCTTGCGTTATTCCGGTTTACACGAGCGACGCAACGACGCAAGCATAAACGCAAGCCCAAGCTAAGTAAAAGGAAAGATTTCCTTTTGTTGTGCTTGCGTTTATGCTTGCGCTTGTGATTGCGTCACCTCGGTTTACACGTACGTATCTTGTGCTTATGCTTGTGTTCGTGTAAACCAGGCTTATACTGGTTGTACAACGTTTCTTAAGTCTGGTTTCACACTTAAGACGCAAGCATAAACACAAGCGCAGTAACGTGTTGATCATTAGCAGCATTTGCCCTAACAAAAGGCACTAATGATCAACGCGTTACTGCGTCTGCGTATATTGCTTGCGCTTATGCTTGCGTCGTAAGTGTAAACCCAACCTCGTTCCCAGGGTCTCTCTGGGAAACGAGGTTGGTGTAAACCAGGCTTTAAACTTTCACAAAATCAGAACGGCGAACCTCGCTTTGAATCACACGAGCGTGTTTGCCTTGAACGTGCTTGTTACACGTGCCACTGATCATCTCCACTAAAAACAAGAAACATTCTCACCCCATTGAACAATATATTGTTATTATTGTTCCTGGCAGGGATTTGAGGTTCAACAACATATCAATAATTGGAGATGGGGACTTGGCTGGACTCCGACACCTTACTACACTGTGAGTATTTCCCTTTCATCTTGAAAAAGTTCCAGGAAATTTTGACTTTGCTGTCACATCGGAAATTTCTCACTTTTGGCGTCTTTGATTCCTTTACAGATTTCTTAGCGGTAATAACATTCACAGAATCGAACCCGAGGCCTTCAGCGGGTTGTCTTCACTCAAATATCTGTAAGTTGCTCCACAGATTCAGTCCGTTACCCAAGATAACTTAGTATAGACGCTATACATAAGTGCTTGTATAAACACAACCATACTGTACTTTTCCTTTGTAGATATTTGTTCAATAATAAGCTAAGACGGATACACGAGAACGCGTTTAGTGGCCTCAACTTTCTTGAACAGTTGTAAGTATAGAGAACAACGTCTTTTCCAATTCATGGTCGTTTTAGCTGGAAAGTGGCAGCTTTCTTTGTTGTTTTTTTAGCAGCTTTCTGCACAAGCATATATGACAAAACTGCGTGTTACATAGTGTCATACGTTGATGTTTTTGTGTTACCACGTTCATAATGAGAATACACTATAAATCCTGGGCCAAACGAGGATGCGAGTTGCTGACTGGAGTTGGCACTCGTGAGAGTTTTCTTCAACTTTCGTCGACTATCATGAAGCATGGGCCAAACGAGAGAAAACTCTCGACGATTCTCAAGAATAATTTGAGCAGGTTCAAATTCGACGAGAGCGCACGAGAGTCACTGAGAGTGCATGAGGGTTTCAGGCCAAACGAGAGCGAGAGTCCGAACTCTCATCCTCGTTTGTTTGGCCAGGGTTTAACAACACAAATAGAAGTGATACCGATTTGTTAAAGCCGACCAGCCAGCATTGAGTTATGGTGTTAATCGAAGAGCGTAGCCTTCATTCATATTTTCACTCTTGTTTTCTGTTTGTAGATATCTTTACTTAAATGAAATAGAAGACATTCCCGCAGCTACGTTCAGTGACCTCACTGCTCTTGAAAGATTGTAAGTTCTGGCGATCCTCAGTAACATTGCGAAGAGTAATTCTGTTTTTTTTTTCGGCGTGTCAAAATCGTTCTCAAAATTAATAACGTTCGAAACGGTACTATCCGTCTCATTGTATAGTTTCCAAAATTAGAAAACCTCGTACGCCTTTAACCTTTAGGGCCTTAATTAAACATAAATTTCTCCTTACTGAGCTCCATACTATGGTTGTAGAATTACGAGAATTTGATTGCATATCACTGAACACCTCTATTCTCATGATATGAAGCTTGATGTTTGCATTGAAAGTTGAAGGAGAAAATAGATCTCTGTAGGGTTGAATTTTAAAGGGCGGATTACACCTCTTTAATTTTCAATTCTCATATGACTGAATTCCATGTTTGTTTTTTCAGATATCTACATCACAACAGACTGAAGTCTGTTCCAAGAGGACTGTTCAACAATGTTCCTTCACTGAGAAGGCTGTAAGTTGTCGTGTCCAAGTATCCAATAAACTCAACTTGTTATAGACGTTTAATTTCCTCCAAAATATTTACTTTTCTAAAGCCTTTCCAAAGTTACTAATTGCTTGCCTTGGTTTGCGTTTATTGTGCTCTATCCCTGATTAGTTCACAAAACACCGTCATGCAACATTTTCTAACCAATCATAGCCAAGATATTGTTTTCTAAGCCAATCAGATGCAAGAACAAATCCTACGCAAATTTTCCCGCGCCTCTCACCAGTTACCTGTTGTCGCCTCAAGCTATGATTGACTTTTCGCAGCCTTCGTGATTGGTTCTGTTTCGGCGGGAAAATGCTGGAAGTTGTGACGCGCGCGGCACGTGATGGCGGGAAAATCCCATTGCTTAGACAATCCGAGGGAAACCGCTGAATGTGCAAGAGCTCTCCAACCTTCTGATTGGTTGAATTATCCACTACATAAAAGCTGTTTTAAAAGGGGCTCGTTTTTCTCAATCACAGCCGTCTCGATTCCAACCCTCTGAACTGCACGTGCGACATTCTGTGGTTAGCCAGGTTGCTCAAGAAGACACCAAACACCGAGACAGCAGCTACCTGCGCCGAGCCCGCGAACTTGCGAGGAAAAGCGTTAGTACGACTCACGCCTGAGGACTTCAACTGCAGTGAGTTCCTTGACTAACTTGTTTACGTACCATTCGCACATTCGTTCACACTTGTCAAAGTTTTTAATTAGTATTTGACAACTTTTTGTCATGGGATTACACATGACTACAATGCTCGTCGAACGCCCTTGCGACACTTAACAAAACTGATTTCACTCAGTTATAAAGTTTTTATTAAGTGAGAAGTCATAATTGAATTTTCCGAGCTCCCCCCCACCACCGATAACATTTTTTGAAATATTTCCGCAAGGTTGGATGAAAAAAACTCAACATTGTATTGGGGGTGGGGAGGGGGAGGTGAAGACAAAGACAAAGACCATTTGTAGGCGAAATGGTGAAGTGTCCCAAAGACGTTTGATATAATTGTAGTCAGTTGTTGCTCATGCCTGGTCTCACTGTGCTGATTCTCCTTACAGTACCACCAACGTTTGTGAAAACACCGACCAGCATTGAAGTGTCCGTCAGGGATCGCGAAGTGCTGTTCAGGTGCCTAGCCACAGGCTTCCCAACACCGACTATAACATGGCGGAAAGACGGCGAGCCTCTACAGGCGGACACGCGTCATGTCATGCGCGAGAGCGGCGCGCTCAACATTATCGATCCCAAGTTTGATGATGAAGGCAGTTACGAGTGCGTGGCACAGAACTCTGCCGGGGAGATCGTCAGCAAAGCGGCCTTAAATTACTATGGAATCGAAGGTACAACGTGATTCTCAATTTACTTTTCTGTTACTAAACAACAAACATAGAGAACGACCGTGGCTACCTTCTTTAAACAGCAACCATTTACTAGTCGAAGCTCCCGTAAGCGGACACCCTCGGGAAGTAGAAAAAGTGTCTGCAACTGGAGCTGGCCGCTTACAGGAATGTGTAGATACAGAGTTTGTATGAGCTAGAGTTCAAACGGGGTTTTGTGAAAGCGGCCGTAAGTAGAGCTGTCCGCTTACAAGAGTGTCCGCTCAGAGAGCTTCGACTGTATTTGGGGTTTAGCGATAGAACTCCTTTAATAGTATAAAGGTTTAGCAGTCCACTGCAGGGAGCATGCAAGCCTCCACACTTTGACGACATTTCCTGTGGTCCTCAGTTAGCCCTTCCAACATATATTTGTACGTAGATCCTTGTAATACTCGGTGATTTCTCCGAATTCCTTCTAGAGTGTAACCCAGATATAATAAACCCCTTTATAACGAAGTCCCCGCTATAACTACTGAACGATATTCTTCAGCCCGGCCAATAGCAGTTATTACAGTTGAGCCCGCAGTCAAATATTCTTTTGTTTTTAAAAAGTATGCAAACGAGTTAGGCTCGATTTCCGCCGCTCTCTCGAGTCCGGTCTTCGTTCTGGCTCATTTTCCCGAACAGCGGCTGGTAATCTGAGCCTACAAATGAGGCTAATGGGCCTATACAATGCCATATTGACCCTTTCGCCTCGTTTGCATGTCAAATCGCTGACATCTGTAATAACTGCTAGTAAAGTACAATATAACCCGATATAACCAACCCCCGTTATAATGAACCCCGTTATAACGAACACATTTTCCCGGTCCCTTGGCACTTTGTTATATCGGGGCTCCACTGAAAACTTCCAATTCTGCAGCTACTTTCTTACAACGTGTCCTGTTCAATCCTAGCTCCACCGTTCCTTATCCAGTATCCTCATTCTAAAGTACAGTCAATAGAAAAAAACTCCGTGACTCTTACCTGCCGCGCCCGCGGTAACCCTAGGCCTATTGTCGAATGGAGTAAAGAAGGTCTACCGCTGACCTTGGATCCTCATTATGAAGTCATGCCATCCGGGGACTTGTATATCAGGCAGGTGCGCATGGGTGACCATGGCATGTACAGATGTCGTGCGACCAACAGGGCTGGGGGCGTGGCAGCTTCTACCAGGTTAATTGTAACAGGTAATGTAAAGTAAATAATAGCTTTATTTGCATGACTATATTAAGTTACAGTATTGCAAAAGCTTACTGTTTTAACAACAACAATAATAATAAATATCGATATAATTAAGTAACATCATTTTGATTTGATAATATTAAGCTATCACGTAATACAAAACACGAAGATATCATTTTCATCAACAGCATATTAACAGAATAATTGAAAGCGTTCATCAACTCTTTGATAGTTTCTGTTGTGGATTTATGTCTAATAGCCGCAAGTGTTGGTAGATTTGATTAAAGAAGTTGAGTATCTCAGGCATTGAAAGAGAAAATGAATTTGAAAATGAAATCTGCTAATTAAAACATACCCAGGGAATAGGGCAGTTTTCGAATGGCTTTTGAAAGTAACTTACTCGTATTTTATTTCACTTGCTTTGACGGGATTTTTCCGAAGTATTTAAGCTATTTCAACGACGTTTTGAGCGTCTAGGCTTTGCCTTTGAGTAACAGTTTGCTTCTTTTTGCGTTTTCGAAGCTCTGTAACTGCATCGAGAAGGATGTGCAAATGTGCAACTCTTACAAATTAGAGCAAAGAGCTTATCTTTTCAGCCAGTCAAGTGCAAATCCAACACCAATCGTGATTTGGTTTTGCGCGACTATCCCGCCTCTGCCACCATACACCAGTTACATATAACTACATGTTTGAGAAAATATGTTTTCCGAGTTCTCCCAAACAGGAGTCAAACCTTCCGCACACTGGTCGGACGGTCTACCACTGAGCTACTGGAGACCGGTGCAAGCTTGGGCCATTGACTAGGTTTTCACGTCTCATGTAGCTCAGTGGTAGAGCGTCTGACCGGTGTGCCAAAGATCAAAGGTTCGACTCCTGTTGGGAGAACTTGGAAATTTTAGCTTGTGTCTGGCACTGACTGATAAACATCTTTCTCATATTTCTACCAAGCTTAAAATTCACCATCATTTTTCCGCAACTATATTTTTGTTGTAAGACAAAGACAAAACTGAATTCTGTTTCTTCAAACCTGTAATAGCGGACGAGTTCTCCTGCATAATGCTCTCCTGGTGAAACTTGAGCAGTTGAATTTATCTCATTTCAACCTTTCACGCAGCTCCTCCAAAGTTTACCCTGAGACCCGAAAGCACCGAGGTACTGGAAGGGAGCACAGCCTCGCTTCACTGCCGAGTGAGCGGTTACCCAGTACCAGCTATCGCTTGGACCAAGGACGGCGACCGGCTGCCATCTCGGGATCGTCACGTGGTTCTACCATCCGGGACTTTAAGAGTTCTGTTTGCTTCGCCGGATGACCAGGGACAGTACGAGTGCCAAGCAATAAACGTGATCGGAGTGAGACTGGCAAGAGCGTTTCTGACAGTGAAACCACGAGGTTTGTTAAAGTAAAAGCCAATAAGCTCGGCACACACAAGGGGAATTGTCTCAGGGACTAATCCCTGGTGTTTACACGAAGGGATTAACTGTAGGGCCACTGTGATTGGTTTATTTTTCCATTCGGTGGCAGGGACTTGTCCCACAAACCAGGAGACAATCCAACCTCGTTCCCAGGGCCATCTCCGCTTTCAAGATGGCGGGTGGGCGCGAAGAATACCCTGGCGAAGAGCAGGTCACGGAACTTGTCCCCTCAAACTAGTTTTATTCGATGGGACAAGTAGCACTGAGGGACAAATTTCGTCCCCATGACAAGACGTTTTGACAAAAAATGGGCACTGTTCACAAGAAGAGACTAGTGGTTCCAAGGATTTTGTATCTGGGACAAGTTCCCTGGAATACGTCCCCTCGCATGTTTCGACCTTTATTGAATTATTTTAGGTTGCGTTTTTTGTTGTCTGACAATGAAAATTGAATAAACACTCAGACGGAACGGATACTAAAGGTTTATCAAGGAGCGGGAACGAAGGTCAACAAGAGGGATAAGAGTTTAACGAGTGTTTTCTTCAAGTTGACATAATTTGTCTGTAAAACGAACGGAAACTCTCGTCGAGTCTCATGAAAATTTCAACAGGTTCAAATTCGATGAGAACGCACGAGAGTCGAAGAGAGTGCATGAGAGTTTAAACTCGCGTTAACTCCCCTAGTCACTGGGCAGTGACATTAAGCCGTTGGCCTAGTCTCCTTCATCCTACACGTCAATAATCGAAGGGGACGTAAAAGAGTTCGAAAAGAGTAGGGCACGAAGTTCCCGTTGTCGTGGTCATGCCTCTATATCTACGTATGTATATGAGTGTGTTGTTCGTTAGCAGGTCCACATCAGCGAGATTACAGCTACTACTATAAACCTGCGTCAACAAATAAACAAAACAAACAAACAAACAGACAAACAGACAGACTTTTTTGATCCCAACTTTACCTCTTTTCTTCTCTTCTTTTCAACAGTACCTCCCTCCATCGTGGAGTCACCCACAGACATCATAGTCTCCGCTGGTCAAACAGTTCAAATTCGCTGCTCGGCTTACGGTGCTCCTGAGCCAATCATAACATGGATAAAAAACAACGTGCACATCACAGAGGCAAACAGATACTCGGTTAGCAAATCCGGGACCCTGAGAATCCGGGATGTTGGAAAGGCAGACGAAGGGCGGTACGAATGCGCGGCTCGAAACAGTATTGGTGCAGCCTCCGCGCAGATGACGCTAACAGTGCAAAGTAAGATTCATAGTGATTTTGTATTTAGAGCGGTTGTTCTCAATTGAGTGTCGTAAAACCAAAACCAAAGCAATTTCAATGGCCAATCACAACAAACGTAAACAACAGAATAAACCAATGAGAACTCGAAGCAAATACACGTGACCGGCCCCTAACGCGGGAAAACGCGTGCGACCAAGTCACGATTGGTTTTGGTTACCATCTGATTGGTTGAGTTGTTGGCGCGAGTTTTTTAAGCCAATCACCGAACGTAGTAAAGCAAAACCAAAGGCACTCAATTGAAAACCGCGGCTTAATCCTTTGTAATGAAAACACAGTTTTCTATTGCGATTGCTGATGATTTTTAGAAATTGGAAAGATAAAAGCTTCAGAATTATGTTGGTTTAACAGAGAAGGCCCTTATTCCAGGAAATACATTATCGCAGCTACGTAAAAACTGGCTTCTTTCACAGGCTATATCATTAGCAGTTATTACAGACGGTTAGCCGTTTGACATGCAAACGAGGCGAAAGGGTCAATCTGGCATTGTATTGGCCCATTAGCCTCATTTGTAGGCTCGATTACCAGCCGCTGTTCGGGAAAATGAGCCAGAACGAAGACCGGACTCGAGAGAGCGGCGGAAATTGAGCCTAACTCTTTTGCATTCTTTTTAAAAACAAAAGAATATTTGACTGCGGGCTCAACTGTAATAACAGCTATTAAACCAAACAGTATTTCCACTTTGCAGTCTCCTCGGAAGAAAACCGGATTGGCATTGACACTATCAATAAAACGGTGGCTCTAGCCAAAGAAAACGTGGACAGAGCTCTAAACGCCAGCATAAAGAAGCTGTTTGCCTCGTCACGGCCGAGGAAACCCAGTGATCTTCACGCCCTCTTCCGCTTTCCATCTCCTGCCGCGCAGCAAATCGCACGAGCCGCGGAGATCTTCGAACGGACTATCCAGTTAGTCCACGAGCACGTCAAAGAAATGGACAGAGTGAACGTTAGCAACGACAAGTACAACTTCTTCCACCTGTTGTCCCCGGCGCATGTGAATGTCATCGCCAACCTGTCGGGCTGCAGCGCTCATCGCCGGATCAACAACTGCTCCTCTATGTGCTTCCACCACAAGTACCGCACAATCGACGGCACGTGCAACAACCTGCAGCATTCCATGTGGGGCGCGTCTCTGACGCCGTTTAAGCGCCTGCTGAGCCCCGTGTACGAGAACGGTTATAACACGCCCGTGGGATGGCAGGACACGTACGGAAGGCCTAGCGCGCGCCTCGTATCCACGGAACTGATTTCATCCAAGGAAGTGAGCGACGATGAACGCTACACGCACATGTTGATGCAATGGGGGCAGTTCCTTGATCACGATATCGACTTCATTGTGAGCAGTTTGAGTACGTTGAGATTTAGTGACGGTTTGGATTGTACAAAGCAGTACAGTGTTTGTGATAATCAACCCCCGTGCTTTCCTATTCCAATCCCAGCCAACGATCCCCGCATTAAGGGACACGGGTGCATGCAGTTCACTCGCTCGAGCGCGGTCTGTGGTACTGGCACAACCTCAGTTTTTTTCAGCGCGGTGACTCCACGGGAACAGATGAATCAAATCACTTCTTACATCGATGGATCAGTTGTGTACGGCTCATCTAAAGAAGAGGTACTGAACCTGCGAGACTTAGATAGTAGAGGATTGCTCAAATCAAATTCCAGCATCGGCAGCGGAAAGCCATTGCTTCCTTTCAACCGCGACACGCCCATTGATTGTCTACAAGCAAAACGACAGCCCTGTCCCGTGTTTCCTTGCGGGGGATTTCCGCGCCAACGAACAGCTTGGTCTGCTGTCGATGCACACGTTATGGATGCGCGAACACAACCGCATCGCGCAGGAACTAGGAGATTTGAATCCCCACTGGGACGGGGACAAAGTGTACCACGAGGCACGTAAAATAGTGGGGGCCGAGATGCAGCATATCTCGTACAATGAATGGCTCCCTAAGATTCTTGGCCCTCAAGGAATGGCCCTGTTGGGGAGCTATAGTGGCTATGAACCCAACATCGACGCGGGGATTGTGAACGCGTTTGCCACAGCAGCTTTCAGATTCGGACACGGACTGATCAATCCGATCATTTTCCGTCTCAACTCATCCTTCCAGCCTATCGAGCAAGGTAACATTCCCCTTCATAAGGCGTTCTTCTCGCCTTATCGCCTGGTCACCGAGGGTGGTGTCGACCCAATCCTGCGCGGGCTCTTTGGTAGGGCCGCCAAGAGCCGTGATGATAAACACCAGCTTATTAACTCGGAGCTCACAGAGAGGCTCTTTGAAATGGCTCACGAGATAGCACTGGATCTTGGTGCCCTTAACATTCAGCGAGGAAGGGACCATGCTTTGCCAGGTTAGTTAAAAGATTTTTATTGCAACATGATTGCTACGTTATAGCCAGACATGTGCAATATTGCTCACATTATTGCAGACGCGAGTACCAAGCTCTAACGTTTAATTATGTGCATGCTAGCCACAAACAAACATGCATTCCTTTTATCTAATGGACCTTTATCCAAAATGGCCGCCGCAAATTCAAAATGATTAAAATTAAACTGAGCGGAAAAATCAATACCAGCACCTGAAAGACCATCTCTTATTTGGTAATCGTACGAAGTTTCGTTAGGTTAGGTTCTACCTGAGTCGAGAAAACGGAAGTTGAAAACTGGAAAATTTAGAGACGTTTGTATGACTGGGGGTAAACAAACGTCTCTAAATTTCCAGTTTTCAACTTCCGTTTTCTCAACTCAGGTAGAACCTAACCTAACGAAATTTCGTACGATTACCAAACAAGAGGTGGTCTTTCAGGTGCTGGTATTGATTTTTCCGCTCAGTTTAATTTGAAATTTCGGCGGCCATTTTGGAGAAAGGTCTATTTCAAGGGTGTCTGCTCTTACTCGATGTTTAGACTCTCATCCAATGTGTATTCAATGTTATCCGATAATTCTTTAATGTAATCTAATAATTCGTCAATGTAATTCAATGTTAATCCAATGTAATCCAATTAAATTCTATTTGACCAACGCGTGAGACCCATGTCTGCTGCATGTTTAACGCAGCAGGAAAAATAAAGCCAACAGATTATAGATTTTATTAAATCATTGCAAAGCTTCAGTGAAATTCTTCATGTAATCAAATACGAGAGACAGTGTTTCATCCAATTTCCAAACACCGAGAAGAGAGTTGAAAATACGACGCGCAGCAAAGTATTTTGACGAAATTTGAGGTGTTTGGAAATCGGATGAAACACTGTCTCGAGTGTTTGATATATCTTCTCAATCGAAACAAAAACTAAGGAGTAAACGGACAAATCAAATCAAATCTATGCTAATTAGGATATCAAATATCCAAACCTTAACCATAGTTAATAGAGGGAAATGGTTATGAAGCCCGGCAAAGTTCTTTGTTATATGTTTTTGTTCGCTATTTTGGGGGTTGACCGTGCACAAAACCTGACAAAATACAATAGGTGGTTACGTGTGTTCAAGCAACTAACCAACAGAAACGTTTCGATCACGTAATTCATGCATAGTGTATGAGCGCAAAACAAAAGATGTGCACGGTCATGGACCTTCCAACATAAATCTTGGCCTCTTTGTTTGCTCCTTTGAAGTTTGCCGGGCTTCATAACCATTTCCCTCTATTAACTATGCCTTAACCACCGTGTCATGGTTTCGATTTTCTTTGTTTTGATAATGACTCTAAGAAACTCCTTCTTGCTTCTGCCTCCCGATTCTTGCAGGCTACAAACCGCTGGCGCGGTCTCTGTAATCTTTCCGTTGCGGAAACCTTCGATGACTTTAAAAACGAGATAGTGGATAGTGATATTCGTGTCAAGCTACAAGAGCTCTACAAAGACCCTTCTAATGTCGACTTGTGGGTAGGAGGGCTCCTGGAGGAACTGGTGCCTGGCTCGCTACTGGGACAAACATTTTCGTGTATTATAGCTGAGCAGTTTAGGAGGACAAGAGCCGGAGATAGGTAGGGACAACTGAGAACTATCGCTGGTTTAATCTGTTTAATCTGAACTTGATAAAGCTTGATAAAGTGGGAGACGTGGTGGGCTAATGGTTAGCGCGCTGGGCTCCGGAGAGAACGGTCCGGATTCAAGCCCTGGCTGGGGTCACTGTGATGTGTTCTTGGGCAAGACACTTTACTCTCACAATACAGTGCCTCTCTCCACCCAGGAGTATAAATGGGTACCAGCGACAAAATGCTGGGGGTATGTAACCTGCGATGGACTAGCAACCCATCCAGGGGAGTAGCAATACTCCTAGTCGCTTCATGCTACAGAAAGCGGGATAATTAAGCTCCGGCAGTTGTGAGCCACTATAGGCTCGTGAAAACTTTACCTTTTGATATTAAAGTTTAAGATCAGTGAAAACGCTATTTACAGTCAACTCTCGTTATAGCGGGCACCCTCGGACGTAGTTTGGAGTCCGCAATAGCGGGAGTCATTTTCAGTCAAACCTCTATAGTTTTCGCCGGAGGAAGGGATGGATTTTGTCCGTAATAGCGGGTTTCCGTAATAACGGGGTGTCCGCAAGGCGAGAGTTGACTGTGTAAAGAATCCCCTAAACACCTTTTCCATTCAGATTCTGGTATGAAAGCCCCTCCACCTTCGACCACTCTCAGCTAATTCAAATCAAGCAGACGTCACTAGCCAGTGTTCTGTGTGACAATGGGGACGCTATTGACCGGGTTCAACGGGACGTGTTTCTCCGCGCCACCTACCCCACGGGATACGTCGCGTGTTCGTCTATTCCTCGTATGGATCTGCGCATGTGGAAGTATTGCGAAGACGGTATGTATAGTTACAACACGTCATGAGATTTCGCATGCGCGTCGCTTTGCAAGTCGCAATTTTAGCTACCATTACGAGGACTCGTGTTTCCCTTTCTCTCGCTATGACTGCTCTGCTCTCGACGCTATTTTGATTTCCGAGACTATTCAGTCAAAATCAACATACGGCAAAATGCGCAATTAAAAAATCTTGGGCGATGAAAAAGGATGCGTAACAATAGGCCCACCGTAATTTTCTGCACCTGCCTCTACGGTTCTCTGTTAAAACTGCCATTTTCACCACCTCTTTCCATCTAGGCGTATAAATGACTACCGGAAAACTGTTAAGAAAACCTGACAAAATGCAACCTCGTCCCCAGGGTCTCTCTTCTTCCAGCCAAAAGCACCAGAAAAGAGACCCTCTCGTTTCTGGTTCTGGTGCTTTTGGTGGGAAGAAGAGAGACCCTGGGAACGAGGTTGGACAAAATGCTAGCATCCCATTCAGGGGAGTAGCAATACTCCTAGTCGCTTCATGCTACGGAAACAACAGTGAAGTGCCGACTTCTTGATTAATTGATATTCTAGGCTCCGTAAAAAGACTACTGACTTTTTATCGTAGAAGGGGGAAATATTCCCACGAAACACTGCCTACGTACATTTGTTAAGTCTTGCTTACAATACATCTCTACCATCAGGTCATTGTTCCTCGCCAGACAGGACTCCTACGTTTACTAACCATGTACAAAGTCGTCGTTTTAAGCGTTCAGTTGACAAATACAATGCGGATACGGAAGCACCAGAAACTCGACGAAATGGAATACAAGGACTTGTACGACGAAAAGAGGCCTGTTATATCACCAACTGAGGTGGAAAATGGACGAAGGAATCGATCTTCTTTCAGAGCAGAAAGATTTAGGTTTATCAGAAAGGGTTCAAGTACTGGAACAAACAGTAGCAAGCATGGCCGCAACTTTGACAAAACTAGGAGAGGCATTCGATAGTCTTAAAAATCAGGTAAGTATTTCTGTGTTAATTGGAGAATAGTCAGCTCTAGACTACGAGCAGTCCCTCTCTCCCTCGAGTTCATCGAGCGAGAAGTAAATTATAGCGAGAGAGGAAAATGCCGGGCCGCGTGAAATCTGTGGGAAAGCGCGGGAAAGTTGCGTAAGGCAATTCATGATTGGTTTTTGTTTTGCACTGACCTGATTGGTCGAAAAAATAAAAACTATATCTTGGCTCTGATTGGGTGGAGCATATTACTCGTGTTCTAAGAGCCAATCACAGGACTCAGCAAACGCAAAACTAATGAAGTACATTATTATGGAAAGTAAATTGTGACTTCGTATAATACGTCAACTTTCCCTGGGAAGAAAAAAATGACTATTTCGTGACTTGTACTAATTTAAAAGATATTATTTGACTTCTTGAACAGGTAGATGAAATCAAAGTAACAGCAACAACGAAAGGAGTAAAAGGTTGCGGAGTTGTCCAAGGCGCTGCTCGTTATGAGGCTGACATTTGGCAAAAAAAATGTTTGCACTCAGTGCTCCTGCAAGGTTAGTGATGGATGCTGTTTCCTTTTCTCTCTCTTACATATTGTAACGTCTTTAATTGAGTACAATTCTTTTGGCGGGACAAGCCTCGGACAAGCCTCGAATAAGCTTCGGTGAAGCCTCGGACAAGCGGCTTGTCTGTAGCCGGTTCGATTTCCGCCGCTCTCTCGAGTCCGGTCTTCGTTCCTCCTTTCCCGAACAGCGTCTGGTAATCGAGCCTAGCTTGTCTGAGGCTTCTCGGAAGTTTCTCCGAGGCTTTTCCGAGGATTCACCGAGGCTTGTCCGAGGCCTGTCCGGATTTGTCCGAGGGTACACTTGGTTGGAAAATAGATTTACTGTCTTCTAAACAGAAAGTATTCCAACTTTGTGGGTTTTTTTTCAGGAAGGAGAAATCCAGTGTATAGAAAAAGTATGCGACGAACTTTTATGCGAAAAATCTTTAAAGACGAAAATGAATGCTGTCCGCGTTGTCTAGGTAAGTTAACAAAGATTGAATTTACTGAAGATAAGAGAACCGTAGTCGATTCGGTTGGAGAGAGGTTCGTTATATCGGGAGGTTCGTTATATGGGAAGGTTCGTTATATCAAGAGGTTCGTTTACGTCAGGGAGGTTCGTTATATGGTAGGTTCGTTATATGGGTAGGTTCGTTATATGGTAGGTTCGTTATATGGGTAGGTTCGTTATATGGTAGGTTCGTTATATGGTAGGTTCGTTATATGGGGAGGTTCGTTATACTGGAAGGTTCGTTATATTGGGAGGTTCGTTATATCGGGGGTTCGTTATATCAGGAGGCTCGTTATATCGGGGGGCTCGTTATATCGGGAGGTTTTGTTATGTCGGAGAGGTTCGTTACATCTGGAAAGGTTCGTTATATCGAGTTGTTTCGGATTTTTCGTAAATTGTTATTGATCTTGAATTTCTGTTTATTAATAAATTTAACTAATTTACCCTATTTATTTATTTTGACAGAGTAACCGTTTCACCGTCGCAACAGTCATGACGAATCAGCTGGTATAAATATGTTTACAACTGTGGAAATGCCGTGGATTCTAAAACATTGCTTTCTGGCCACTCCTAAATCATTTTTATTTCGCAAACAATAGCAAATTAACCAAATGCACGGCGACCCAGTCCTTACTGCTTCGGAGGTCGAGAATTCGAGCATGTTCCTAAGTTCATTGTCATTGCGTTGTGTTCTTGGACAATTAAGACACTTTACTCTCACAGTACCTCTCTCCACCCAGGAGTATTCCATAGGAACCGGTGTATTGTTGGGGCAACCTGACAAAATGCTGGGAAGCGCTAGGCTGGCCCTCGCCTAGCTGTGAGTGTTTCATCGGTGTGCGGTTGGGATGTGAGTCCAGGGAGCACCAAACAACGGACCATCATGCCATGCAGGGGAAGTAGTAAAAATTACTCGTAGTTGCTATGGAAACCAGAGTTGAACACCGATTGCATAGGCCTATGGTACATGTGATGATGAAATCATTGAAATCTCACTGAACTGTCAACTTAACTCAACTTAACAAGAGAGAATATTCTTAGCATGATGAACCACGTACTCTTTTCTCGAACAACTTGTTTACTGTCGGCTCCATCTTGCTCTGTAACTGTCCATTATTTTCAAGTATTTTGCTTGTCTTTCTACCATTCAAAACTGATATTTTAGAGATTACATTCGATTTCAAGGCCACTATGTATCGTACCAAACTCACCCGGTAATCGTAGTATGACCATGCATTCGCCACTTTAGAAACGAGAAGCAATCTGGGGCGAGTCGCATCTCGCAGTCGTTTGTAGGACCGTTACTAGGGACGCGTCATCAAGCTGGCCGCCATTTTGTCCGCAGTAACGGTCCCACAAGCGACTGCGGGATGCGACTCGCCCCCAGATTACTTCTCTTTTCTTAAGTGGCGAATGACAGAACTGCATAAAATAGCTTGACTTAGATCAGAGTGACAGAATTGTATAAAATTGCGTGACAGAATTGCGTAACATTGCGTGACCTAGACTGACATAATTACATAATATTAGCTTGACCTAGTCCCGCTTTAAAATAATTTAGGAGCGGCCATGAAGGACCCATGTACATTTAGTCCGCTTCTATTTTAGTCAGCTTGTATTATGTTTTCATGCTTCGTGTACGAATATTGGGGTTTAAGGGAAAGGCTTTTTAGGACTAATGTTTGTTTTAATTCTCAGCAAAAAACAGCACTGGCAAATAAAACATATATTGGATATTGTAAGGCTGTTTAATAGCAAATTATATTCAGAATTGTTGTGACTGTATACATTTTTATTCTATAAAATAGAGCGGTTTTCAATTGAGTGTCGTAAAACCAAAACCAAAGCAATTACAATGGCCAATCACAACAAGCAACGCAATGAACCAATGAGAGTTCGAAGCGAATACACGTATCCGGCATTAAGCGCGGGAAAAACGCGTGCGACCAAGAAGCGATTGGTTTTGGTTTTGCATCTGATTGGTTGAGAAGGTGGCGCGAGTTTTTTAAACCAATCATAGAGCGTAGTAAAGCAAAACCAAAGCAATTCGGCGATTACTTTCGACAGTCAATTGAAAACCGCTCTATAGTATAAACATATTGTTAGTGTTATTTGGTACATTACATTACAGTCCCAAGTTTTCTAAAAGATCAATTCTCTTTCTGATTGTAAGAGAGGATGATCTAAGAGAAGCATTCCTCCATACATGGGTATCTTCCAATGATAATTTTTTGAAATCTATTTTTAACTTTCAGTCCATAGCTGAGCTATTTTAAGAGCGCTACTTGATTGGTCAGTTCGAGTAAGGTGATGTCGGAGCCTCGATCAGAAGGAAATAAAAATAACTTTCACAGCATGGCGCGAAACTAAATAGATTTCAAAAAATTATCATGGGGCACGGGGAATCTTCTCTTTTATCAGTCATTCTCTTGATGGTACAAAATACTCTGATAATTTTCTTTGTTCGTGTCTGACAAGGTTAATCAGTTAATTAAAGGTTTTAGTTATTGAAGGAGTTGATCTAGAAAACTCCAAAGATAAATAATGAAAACTATATGAGTACGCAGAGATAACCGAATTTCCTTTTAAGTGCGTGTGTTAACTCCAGGTCGCTAACTCGTAAGATAGGGTGGTTTTCAATTGAGTGTCGAGAGTAATCCGGAATTGCTTTGGTTTTGCTTTACTACGCTCTATGATTGGTTTAAAAAACTCGCGCCACTGCTCAACCAATCCGATTCAAACCAAAACCAATCGCGACTTGGTCACACGCGTTTTCCCGCGCTTGACGCTGGTTACGTGTATTTACTTCAAGTTCTCATTGGTTCGTTGTGTTGTTTACGTTTGTTGTGCCGGATTGGCCATTTTAATTGCTTTGGTTTTGGTTTTACGACACTCAATTGAAAACTGCTCAATCCGTTTAAGCTGTTAACCACAAAAGCTCACATATGGTTCTTTTTGTTATACAAAAGATAGAAGAAAACATTTTTCGAATGCTCCAATCTCGTTCCCAGCCTCCTCGTTACCCTTGTCCAGCGGTGGAGCGGCCAACAAGGACCTCTGGGATAGAGTGATCCGCCTGATTTGCGCAGTAAGACCGGAAGTCCAAGAATCTTGGCGTCCGTTAGTTGAAACATGGGGTTGAACACATGCGCAGTAGAGCCGGAAGTCCAAGAATCCTGTCGGATCTCCCCAGAGGTCCTTGTTGGCCGCTCCACCGCTGGACAAGGGTAACGAGGACTCTGGGAACGAGATTACGAATGCTCTAGACGGCCTTTGACTGGTTTAATACGTATACTGTTATGATTCCGATTCTGCGCCCTCATTCCAACAATTAAGCCTCCTTCTCTAATAAGCGCCTCTATTCCAATACGCACACAATATTGACAGAGCAAGTATCAAGTTCAAGTAATACGGGCAACATTTTCTTTCAACTTGTCATGCAACATTGTTGCATTGCAAGTCGAAAAGCGTTGTTGCACGTGTTACCTCCCGTGTTGCACGTTGCGCCAACATGTTGCGCAAAGCAGACAAACTTTATGCAACATGTTGCCACAACTTGAAAAACAACCTTTCTGTAAAAAATATATTTTTAAACAACTTGGATTCCCTATGATAGCTTATCGCGGTTTATTTGATTTGCAGCTGACTAGTAGTAGTAGTTCCCAGGGTCTACTCCGCTTTCAAGATGGCGCCATCTTGAAAGCGGAGTAGACCCTGGGAACGAGGTTGAGTAATTCTTTACTCGTTATAGAATGCACGAGATTTCTTAGAATAAGGGCAACTAGATTGTTATTGCCAGCCAATAAAACAGTATTTACTCCGCACAGCTATATTAGTTAACACCGGCCACTTATTTATTTGTTTAATTAATTTTGTATTTTGTGTTTAGTGTATGTTCCTTAGAAAACTGGTATTTCGCCTTTATACGGACACCTCGCTGCTACGAACAGTTCACTTGGTCTAGGATAGATCAAAATTGAAATAAAATTTACCTCTATAATATATACAAACACTTGGGTATGTTTCTTTGGTGCCCGTATGAGCTGCGTCACGGACATGACGGATGGCGCAGCTTGAAAACAGCCTACTGTTCTCAAGTTCGCCGTTCGTAATCCGTCTCAATCTTCCCCTATATTGAAGCGCGCCCTAGCGTTGCTACTCGACAAAGTTTTTGATTAATTTTTGACAACTTTTTTACACCTTTTTGAAAACTTTCTGATGGCTTCCATGCATTCAAACTAGCAAATCAAATTGCAAGAATTGTGGGAGGCGGACATGTCAATTATCAGCACGTGAACATGAAGCTTGACATCTCCATCTCTCATCAGTTCTTGCATTTTGATTGGCCAGGTGAAGCGGAAAGCCATCAGAAAGTTGTCAAAAAGATGTCAAAAAGCTGTCAAAATTTAATCAAACACTTTATCGAGTGGCAACGGTAGGAGGCCCTTCACTGTAACCATCCTTGTCTGCTTCTTTTTGGTTTATTATTACCTCTTTGATGTTTTCATATAGGCTCCTTCGATTTGAAGGTGATTTTGTATATATAACAAAAAATTACTTTATATATCGCGACATAGCTGCTCTAATGGTGTTCGAATATACTGTTGTCTATTTGCCTGCTGAAATTTATCAGACTGAGCAGCTTTATTGTCGTAAAACTAAAACCACACGGCCAATCACTATAAGGCTAAAAATGTATCATACTGACAGGCTTTTGGTGAAACGCGCGGCTATTGGCGAAAAGCGCGGGAAAAAGCGTTTGAAGAAAACCACGATTGGTTTAGGATTTGCATGTGATTGTTTGTATCAAACGCCTTTATTGTGATTGGTTAGAACATAATGCAAAGCTTTTGAGACCAATTATGAAGCTACATCGCGTTCAGTAAAGCAAAGTAATCATTATAATTTCAATAAACTCAAAAAAAAACACAACGAACCAATCAGACGTCGAAACAAAAACATGTAACCGGTGTCAAAGCGGGGAAAAAAAAAAAAAAAAGAAAAACGTCACGATTGCGTTTGCTTTTCTCCTGATTGGTTGAAAAAAGCAGCTTGTTAGAGCACGTCCTTTTTTCCACCCCCACCCCTTTGCGTTCGCGTTCGTTACGTCCCCCGCGGCTCTTCGTGCTCTGGACGATCTTATAGAAGGTTTGTAAACAGACTACAGAAAAAAAGAAAAGCAAACGAAAAAAGTTAATGAACCCATAATGTTGCATTATGTTGATGTTGCACCAGCACAATGGCTTTCGTTTTACGACTTGTAATACAGTGTTGCGGTTTTGCATGCAAAGTCGCAGCTGGCAGGGGCTCAAACGCCATACATACACACACACACACTCAGAAGAAAGTGCATGATGCAGGATATAGAGAAGTCAAATTTAAGTTCTACATCTCTAGAGTAAAATAGCAAAGCTTGTGTATTTTAGAAGGAAAAGTATATAAAGAACAACGTAACAATGTATTACAAGTCGTAAATCTGCAGTTTACGCCGAGCGACGACACGCGAGGCTAGTGCCGCGTTATTATGGGGGGGGGGGGGGGGAAAAAAAAAAAAAAAAAAAAAAATGGCTCCTTCGGCTTGAACGGCTTTGTGAATATTAAATGCCTGACAAAATACAAAGCACATTAAAATAAGCCTCCAGTAAATTGGTTCGGGAGAATACGCAACTGTTTTAAATAAATATTTTATTATAACAACAACAACAACAACAAACTCCAGGTATGTAATCTTCAATTGATCTTTATTATTGACCCATTCTATGTCTGCAAATACAGAGTTCAGTTTTAAATAAATTTGAAGATTGGGTTTCCTGAGTACTGGTTTCATGGTACTGAATACATGTGTGCATTCTAGCTAGACAGCTACACATTAATATATGGCACCACTGCTGGTTCACTACAGAGCCAAGGTCCAATCTCAATTGCATAGGCATATCAATGACACACCCTACCATATACAAATTGATTGGGAATCCTGTGATTTTCATCAAGGAGGGTTGGGTGGGGGAGGGGTGGGGTGGGACTCTCATGCAAAAGTAGCCCAATAATAATAATATTGTTCTTCTGCAGTGAAATTTTTTTTTGAAACAAATATCTAACCCTAGACTGATTTAGCCTTGAGATATAACAACCCACAACTAATACCGGTACCTCAATCCCATTAATCATTTGCTAAACTACAGATACATGGACTCATTGAACAGAAGTACAATGAATATTTTTTTTAATTTTTAATTCTCTCAATATCTGGACCCATACTTGAGAGTTTGGATTTTCCTTTAAATATCTACGGTCAAATAGCACGATGATCTACTGTAACATGTTCGTTCATGAATTAAGTAAAGCAAAAAAACTATCAATATAAAGCAGCATGATCTCATGAACCTTAAAATCTAATATTAATGATTGTTTTTTTTTCTTTGAATCTGTTTATGTTCTCATGTTCTCATGATTTCTTCCCATATTTCTTGCTTTTCATCTTTTTCTTTTTGGTTTACCCTTCACTGGCTCCTGCGCTGGCACCCACCGTTGCATCGGGAATATTTTTCCTCGTCCGCTTCTCAGGAACAACATTGGGCACCCCCGTTTGGCATCGGGAATATCCATTTTCTATGACCCCTTTTCTTGGGAAACACTTTGGTGATTGGCACTCACCACACTCCCCACAGCCCATTACTTGAAATGCCAGAAAATGGCGACAAGCTCCGTCTCGACCCCCGGCTAAACCCGCCGCGCCCGCGTGACCATTCCCCTCCCAGGGACTAAGTCCCCGAAGATAAATTCCCCCGCGGCCACCGAGGGGTAAAGGGACTGCCGAAACCACCACGAGCATGCATCTCTGAGAAATCAGTCACCGCCTCCTTGGTTCCGAACCATGGGTTTCCAAAATGATGTACGGAAATGGGCATTCTTGGAGGAAAAGCCGCCCAAATCCTCGAGGTCCCGAACCCACGACCCCTCGGGTCTGCCCCCCGGGAAAGGAACTGTTTTTTTGGTGGAGAAAATTGGTCCGATGCATTTGCGTCGTTTGTCCATTAGATTGATCGAAGCTTCCTCCTCCCGAGGGGAAAAGCCACCACTGCAGGATTAAAGTCCATCTCTTTGGGCACGGATGCATCCGAAAAGCTTTCCTTTCTTACATTAGTCCTCGGGATAAGCTAAACCACCTCCTTGGACAGGGGGATGATTATGATCAAACACAAACGGCCTTGGTGGACGATCCTCGCATCTTCCGTGAAAAGCCTTCCTCTAGGGATCACAGCTGTGGACAGGAAAACGATTCTCAGCCGCACTACGGAAACATCTGAAGGTCAGGCTGTTTCCAGTTTTTTCCAAGAATTGCAGTTTCCGCAGTGTAGTTGGCTTCTTCACTTTGCTGTAAACGGGAACAACCATTGGTTGGACGTCCTTCGAAATCCTTGTAAACGTCTTCTTTTAAAAGCAGAACTCTTGAATATCTTTCTAATGTCTTGCAGAATTTTTAAGAATGAAAATCCAAAAGTGTTGCACCTCTCTTTTATGTCTGTTTCCTAGCGTTTACGCAATATATGCTCATAGCGTTCATGACGCACAGTTCTAATTATAGTTCGTTTTCATCAGCATTCAAAATATAGATCACGACATTCCACCCGCGAGGTGACACAGCAATATTTTGTTCCAATGTTTAGAAATCTGAAAAAGCTGTTGACATTAAAGTAAGATCTTAAAAACTTTCTCTTTCAGGGACAATGGCTCGAATGCTTTAGCCCTATACAGGCATGTAGCGAAACAACTTGGTAAACGTTGCGTCAGGAGCACATTACCTGGTTGCGTGACTTAAATGATGTGCTCAGTGCCGTGTCTTTGGAGTCACACTAACATATCGTACTTGTATCACATTACGATCCAATTGAAGTGAACAAAGCTATAAATTTCGATAACGAATGCTTTGTCATGCATGCAAAGTTCAGTCACAATGAAACGCTATCATTCTTCTGATCGGATTACTACCTACAAGTTTTGCCGACTCACTGTGTCTGATTTTGGAGATCACGCGATCACGCGATCACGCAAGGCCTCGTGGTAGGGGTCTTTCGTTGCAAAACAGCCTCTACTTTTTCTCCTAATGTGGATATGATACGTCATCTTTGATCGTTAATTTTCCTTTTCTAGTTCACACGTTTTATTTTGCTCTGGTTCATCTTCCATGAGTGTACGCCTAGACTGAATGTTCAGGCCACTCCTGCTAGAGAATTTAATACTCATTCCTGGAGCTCGTTCCTCAATTCGGGTAATGGGTTACAAAACTCCACGGAAAGAAACTGCGCGTTTTACTGCAATCGCCGCGTCATTGCAACAAGTACATACATACATATATAGTAACGAAAAATTGCAGATTGTAAGCTTGATTTTATCGAAGTAGTATAAAATTAGTTCGTATTTTCGTACGCAACACCCCGTCTCGCATCAGTTTGTAGCTCGAACATTGTGCTCGAATCGTTTTGCGCTCGGCTCAGTTCATGTCAGTTCATCCTTGTCTTGTGCCCACCCGAGACCCTCCCGTTTTTTTTCGCCATTAAATTTTGTTCTTGGCCCGAATCCGGTAATGTTCTCCTGACATCCGCTATAACCCAGTATAGTTTCAGTTTCATACAGTGATGCTGCGTCGGTCATTTTGGAATTTTATATTTCCTTCCTCTTTCCATCCTATCCTTTATCCCTCCCATTCCTCACTATTCTTTTCTTTCTTTTTCCCAATTCCCTCTCCTTTGACGATAATGCGAAGGCCTGGGAGCGAGTTCACTGAAACCACGTTTTCAAAATGGCGGAACACGACCTGACCGCCCGAATGGGTTGCTTTTTAGACGGCATTTAGTGTTTCCCTTGTTGGAATTTCTCTCTGTCCAAAGAGGTAAATAGTCACTTTTATTATCAGTGCATTATTTTTTTATTTTATGAGTAACTCCCTTGGCGAAATGACCGTGAAATATGTCTCTGCTTTGTGTCGATCGCTCTTGTATCATCAGAGACAATTGTAAATTCTGTACAAAATTATACGTTCTCTTTCTCTTAGTAAGCTTATATTAAATTATTCCACCTTTTTCAGATATATGATGAAAAAGAATTGCTTAAAGGGAAACTTGATCTTCTTAGTAACACAAACATGGTAAGCACGTTCAAGAAAATTGGGTTTTTAATGTTAAAAAATAAAAAATATTTGTGAGCAGCTGACGTAGTAAGCATATACGTGTTACTAGACTGTCTATCTGGCAGGGCTATAATGTAACTCGATTCAACTTATTGACTTTCGATCAAAGGAATGCCATATAATGTATATGAGACATCACATGATTGAGAACCAATTTTCACAGAAAGCTTTCTTGATTTACAACCGTAATCAAAAGAAATACAGCTGTTCGAGGGTTTTCCTCACACGGCAATGCTGAATGGTATTATGGGTAGTGGTAGTTCACCGTTGCTTGATCGAAGTTCATGGTAATTCAGCACGGTGGCAGGTGAATTTATGTCAGCGCGTAAAAGAAAACAACTAAAAGAAAACAACAGTAATAGGTTCCACACATTCTGTAAAGGACTTTTATTAAAACTTTTTGATTACATGGACCAGACTACCTTTTGGCGTCGTCGCATAAACTTTTACGCTTCTTTTGGATAACCTTTTTGGAACAGCTGTATACATGTATGGCAATAATTTGGGTATAAAGACCCTGAACTAATTACAGTCAACTCTCTCTAAGTAGACACCTCTATCAGACGGACACCCGGTGTTGGTCCCTGCGTGCCGTTTTTCAGTCATTCTACTGTATCTAAACTCTCTTTAAGCCGGACACCTATCTAAGATGGACAGGTGGTGCTGGTCCTGTTGGTGTCCATCTTAGAGAGAGTTGACTGTACCACCCATTGCATTATTTTGTTTATTCAGGTTGATTTTGCTATGGATGTGTTCAAAAATCTTATCCAGACCAGGATGTTCCAGAAGGTTTGTTGATTATTATTGACAAAGTGACTGTCCAACAAGCTAATTATAATAAAATAATATAATTAAATTACATGTTTACAAGTATATACGTATTGATTGAGTTGCGAACTAGCAATGATCGCATACTGTACATACATGTAGTCCGCCAGCTGGTAATGTGCATGGCCCCATAAAAAATAACAAATAAAGTGTTTTTTTTATATATTTTTTAACCTTTTGCTGCTAGCTGGCACTGGAACGCACATGTACATTATGTTCTTTTTACACATGAAATATGCATGTGTAGGGTGAAGTGAATGCCCTACATGGTACATGACATGTATGTAATAAGTGGCAAGCTTTTAGCCAGAAGAGCATCCAGGTGTTCTGTGGACGCCCAATCCTGGGTGAAAATGATGCGAAATGTTCCAAGTTTTAACAAATTTATGGGGAGACATGCCTCCAGGATGTCCACTTCTCAAATTCTGGCTAAAATGCTGGTAAGTGGAATGTTTCACTTAGTGTTTATTTCTTTGTAGATCTTGTTGAAATAAGAACAGAAGTGGTTTACACAGTTGAAAATACCTTCAAGCTCAGACAGAACCTATTGTTAAATGTTTTGAAGATCCTGAGTTTAACAATCAGATACAGACAAACAAGGTAAAATTTGCTAAATCTTAAAATATTTAAAATCAATACATTATTTTTATTTCCGACCAGTAGTGGTCCATAGGCGCTGGCAATTAACTCCAGTTTCCATAGCATTAAAGCAACCACAATATAGGACTGGTTACTAGTCCATCACAGTACTATAGGCATATGCAATTTTGTCAAGTTGCCTTTTAACAGTTCACTGGAAAACTCATTACTCTGTCTTTCAATAAACACAAAACTGTGCAAGTTCAATACCCAACTAACGATTTGCATTTTTCACTGCCTCCAATCATATATACGATGACAACCAACAAGACAGGTCTGAGCCCGTGGTTTTCATCCTCTAAGTTGCTAAGCAACATGACGTATCCTTATTTGCACTATGCTGGTGTGATTGCTATCAGAGTACTCATGGCTACATTGTAGTTTTTGGCTGTAGAATAAGAATCAGATTTTCAACTCTTTGATTGCTTCAATGAAGATTTGCCGAAAACAAAAAACAGCGCTAATGCTCCCCCCAACTTCATTGTAGACACGTGTAAGTTGTAGATGTCATCGTACACTTGAGAAAGCATTAAATGGAACTAACTATTGTATGATAAGCACAAATCTAATTTGTATTAAACTTGTTTCCTAACATTGCTTTTGTAGGGATGGTAGACAACTGTTTGATTACCTTGAAATGCACCATGGGGTATGTTTACTCTCTTGTTAAATAATACCTTCATTCTTAAGAGGGATCTGGATCTAATTTCTCTTTACAACATGTACACAGGTTATGAGAATAGAGTAAAATCATCAACTGTTGGAAATTTTGCCAACACTCATCCTGCATCTTTTTTTACACCAAAACAGCATTGATATGTGAGGAAGAATAACCTACTAATCTTGGTAAAAATTGGTTAAAATTGAGTTAAGTGTCTCAAGAGTATTGTCTGTGATTGTAGACTTTAGAACAATTTTCATGACACTGAACTAGACAAGTATTGGTCTGGTACATGTTATTTGAAACTAAACTCTTTTCTCTGTTTGTTTTGTTTGCAGATCAAGCCAGAAATGTTGGACACACTGTACAAATATGCAAAATTTCAATACGAGTGTGGAAACTACTCCGGTGCTGCGGAGTATCTGTACTTTTACCGCGTGCTTGTGAGTTTTTCCTCTTAATAGTTCATCATTTATTTTCAAGCTCTTCTTTGGTGGGACAAGTTCTTGGTCATACATGTACTATTGTGCTGAAATATTGTGTTGTTGAATCAGTAAAATTAATATATATATGATTTTGTCCTCACAGGTTCCTGGTAATGATGATAGAAATACTTTGAATGCTCTTTGGGGCAAACTAGGCTCTGAAATCCTCATGCAGAACTGGGAAACTGCACTGGAAGATCTCAACAGACTTAAGGATGTCATTGAGAGCAATGTAAGTTTTTCCATCTCCTCCTCTTTTTCCATCTCCTCAACTCTTTATGTTAAAGGAGCGATGTCGCGACATTTTAAGCTAAGTGCAAAATCACCTTCAAATTGAAGAAAGCCTCAAAATAATAGTTTACTAAGGTAGAAAAGCACCAAAGAAGTGATAATAAACCAAACAGGAAACAAGGATGGTTGAGGATGGAGAAGATTAAGACGGATTGCGAATGGCGAACTTGGCCAATTTTTTCAAGATGCACCATCCCTGACGTAGCTCTTTTAACATACAAAAATCTCCCCACTGGTCTCCGTTCATCAACTGAGTTGTTCACAGTTTGTTTATGACATTGAAATGTAGTTTAAATCTTGTGCAGTTAATTGTGATAAATGTATTGACTGCAATCTTGATACAACAAAAGTAGTTAGGAAGAAAAACCAACAGATTCAAAATACAAGCAGACTTTCTACATTTCTAAATAAACATTCCTTTGTTTTCATTACATACACTTTACTGAGTTTCAGTTGAAACCTGGCATGTAATGTTACATGCCTGGCATCCTTGTATGGGAGAATATTAGGCTGTAGAAATTACCAGTCAGAGAGCAATCTCGTTCCCAGAGTCCTCGTTACCCTTATCCAGCAGTGGAGCGGCCAACAAGGAGCTCTGGGGGAAACGATCCTCCATGACAGGATTCTTGGACTTCCGGCTCTTCTGCGCATGTGTTCGACCCCATATTTCAACTAACGGACGCCAAAATTCAGTCAGGCGGATCACTCTATCCCGGAGGTCCTTGTTGGCCGCTCCACCGCTGGACAAGGGTAACGAGGACTCTGGGAATGAGATTGGTCAGAGAGCAAAGCTGTATCTTGAGACTGGCTAGCCTTGCTGGAATTCCATATCAATTGTCATGTAGTTGTTAAGATATTTTTATAACTGTTTAACTGTCTTTTTTCTTGTGTCCTTTTAGAACCAAGCTGGAACACTGCAGCTGTTGCAAGAGAGAACATGGTTGATCCACTGGAGTCTGTTTGTGTTCTTTAATCATCCAAAAGGAAGAGATCTGATTATTGATCTGTTTCTTTACCAGCCTCAGTAAGTATCCTCACTGGTTACTCACAGCAGTGCAGTTGATCAAACTGAACTGCAAATAATTATTGTACAGTCAAACCTGTATTAAGCGGACACCCTCACTCTGAGAATGCTCTCTCGGGGAATGCTCTAGATAGTGTCCACTTAATACAGGGTGTCCGCTTGATAGAGGTGTATTATTATACAGTAAATAAGTGAACTGAAAATTTTTGGGACTTTTGCTACTGTCTGCTTAAAGGGTATCTGCTGAGAAGGTCACTCCAGAAAGCAGGGCTAAAAATTAACGGTCGCCAGGTCGCCAGTGGCGATTTAAAACTGACCAGGGCGACTAAAAGTTGAGGTTTGATCGCCCGAAGGGCGACTACGATATAAGCTTAGAAAAGTTGCAAAGTACGAAGTTAAAATAAAAATAAAATATGTACCGGTAGTTAAATTGGACTACCTTTCCTTTCTTTCCTCAACTCTAAGTTCATTGACTTAATAGTGGATTTTTAGTTCTTAACGAGCCGATTTAACAATTTCACGAGTATTTAGATCGATCTGCAAATATATCATTTTGTTATTGCCGCGTGACTCCAGTCTTACCCAGAGTTCTATGCGGCACGTTTTCGAGTCTCGCATGTTTATCGTCAACATACTTCTCGCCAGGTTTTGGCATAGAAATTCTGATGTAAAACCCACAGAATGTGGAGATTTCTCCAAGGATGTGAGCCGCTGCTGTCCAAAAAACCTAAAACCAAGGAAGATGCCGTAGAAAGTAGCAAAAACTACGAAAAGACGAAAAGGAAACAGGAATTTCAGAAAAGCTGGACTCAGGGGAGGCCGTGGTTTGTTGTCCAAGATAACGCGTTTTGCTCCCTTTGTAAAGAGGCGGCAGTATTAAACCGTTTATTCAAGTAAATATGTTTTTTTTAATCAACTTGAGGAAAATAAGGGCCACTTTAATTTGGCCTGGGCCACTAAGAATTCAAGGAAACTGGCCCGACTGGCCACCAAGCACTGGAGTTAATTTTTAGCCCTGCAGAAAGTGCATTTTTTTCTCACCACCATTAAAAAGTAAATATGAAGATGAATTACTGACCGTAGTTTGAAGTTCCAAAAAAAATGGGTTTGACTGTATTGGTTACTAAAGGTCGGTTCTTGGGAGGCGTGGTGATCTAATGGTTTAGTGTGCTGTACTCCGGATTGAGAGATTGATCCAGGTTTGAGCCCTGTCCAGGGTCATTGTGTTGTGTTCTTTAGCACTTCTCGCAGTGCCTCTCTCTGCCCAAGGGCATAAATGGGTACTGGCGAACTGTTAGGGCAACCTGACAAAATGAGATGATTTGAGGGACATTAGAGCCAGATTTTTCAATCAACAACCGCTTGAGTGTTTCAATGATGTAAATGAATTATTTTCCAAGAATTTCTTATTATAAAAATATTAACATTTTTGTGTTTACTCGTTCTTTCGTAGGTATCTCAATGCAATCCAAACCACGTGCCCCCACATTTTAAGATACTTGACAACAGCCGTCATCACCAACAAACGTCGACGGACAGTACTCAAGGATCTGGTGAAAGTGATTCAACAAGAGTCGTACACGTACAAGGACCCGATCACAGAGTTTTTGGAATGTCTCTATGTCAATTTTGACTTTGATGGTGCTCAACAAAAGCTTAGAGAATGTGAAACAGTGAGTGCTTCAGTCATACATGTATGTTTAACTGTTTGTCTGATTAAAAAATGGATGGACGGACGGATGGATTGACAGACAGATAAACCAACTAACGAATGAATGAACGAACCAACCAACCAACCAATGGATAAATAAAATAGGAAAACTAAAATTAACCATCACATGCAATTTCTTGGTTCAAGAAAACCCATACATTACTAATAGCCTAGACGTTCTAAAAGCCCTTTCCAATATTATCTGATTTTGCGCACACCTGGTATTGGTGTGACAAACAAAATGACAAAATGGTGGCATGCATTCACATGTAGAATTTTACATGATTCCATTGCAGGTTCTCCTGAACGATTTCTTCCTTGTGGCTTGTTTAGATGATTTTATTGAGATGCCAGACTGTTTATATTTGAGACATTCTGCAGAATACACCAATGCATCAGTATAAGGTAAAACACTCGCGGACTGTACAAAATACATGTACTTAGGTAAAGCCGTACTCAGACCAAACTGGCCCACACTGCTGGAGCTGATCCTGGTTTCCGCAGTGTGAAGCCAACTAGAAGTATTGCTACTTCCCCTGGGTGGGATGCTAGTCCAACCCCAGCTTACCCACCAGCATTTTGTCAGGTTGCCCAAACGGTTTCCCATTTATACTCATGGGTGGTGACTGAGGCACTCTTGTTCAAGAACACAACACATTGACCCTGGCCAGCACTTGAATGTGAACCGCTCAATCCGGAGTCTGTACAATACACTAACCATTAGTACACTGCCTCTCTTCCTGCCTTAGTTCGTATCAGATGTAACATGATTGGCCATCAAACTTGTGAAGTTTGAATGTGCGTTACGCGGACTTTTGCATCTGTAACTGTCAACCTGAAATGAGAATGAGTTAAATTCATGTAAATTGTTCAGTGGTTTGACCCATCAGACAAAATATCTGTCCACTTTCATAGGCTACCAACCCCTTCCTCCTGTAATTAAGGTTATTTAAAAAATGGCTTATGTTTCTGTTTTATTTCTTCTCTCAACAGCATGCTTGCTGAAAAGTTGAACATGACCACTGAAGAAGCCGAGAAGTGGATTGTTAATCTAATCAGGAATGCCAGATTGGATGCCAAAATTGATTCTAAGCTGGTAAGACAAATGAGTGACTTTCACCCTTGTTGTAACTGAAAATACTATAACAGTATTGCGCGGAGTCTCTGGGGGTACTCTGAATTTTTGGTTGGGGGTGTGCCACTGGGGCTCTGAAACCCTTACCCTATACCAGAACATGTTCAGCCACATTTTGCAACCCTATTCTAGACAAGACACCAAAAATCCCTACCCTATCCCAGACTCGCTAGTTTCCAGTAAATCTTTGCTGTTACATTTGCCGTAATTATTTGAATATTTAAATTTATGTAAGACTCTTTCAATGCCGAGTGTCAATTCCTAAAAAATACTAAATTATTCATACCATTGATCAGTTTCTCTGTAAATGATGCCCTATTCTAGACCAGAACTCTCTGATTTCTATACCCTATCCCTATTCCCAGACTAAACTGCTTGAAAACCATACCCTTCACAGTGGCACATACTCGGGGGGGAAGTGGGGGGGGGGGGCAAACATGATCCAGGTCGCGTGAGCAACAGTGAGTCAGCAATCAAGCAACATGTTGAGACAACGGATCATAATATTCATCCTGGATCCAAGAGATGCCCAGGTCCTCGAGTGCGGTGTGACCAAGTACAATAAAAGGCTTTTCCTGGAGTCGTGGCACACTCCACTTTGGACAGCGACGCCGTAAACGAGAGAAAAGCGTTCCCTTTAATTCAAAATTAAAGACGTCACCAATGCACGGGCTTGTAGCGCGAGTACAAACAAACACCGAAAATTTAGGCTTGATTTCCGCCGCTCTCTCGAGTCCGGTCTTCGTTCCTCTCCTTCAGGGGATGAGCGTGGGCTCATGTTCCCGAATAGCGGCTGGTAATCAAGCCTACCGAAAATTTAGTAAAATATAAACAGATCATTTAGAAAAAAAAACCTTTAAAAGTACTTCCACCTTTGTTGTTGACTTGCAATTTTCAAGTTCAACTACATTGTATGATCACTGATATCAACACCCATCTTTCTGTTTTAGGGTCACGTGGTCATGGGGACCCAGGCTCCCTCCGTTTACCAGCAAGTGATTGAAAAAACCAAAGGAATGATGTCCCGCACTCAAGAGCTGGCTCGTAACATTGAAAAGAAGCTTAATGTCGACAAGTTAGGATTTGATGGGGTAAGAGCTATTGAGCAGTACTTTCATGTGGTACTGTTTATTATGCTGTACAAGGTGGTTCTAACTTTGAAGTCTGTGGACGAAACCCTAGTGTGTGACCATTCATTGAAAGCTGTTGAACAGTACTTCCATGTGATACTGTTTATTATGCTGTACAAGGTGGTTAGTGTGTGACCATTCAAATGAAAGCTATTGAGTAGTACTTTCATGTGGTACTGTGCTGTTCTAACTTTTGAGTCTGTGGCGAAACCTTAGTGTGTGACCATTCACGTGGTACTGTTTATTATGCTGTACAAGGTGGTTCTCACTTTCAAGTCTGTGGATGAAACCCTATTGTGTGACCATTCAAATGAAAGCTATTGAGTAGTACTTTCATGTGGTTCTGTTTGTTTTATCCCAAGTGAAAACTTTAGAATATAGAATATAAAATCTGCCTTACTTCTGAAGGTAATCATCTAATACTAACTAAGATTTATTGTTTTTATTGTGTTTAGGGTGCGTGGGATGCTTATGACCCAGCTGGATTCTTTAAACATTGAAAAACTTAGCCTGGAAATTCGATGTGTTTACCTGTAAATTAGCTTGCACGGCAGGTGCAGAAAATGGAGTGGACAAGGATTCACGAAGTACTAGAAGAGAGAGTTGCTAGAAAGTGAGAAGGGAGCGACCTTCCCTTCATACTTCCTTATTTCTCCCCGTTCTTCTCGCCGTGCCCGCTAATTGACGAATCCCTTCTTGACTCTGGACATTTTTATCTCAGGCTCGATTCCCGCCGCTCTTTCGAGTCCGGTCTTCGTCCCTCCTCCCATCCCCCCCTCCCTCCTCCCCACTCCTTTGCTTCGTGCCTTCGGGGAGGAGGGGGGAGGAGAACAGGTTCATTTTCTTGAACAATGCCTGGTATTAAATCGAGCCTGGTTTTATCAGCTGTAACCGCACGCAGACTAACCGTTCTAAACATTACAAAAATGATCTATCTGTAACAGGTATTCACGTTCTCGCCTGAATTAATTTCTGTCCTGCTGTTGATGCCAGATATATTTATTGATGAGTAAAATCTGTCTCAACTCAGTTTACTGGAAATTTGGTTAGCGCCTTAGAGGCGCAAATCAAATAAAAGAGGAAAAAAATAGAAAAATAAACATAGAAAATTCCGCTCAAGAACGAACTGACTTTTATTTTCCAACAGTAATTACTCTAGATACAAAAACACATGGAAGATATCGCCTCTGGCAAAATTGGGACCCCAGTCCCCCCTCAGCCAGATGCCTGGTTCCAGACTCCCAATGACCGAGAGACTTGTGCGTGTTGCACATGCTCGGTACGTGTGCTGAGTGCTGACGTTACAGCTGACTGTCGTCACGACGCACGCAAATTTCCCATGGGTCTTTCCATATTTGGTTACTGAATATACAGATTATTTTAGTAGGTTAGCGATGTTTTTCGTTAAAACACGAGTACAATTTTGTTTCGCGATGGAAATATCCTTACATCTTGTAACTCGACCGTTAGAAAGAGATCAGTATGGGTTTATCTTGAAAGAAAGTTGGCCAACTTATTCTCACTTTGTTATTATATAGCTGTCAATTTCTGCAAGACGCTTTAAGAATCTGTTGTTGATAAAGGGAAATGGTTATGACGCCCAACAAAGTTCTTCGTTCCATTTTTTGTTCGCTTTTTTGGCCTTGACTGGCCACCGAAAACAATAACTTTTGAGTGTTGTCCCAGTAAGTAACCAATAGAAACGTTTCGGTTACGTAATTTAAGATTGTGCACGGTCGTGGACCTTCCAACAAAAATCTTGCCATCTTTGTTTGCTCCTTTGAAGATTGCCGGCCTTTGTAACTATTCTTTATGGACGTTGACCAACGTTGCCTTTTTCGCCAAAGGTGTACATGTTCGACGTTGAATGCCAGAAAAACCTGTTTCATCCCCGTGAATATTTCATGAACGTCTTGGCCCATTTGTCCGAGAGCCGTATTCAAAGTTTCACCTGTTCAGCAAAATGTGTCGGTTAACAAAAATACTTGTAAAACAACAAGCTCTTGAAGCTCCTCTCGATCTCTTGTGAATAAGAGCTCGGCATAGCACAAAAACATCCCGCAGTATCTTGTTCTTCCATGATGTGGTCATTTGAAGACTCGTTGTGATTAGTTGCCTGTTGTAACCGTTGTAACGCTCCCATTATATACATGTAGGCACCTTGTTACGGGTCAACATTTCATTCATTGTGATTGAGAAAAATGTCTCCCCTAGCGTCGTGGAAGTACTCAAGTACCAGCAGACCAACGCTAGTCTCAATTCAAGTGTTTTTGCGAATGCAGTGAATGCATTCACTAAATCCGGCTTCACCGCTGTTCTTATCCACATTCACGAACTCAAACCGCAAGGAGATGACGCGGGAAACTCAGTGATCCTCGAGATCGCAATCCGAAAAAGAAGCGAATCGTTACCTCTCTGCACTTGCACGGATTAAACAAGAGCTGTTATGAAAGGACAACAGCAGATCCACAAAAAGTACGCGGAGATCAAACACATTGTTTGTATCACGAAGAACAATTCTTGCATCATGCTATACTGAGCAAGTCGCGGTGTACAAAACGAACAGTCGCCTTTAAAATCCCGTTGGCATTTTAGTTCATTGTATATTTTATTATTAATCCCTCTTGGAATTTCATTGGCTCGACTGCATGGAATTCGTGTATTTTTTTAAAGATATTTGTGAGCGTGTGATCCTCCTCAAGGTGTCGCTGCCAACAATTTGACTTCACATTTAATACCTGCTGAGCATTGAGTTTGGAGAAATAGGCCATTACCGAGTTGCCTTTTGCCTCTGTTTCAAAACGAGTCCTGGGGCACAACCTTTGTTATGGTAATTAGTTTGATTTGCATAACAATGCACGTGCAGGTAAAACTAATTACCATAACAAAGGTTGTGCCCCAGGACTCGTTTTGAAACAGAGGCACAAGGCAACTCGGAAATGGCATTGTTCATTCTTGGTAATTTGGTTTCGTTGCGGTTGACTCTTGTCGCAGTACTTTCGTCAAACCTACCACCAAAGTGTTTTTCCTTATAGTTGGATTACTAAAATGGAAACAAAGATGTGTTTTAACGTCGACGAGGTGTCAACTTGCCAAACGCTCTAAACCAGTTGCCCATAGTAACCTGTCGTCCCATTCCTTTTAAAATCGGAATCTCAGCCCCAATCTGTTCGTTTCTTGGAATCCGTTCCATTCCTTATTCTATACCCTGATTTTGGTTGTGTTGTGTTGTTGTTTATTCGCAAAACGGTATTGAAAAAAAATTGCTTAAAGCTTGAATTTCTTGCACGTGCCAAAACATTAAGGAGGACCAGAGGTGCCAAAAATAAAATGGGGGGGGGGGGGGGGGGGGGAGGCGAAATGTTGATGGGCCTTTTCTTGCTCGAATAACGGGGGGTGGAATTTTTCGGCCATTCGAGCCTTGTATTTTGCAATAATAAGGGATCCCGGGCCCCTCCCACTGCGTTTAATGGAATATTGCCATGAGCCTTTAGAAAGACTTGAATTGTTCAGTAACATGGCCTGCTGCCATTTTCATTCACATGCTAATGATCCATCAGGGCATAACAATGCCCGATTTGAGCTGGAACAGACCCAAGTTTATATAAGCCCGTGTCACTTGTTGGATATGACACATCCAGATATTAATTTGGACCTCGCCCAAAAATCAATCAACTGTCCGTTATACATTTCAATGCAAATTGTGGACATTGTTCGAATTAATTGGAATTTAGAAATGTTGATTTCTGGAGAGGAATGAAAGGCGCGAACCCTGAGGAAAAAACACCCGGAGAAAAGAGAGAACTAACACATGTGACGTCAGGTACCAGATTCAAACCCAGGCCACAGTTGTGAGAAACGCGGCTAAAAGGAATGCGGCTTTTTCTTCCATGCTAAATTTAAATACCTTTTCCGGTATTTCAAATATTCCAGTTTTACTTGCAAAAGGGACGAGCTGATCATCATTAATTTACATTCAACTTCTTAATTTTTAATAGTGACTGTCTATTTCTTTTATCTACTGGCCGGCGAACTGAGTACAGCGTTACTCCACACATTATTCAGCGCAAGAGCACCTTTATGATTTGAAGCACACGGCCAAAAAGCCTCTGGACACGTTGACTGTACTATGGCACAACACGAACAACTGAGCTAGGAGAATGAAAAGATGCAACCTTCTAGAATCATTGATCATCTGGAAACAAACTCGATATGTTGGAACACGTGACTCTCGCTTTTGTAGTGTTTATCATTTATCTTGTGGCTGGTATGTGGGGAATGTTTCTTGGCAAAGTCATCTATGATCAATGCTTTGCAGAAACTCGTGGCTGGGAATTCTAAACGTGAAGCTGATCTCCCCAAGTATCTCCCTATAAATTTCGGTTGAATTTTCAATGAGCCCACGATCATGGCGTTCAGAGATGTTGCTAAGTGACAATGACGAGATGACATCACAATTTACCGTTTTCCTGGGCTGTTGTTTGATTGGATAATAAGAGTGTGATCTGTCACTTCAGGAAACGGCCGATGCTAATCTCGTACCCAGATCCCACTCTGTCTGTCACTGGCAGAGGGTGATCTGGGTACGAGATTACGCCGATGCAGAACTGTGGATGGCCCGCTATTAGTCTACTCATGATTTCACCCCATCCACTCACTACCTCCTCGAAGTTCCTTACGTAGATAAGTACGAGAAGGCCAGTAGGAGACACTGTCGCCGCCCAATGACGCGATCGATCATCTGAACTGAGAGACAAGGTGTTAAACAAGACGTTCCGGTATAAAAGTAGCCTGACCTAGCCTGGTCATTCCCACGCCTGACAGCTGACAAACAACCTGCGCTTTTTCTAACGACCGTTGCTGATAAAATGCGTTTCATTTTTTGTCAAGAATGTGCTGTTGAAACGTTTGCAATTTATACATTATTTTTGGTATATGGCATATTTTGGTTTCATTAAATTTTGAAGCAGGATTAATTCACAGGACGCCTGACTCCACGTCCCACTATTGCAAGGGTACAAATTTGGATTTCGCACGCGAAATGTGTGAGCTGTAGGAGGTGCTTTACACGAGACGATTTTTAACGGGGATTTTAATCCATATTATACGAGACAACAACGGAAAGCTTTCTGTGTTAAAACTCTTACTAGCTATGAATGGACCCACAAGATATAATATAACCAAAACAATTATTAAACGCGAAGAAATATATAAATAATTCATACCCTGAGATAAATATTTGGACGCGAAAACGAAACGTACTATTGACACAATTAAGTACGAAGCGCTGTACATATAAAGAGCCAAAGTTTGGGCTTGAAGAAACTCAGTTTTGTAATCCGATTGAGTAAAATTACAATTTGACTACTGAATTTCTGGGTTGTGTTTGCCGCACTGAAATGCCTTTTGCCTCTGTTTCAAAACGAGTCCTGGTGCACAACCTTTCACATAGAAACGAGTTGTTTCACCTGCACGTTTATTGTACGGTCTTGCAAATCTAACGCATTTCCATAAGAAAGGTTGTGCACCAGGACTCGTTTTGAAACACGGAGGCAAAAGGCAACTCGGAAATGGCCTAAATTTGAACGTGGTATCAGAAGTAGAAACCTATATGAAGGTGTATTGTACAAGCGCTAAGCCTACCTAAGTGTGTCGTTCTAGACGCACTAAAACAGATAGCTCGCCTAGTAGGCATAATCCGTCTTTTGCCCGTAGCTAAACATACATACATGATTTACATGATTCAATGTAACCGCTGCAATTTACAATACATAGGAGAGACTAAACGACGCTTAAAAGACAGATTTAATGAACACCGCCGTACCATAGATAACCCTAATACCAAATCTAAACCTACTACAGTCGCTGAACACTTTCTCTCCTCTCCTAATCACACTGCTAACGACATGCAATTAATCCCCATTGAAAAAATATTTTCTAACAGAGACTCAATACGTAAGGCCAGGGAAGCTTTTTTAATCACAAAAGCTAGAACACTTGAACCCCATGGCCTTAACATCCGCGAAGAAAGATTAGATATTTAGTTTCCCTACATTATTTTATTCTATTGTTTTACTGTCAATCTTTGTTATCTCTCTGACGTATTTCCGTTATTACGCAAAAACTGTTAGTAGCTACTATATAACACGTATATCAATGTAAAATTTCCTCATTGTACCTGAAGAAGACTGGTTTGGCCAGTCGAAATATAGTACTTAAAAAACTTAAAAATCTACGTTGTATCGGTCTCTGCTTCTACAGTATATTTTCACTTGTTTTAGCCGATTAGATCACTTGTTGATCCAACGTACACCAGCAGGATTGTCGTCCACGGTTGCTTGCTTGAAAATTTTGTCTTATCAAGAAAGAGCAGTAAATGAAAGTAAAAATCACTTGTCCAAGTTCGTTCGGACTACATGATTATCAAAATCTCCGTCTAGTATAAAAACGGCCATTATTGTTTTATGTAGACTATCCTTTTTCCCGGATGCAAAAAAAAATTATAATAATTTCCCTTAATTTGAATGTAATAATGTATCCGATTCCAGTGGTCAATATTGTAGAAAACAAAGTTCTTCCATTTAAAAACGAAAAATCAACTATACTATGAAAATAAAGTAATTTGTAATAAATACAACTAAAGTTGATGCTCAAGTCAGTTCCGTTTTCGATGCACGCATTGTTTACAGTTCACAGCGATGTACAAGCAAAACTCTTCTCGGCCTGACCAACAACCAGGGCCGTAGCTAGCGGGGGGGCAAGGGGGGCAGTTGCCCCCCCAAGAATGGGTAATGCTTTCTGAAAAACGAAAACTGCGTGTTTTTTTCGCGTTCAAACAGCCGCCTTCTTGATAAAAATATATGCCGAGGGTCTTTCAAAAACAAGATTGAACATTTCAAAGGCTTGGTACTCTCCCCAGATTTTGCTCGGCATATTAAATCAAGATGATGGGGGAACGAAGAGGCGAGAACTTCTTACTTCTTAGGTAAACTAAGTAAGTAGTTATATTTTGACTGTCCGGTACCATACTAACTTGAACATTTACGATTGATTGAGAAATATATTTTGGAGCGGAAATCCAACTGGAGACATCTTTTACACACGAAATAGACTAATAAAATGTTTAGTGTACTAAGGCTGATATACGGAATGTATAAAGTTAACAAAACCTCGGAAATATTGCTGTAAGCACTAAAAATACCTGTAATTTTACACTTTATCGAGATTGATTTTTTGACAAAATATCTCATGGAGAATGCTGAAAATAGCATTTCCGAGCCTCTAGATTTCAAAATTTTCTGAGGGGGCATGCCCCAGACCCCCTAGCGGCTCGCGCCTTCGGCACTCGCTTCATTGCCCCCCATTCAAAAAATTCTAGCTACGGCCCTGACAACGCTATATACTTTTGCAGCTTGACCATTTCTGTCATCCACCATGCTTGTGCTGCCTCTAGCGGACATCTGAGTCCTTAGAATTTTCGTCCTGTAATTGCTGTTGATAGTTCGATTACAGCCGATGGCATGAGCTTTAAATCCTTATTAACTTGTAGCGCTGCTAGCTAATATCATCTATATATGAAATTGCGACAGTACACTTTTCTTGCAAGCCAAAAACCGATCCAATTTAATTTTGTTGAGTTCGTTTTCCACATAAATCGTCTTGCAATTGCTTATATCCACGTTTCCAAGACTGTTCAAAGTGAAAAAGGACTACAATGTCGTTTAGTTTCCCTATAGGCAATCCGCGCTAACGTATCCATTTTCTTGTGGCTGCCCCGCCATAAAACACTGTCCAATAAAATAGGCTTGCAAGAGTGCTAATGCTCCAATTAAACCAACCGCCATTGCAGCAAGAAAGATCGTGAGTGTTCCAGTCATTGGCGAGCCTTGTTGCGTCCCATATATAATAAAGACGAAGCTTTCTTTGAATCTTTTATGTTTTTTTACGGGTCTGTTGTTTTTCGTTTCGTTTCGCGTCGCATTGGGTTACATTTGCCAGAATGTCATTCATAATTAATTACCACTCATTCAAATGGTTTTCTTTCGACTCGCAAAGCATGCTCGAACGGCGTTACCAAGGTGTGGTCTGACAACTGTATTCATTACAAGCTTTATTGATTTATCATGGTGGCAGTTATATAAGGTTGTTTTGCTAAAAATTGTTGAATTGGAGTGGTAAGATAAGATAGTTACAGTTTGAACGGCAAGAAACGACATCTTTGGTTACATTAATTGAGTTGGAATTGAAATCCGAAAGATAATATAATATATGGCATCTCGTATAGTTTATGTAAATTGTGACATGTATTCAAGCTTACTGTGTAATTAAAAGGCACTCAGAAATTTTATGAAGGAAAACGTGAATTTTCTCAAAGAAGATTTAAGGCTACTGGGGTGTTTTATCATTTCTCATCGAAATGTATATAAAAAAGAAAGTATTTTTTACTTTCATCGGTCTAAAAATTAACGTTTTACAGCGCAGTGTTTTCCTCTCTTAAAACCGTCCATTAACAAAATTTCTTGGCAAGAATTAAGGTTGGGAGTATTTTTCTGCTCTCAGTACCATATAAAGTTTCTGCAATTTAAAGAACTGGCAATCGCAAACACCTTCTAACTTATATTAGGTTATGAATTTAAATTTTGTGAACTGCGGCCAACAGTTGCAGGTGGCCAGCATGACTTCAGGGTAAAAATATTCCCAGTTATTTCAAATATTATTGCTATTCCGTATCATTGTTTATATCCCTGGTTGTAAACCATGCCATGTGCCTCAGCAGCTTCGAATCCGACCCTTATGCTAGCAAAAATAAATCTAATTTTCGATAAAACCATTTCACTATAATTATATATAAACAACGCATAAAAAATGTGAGTTGAGTTTGTTTTATTTAAATTTTCCCACGTTTAACCGAGGTATATAGTACAAAATGTAGAAAATCCCATGTTACAATATAGTAGTCCCAATATTTTTAGCATTCGACGATTCTGATATATAACAGTTACAATTTAAATTTAACGTAAACAACCGACACCAGGACCGACACCATTTGATAGTTCAGTCAAAACATACATTTTGTATGAAAATCTTTTAAAATTAGCAAAGTCACTACTATATAGTGGAGTTCTCGGTGGCCGTTTTCTACCGCAAAGTTTATAGTTTAACTGCTCAAAGAGCTTCTAAGTTCCTTTCTTTGGACTTGCAAGTACATCAAACTTTTGATACAGCTTGCCTTCCGCTCTAATACATCTTTTGCTCCGGGTAAAACTTGACCAAGAAGTAGCCTCCAGGGACGCGGTACGTGCTTTCACTCTTCGCCATGGAATGACCCTTTCCAACGCAAAATTTCTTGTACAAGTAGATCTGCAATAACGTGAAGCCTGCCAGAGCTCCAACGAAGAAAATCTCACATATAACCATGTTGTTGCACGTAGCCAGCTAAATTCTTCACGGTGGCTGGATGGGTTGTACTGTGCGCAAATCTCGAAAAGCAGCTATGAGGCTTCTATCTTTGTAGTGGACTCAGTCTGCACTAAGCAACTTCCAACCTTTAAATGTTGGCTGACCCTACTTGTTTTTGGAGAACTGAGACTAATCTATATACCTGCAATTTAATATTACTATTTGATGCCAAGAAAGATTGATAGGGGGTGTGGGTGCCAGCAGCACTTTGCAACATAACAATAGACCACCAAACGAAGTTCAAATAGGATACAGTTAATTGATCATGAAATTTCCATAAACTGGGTAAACGAGTTAGAGTAGTTTAGCGACAACGATCGATGTTTTAGAAGCAGGGACGCCTGTGCAGGTGTCAGAAGCTGGACGATTTTATACATTTTTTTTGTACAAAACAACAAAGTGCTCAGTCAAACCTTTCGTTATCTGTAGATCGTGGTCTTAGAAATTATTCTCAAGATGTGCGTGCCTACAATAATGCTTTAGGTGGGGCAGGCGGGGATATGGGAGGGGAACCCCCGTTGGGACACAATAAGCCCTTCTCCCAAGGGTCATTCACACAAGGACCCCAGTGGCCAAGACACTTGATCAGCTCTGGGACCGAGAGTACTATTTCAGAAATTTGATTCGTTCGTTCCCAGTCGACGCGCCCTTCATCTTTTGTGACCCATGACTCCACGATTGTTTTAATTAATAGGGACTGAGGACGAAAATTAATGGGAAACGCCTGGATTGAAGCACGCATTGCATGCCTAGGAAATAGTGAGATCGACTGAAAACACAACTCGAAACAATGTATGTAAGTAAAGTATTGTAAGCAAATGATTGTAAGTAAAGTATTGTAAGTAAGGCATTATAAGTAAAGTATTGTAAGTAAAGTAAATGTTGTATGTGTTTAAATTAAAAAACGTTGTAAAAAAAAAAAAAAAAAAAACTCGAAACAATGTAAAGCAATAAATCAAATTTTACTGTAAAGCAATAAATCAATGATTGTGCTTTATTTCTATTTACACTTATTATGGCATAGACTATAACTTTACAAAATTACTCGTTAATAATTATTTAAAAGATCGAAAGCTAGTAAAAAGCAAAATGTCTTTCCTAGTCATTTTGTTCACTTGTAATCAATCAGTGAGACGACCTTATAACAAAAAGAATACCAGAACCACTTCCTCGTCCCCAGGCATCGCTCCTTGTTTGAGCGCGGTGCGCGTGGGGTTGTGGGACTGTTGCAGGCAAAAAGCTCCTAACCATCAAGCCCCACGCTCCCTATTTTCCCGCTCGCAATGGCGCCTGGGGACGAGGCAGCCAGAACCATGTTTTTGTTATTAGTTATATAATGCACTTGTAAAATTAATTGTACCAAGACGACTTTAAAACTGATATTAAGTGATCACGTTTTTGTCGGACACGTAAATCAAAGACAATAAAATGTAATCATAAAATGGTATCTAAGTAAGACTAAATCTTGCAATCTTGCAATTCTGTAAGTTTCATAACAGTGGAAAAAGACAAAAAAGCTGGGAGGTAGATGACATGGTTTAATTTTAAAGGTAAATTTAGCTGTGTTTCAAGCAGCTTTACAAACAGATAAATGCTTATGAAAAACTTTAGATATCTAGAACAACCTGGTTTATAGCTATTAACCCTTTCACTCCCAAGAGTGCTAAATTCAAAACTGTGGAAAAAAATCTTGAATTTCGTTTTGCAAAACAGCACCACTTGAAAATGCTGCTCAATAGCTTTCATATGAATGGTCACACACTAGGGTTTCATCTACAGACTTAAAAGTTAGAACCACAATTATTGACTCAAGATTTGACTCTGGGAGTGAAAGGGTTAATATATTACCTACTTTTTCGACCTATTTTAAGGCTGTCATGTGTCAGATTGTTTCATCTGTTTTAGCACAAAACACTATTTTTATAAATTAAAAAAAAAAATCGAAAATGATATTAGGCACACTTTCTTTAATAACTAATAAACTATGAAATGAGAATATGAACCAATGAGATTAAAAGCACGTCCCACATGGAAAAACCATCAATCACATAGCTTTTGAATAAAACTAATACAGACATTTTTCTTTGCAAACTATACAGTATGTGGCCCCTGGTCCGGACAGGTCCGTGGTCCAGACCCCCCTGTTTACTAGCAGCAGGAAAGCCTCCAAGCGAGATTAGGAGACAAACAGATCAATAAATCTTCAGATAGGTTAGTTATTATTAAAACTTCATTTCCTATTGAAAAATTTCACGATAAACGGGGGTGTCCGGACCACGGACCTGTCCGGACCAGGGGCCACATACTATACTACCAAAGCACAGTAGCTAACTAAAGCTACTTTATTTTTAGGAGGAACTTGTTGGTTCTACACATCTAAAACTAGTATAACATTATATATATGTAGATGATTCACGGATCCTCATCAGAGTTGATTATTTCCTGTTCAAAGATCTTTACAAGTCTGGAACGCTGTGGATCCATGCTCTTCTTAACAAGGCCTTCACCCATACTGAAGAAAAGAAAATGCGTGCAACAAATAATTATTAACTTCGTCGCTAAATTAGATAAGATCCAGATAAGATAGGGGTCTCAGCAATAGGTCAAAAACCTTACAAAGGTCGCCTAGCTGTCCCGACAAATTTATGGAAAACTTCTGATAATTTGGTAATTAAGGCCCATATCTATTGACCTATTGACCTACTGAAACTACTCATTTACACCTTGCCTTTAAAACTGATCTGGAACCCGGTACATGTATGTAGACGTGTATATCACACTATTTCCCATATATTCAAATTTATCTTCATACATGTAAGCTCCCACAAGTCTCCTGTAGTTCAGTGGTAGAGTGTCCAACTGGTGTGTTTTGGAAGGTCATAGGTTTGACTCCTATTGGGAGAACTTGGAATATTGTTTTTCCAAGTACGTTGTAGCTTGTGTCAACGACTGAATGATATCTTTCTCAAGTTATATTTTGTTTGATACACTGTTGTTACAAGCAATTTGTTGTGACTTTTCATGATCGCGATTACTGGTAAACATAACTTTGCAGGATTTTGCCTGGATTAAAAAATATATATATCACAGCCACTTAACAACCCAAAATGAAGCCAGTTGTTCACATATTTAGGATCGAAGTATTAAAAGAGCGGGAAGAAAACCAATAGCAAGTCAATACTACATACACAACAAAAAATAAGTTACTTACCACTTAACCATGTGCTCAAAAATAAAAGTTGGAATGATAGTCAGTGTGATTGTCTGGCTACATTTTTCGAGGATTTCTTTGATCAGATTATCCTGTAAAACAGTAAATAAATTAGTAGTAGTAAGAATAAATAAGTGTCCCAAAATCAAATTGTTCTTTTATGTAAACATATTCTTTTGTTTACTTTTACTGGATCAAGAAGACTTTCTAAATGTAGCATTCAAAAGTCATGTTGATTGATCTATGGGCCTTTTTCACAGCCCGCCATGTGATGTTGGTAAAAACAATAGCTTTTTATTCCCCAAGGTCCCCCAAGCCTCGCATTCAGACGTTTCAAAACGAGTTTACGCGTGGTTTCAGATGCGAAAACAAAGGTTTTAAATCCTCTGGGATTTAAGATGGCCGCCGCGTGATTAAGGCCCATTGGCATGTTTTTGTTTTCTATGGCATAATACCAATAACAAAATCTGAGCCTGGGGAGAATATATCTCTGCTCGCCCATGAAGAGATGTCTCAGATTCTAGCTGGAAATAAAAATTCCATCCTGATAACATGCACTACAGACATCCATGTTTTGGTTATGTGGTGCAAACAAAAGGAACCGATTAACCAAGGGGATGTTTTTGCCCAGAGCCCTTCAAATATTCAGTTAAAATCTATGTATCGGTGTCTCTGAATTTGGATTGTGTCTACAGTGCACAATTGCCCGTTCCGAAGTTCAAATGGAGACGAGTTTTTTAAATTTAAATTTAATTAAAAATTGTAGCCCGTCACAAGAAAGATCACATTAAAAATTATTAGTCAGTTTATCAAGTTTGAGGTTGTTTCGTTAGATTGCAACCATGTAGAAGGCTTTCAAAAATCAGAAAAATTAGAGACTTTGTATGTATTTGGGGGACGCCATCTCTGAATTAGAGACGTTTGTATGGAATTTGGGCGACCTTTGACAGCTCACAGCCTGGTTACTATGTAATGTAACTGTAACATAACCAAACTTGGTGAACTTATTCATTTTCATGCGATCTTTCTGGTGATGGGATTATTATTTTAACAGGGCTCGAAACTGCGACCTACACGGTCGCATTTGCGACTTAATTTTTGTGTTTGCGACTAAAACTTCCGGAGGAGTCTCAAATTTGTGAGTAGTTTTTCGCCTTGGCCAATTACGAAATAAAAAGGCTAGCAGTCGCTACTTAGCCACTAATTTTACTAATTTTGCCGAAATAAATAAAGAAATGAAAAAATATATTGTCGTTTGCCTTGATTATCGTAGAAATTTGAAGACATAGGGTAAAATTGTACCTAATTTACCTGCAATGTTATGTACGCAACGCCATTCCCTCGATCGGCTGCCATTGCAGCGGTTTTCTTATTCATAATGTATTGCAGGCTCATTTTTTTTTTTTTTTTTTTACGACTAAAATTTTTGAACTTGCGACTAAATTTTCGGAACTAGTTGCAAAATGGCGACTTACTTTTTTTTTTAATTTCGAGCCCTGTTTAATATGACGTAATTTGAACAATAGGTAAACTAGTGCCCAGTCCCTTTTTGAACTTCGGAACGGGCAATATCAAAGATCTTGGTCCATTATTCCATTTTTAATATTATGTACATGTACATTACACAATATGCATGATGAGGGGGGGCAGGCAGCGCCCTTTGATCTTGCCACTTTTCCGCTATACATGATCGCACAAGTAAAGAAATCTGTCAATCATTCGAGAAACGTACCTCTACGGGAGTTTGCTGTGGAATTTTCATCCATGGTGTCCCACAATGACCAAAGTTCAGTTAAACAGCGACCGAATTGTTCCCATAGATGTTTGAACGTGGAATCGCCAAAATATTTCTGAACAAACACAAACGTACGTCATGTCCGCCATGTTTATTTTAAACAAACCAGTACTTAGTCTTGCTCGGCCAAATTTCTTAAATGTGCAATCATGTATACTAGGTCCCAGGCCTCGCTGCTAGCCCCCCCTGTGCATGATAAACTGGGTTACCTTAAGTCCGACTACATTCTGTCCGTTGACTTCAACAAGGTTGTGCTCAATCAGTAGGCCATTCCTGTAAGACAACACTCAAATAAGTGGATGTGCAAATTTATATAAAATCAAATCGAACAATTTTATGCACCTGTAAATGTATTGACTGAGTGGGAGGGCAAGGCAGCAAAATATTTGCTCAAAGGTCATGGCGCATAAGGTCTACAGGCAAATAATGTTACCCATCTATCTGATACAGTAAAAACCCGCAAGTAAGAACCTGCATTTTCCCAAGTTAGCCTAAACAGGTTCTTACATAAATGGTAATTAGCACAAATTTAAGCTATTTAGGTTCTTAAATAGGTTCTTATTTTCTGAAGAAAAAAATTACATTGTAGCTAATAGAATTTAGTGGTATTCAGCCTATTCCTTATATAAAATCTGCATACCAAGTAAGTATTTAAAAATGACTGACTGTGTCTCCAAAGAGGATCCAAAATGTTGACCTATCTTATTTGCCCAAGTGTACACATTTTTTTATATAGATTTTAGAAAATAAGAACCTGTTTCAAATTTTAGGCTATTTAACAGGTTCTTGTATAGAGGGGGTCTAACAGGCAAATTTTAGCCTAACAGGTTCTTAAAAACTAGGTTCTTACTTACAGGTTTTTACTGTACTTGCAGAGCCAGATGGCATTTTCTGATCCTATACATGTCCATGTCAGCTTGCAGTACTAGAGGATTGCATCAGTAGGGTGGCCCCGATATGATAAATATGTTATGCTTTAAATTAATAGCTTACACTGTACAAGTGCAAACACTGGCCTGACTGAGCAATCCCTACATAATAAAGTTCAGTACCATGATCATAGAATCAATTACCTTGCTGCAGATGTGTCCTTAGCAATCTGAGTGATTTTACCATTTTTGAACACAAATCCTACATGGCCAGCACTATCCTTCTGCATCACGATTGTTCGTTCAAATGGTCTAAAAAGTAACAACAATAGTGAATACTACAATTTACATGTATTATAATGTTAGGAACAGCCAACGTCTTACCAATTATACAATGTTAGACAAAGTACAGTTGACTCCTGATAACTCAAACCCTTGATAAATTGAACCTTCCACTAGCTTAAAGTAAATTTGTTTTCTCTTCAGGTCATTTTCTTACTAATTTTACCCTTGATAACCCAAACTCTCGATAACTCAAACATTTTTCAATTTTCCCTTCTCAAACTCATTAATAATTCATCAAGTTAAAACAAAGGAAATCATAACCGTGTCGGAGGTTTGGATACCCGGTCTTAACTCATTGCCGCTCGCCCAAAAACAGTGAAATTTGATACTAGTGTTTGTTTATTTATTTTCTCAACAGCCATTTACAATTGCGTGGAAAGCTATATCTCTTTTGAAAGGGTAGTAAATAAACTTTCTGGAAAATATTTGTTTCCCAAAGAAACCCATAATATATTAATTAGTTAATTATTAACTAGCATAAATTAATATTAATAGCCGCAAAATTTGGACAAAAAAGCAACTTATTTCAAAATGATGACTGGTTATAAGGAAAAGTTAAAAGCAAAAATGTTACTTGTTATATTGGCAACATATCCTGAAAATTTGGCTGAAAATGGTAAGTATCGAATAAATTAGTATTTTTAGTTTGGTATCAAATTTAATTTATGCAGGAATTTGACCCGAAACATTGTGTCAACACTCCACTCGAAATTTATCTCTGTCGTTCCATAAGAACGTTTTGTCCTCTCCCTTTACTGAAATATGAATCCTAACATGTATTCAAAGCATCAAACAAGGTTTTCAAATGTAAAAAGCGAATCAAAATATAATTTCAGTTGCATTTGCGTTCGTTCGATCGATCGATGCAATATTTCGTAACACTTATCTTGGTTCGTCGCTCAATTTTCGAGCTCCAGATGCAATTAAATTTCCTCACTGCTTGGCATCCCTTCTGGATCACTTTCCTCGTCCAAAACTCTTGCTAAAACGTCCTCAACAACGCCTGTAACGGATTGCGAACGCTTCACAAATTGCGGCCATGTGTTACATCAGAAGGCTTTTCTGAAAAAGCCGTCATATAAGACCAACTAGGGTATACCTGTTCAAACTTGCTGGGAGAATGGGTCAGAGTATTCCCAGTCCACCTTGAAAACATGTGGGAAATCGGGTAAAAGATGATTTTTTGCGAATTTTTTTACCTATCGTTCCGAATCGAACGATGGTCTTCGTGCATCAACGGCAATGAGTTAATTAGCATAGATTACGATTTTATTTCTCCGTTTACTCCTTAGTTCTTGTTTCGATTGAGAAGATATATATCAAACACTTGAGACAGTGTTTCATCGGCTATCCAAACACCTCGAACTTCGTCAAAAATACTCCGCTGCGCGTCGTATTTTCAACTTCATTCTCGGTGTTTGGAAATCCCGATGAAACAAAGTCAAACTTCTAACCTGTCTCTGATAGCAAATACTATTCGCTGAGCAGAAGCGTTCTTCAAAATCTTCATCACTTTGTCACTGTTGTAACCAGCCAAAGTTTCACCGTCAATCTGCAAAATCTGGTCACCAAATCTCAAACCACCCAAGGCAGCTGGAGAGTTTTCATGGACATACTGTACGAACACTCCCTTGTTGATATCCCGCACACGTAGACCGACCTTTCCTTTGCCATCCTTGCAGAGGACAACCTCACGAATGCCTTGCTTGATCTCAGCACGGCGGATACCAAGGTTATTGCCACCGGTTACCGGAGCAACCATTCCACTGGTCTGAGGTACAACAGCACCTTGGGGTCTGGGCACTACTGCAGTTGTCTATAGAAAAGCAGAAATAAATGACATCATTATTCAGAATATAAATTCTCCCACCCTGATCTGTAAACCATATACACTGTATACAGTGTACATAATTTTCTTTTCATTATGAATTGTGAACCAGTACGACATTTGAGGGAAGAAAAATTATATTCAGCTAGTGCAACTTCGATGGATGGTGGACTAAGCAATATAAACTTGTAAAGAGTCATTCCAATATTTTGATTATGTACATGTACTTATAATATACTAACCATGGGATAATGCATTTTCAAGCAATTTGATTGGTTCCCTACTCATGGTCTCAGAGGCATTATACCCTCTCTACCTTATTTGGAAATGCCGCGAAGTTCAAATGTTTTTGTCTCGGGGAAAAAATGGCGGAATATTTTCGTATTTTTCCAGTTTCTTCGGAGAAATTCGACATTTTCCCTGCAATTTGTATATTATAAAACAATTATTCGCCTCAGGCTCGTGAATATTGGTGAATATTCCCCTCGACTTCGTCTCGGGGAATATTCCCCAATATTCACTTCACCTTCGGCGAATAATTGTTAATTATACTGTATGTCATCTTTGTTTTGACGTTATTGATTTCACAGCTCCAATCATGTCTCAATGATACAGTTAAAGCTCCTATAAGCAGACACCCTTGGGAAGCAGAAAAAGTGTCTGTAACTGGAGCTGGCCGCTTACGAGAATGTGTGAATTCATACAATGAGCTAGAGTTCAAACAGGGTTTTGTCAAGGCAGCATTAAGAACATGTAGAGCTGTCTGCTTATGAGAGTGTCTGCTCAGAGAGCTTAGACTGTATTCTTCCAAATGTGCATGCATAAGGTATGATCAAATGAGAGAGCTTTATCATTCACCCCATTTCTCTTTTTAAGAGGAGCCAAGAAAATAAGAGTAATGTGATAAATGCTACAGGGGGACACTTCATTAAACACTACTCACATATCCCGGCACATGTTGCCTGACAGCATCCTCGGAAACAGCGAGACCCATGTAGTCATTGAGGGAGGGATACAGACCGCTGACTGGACCAGGTGCTGGAGCAGATGCAGCTGCCGCCTGTGGCTTGAAGAAAAATACCAACAATTGTTAGATACTTGTCAAGATTCAGGGCTGACTCGATTCATAATCTATTTCCAGTTTCAGTGTTTTCTAGACTACTGTAAATTATTTAAATTAAATAACTTACTGTAGATAAATATCTGCTTGCATTTTACACACAATAAAAATTGGCTTTGACATTTCTTCCAAGGTCTACAATAATGTTATTTTGATCATTGTGAATGTCATTCCAAAAATGTTCTTTGCAACAATGTAGCCGATCTTTTAATGTGTGCTGCACTTGATTGCGTGCGTGTGGAGGGGGGGGGGGGAGGACAGGGGCAGGAACCGGTAGAAAAAATAAGGGGGTGGGAGGTCTACCCCGTTAATACGACCACCCCGTTAATACGACCAAATTTTCATGGCCCAACGGTGGTCGTATTAACGGGGTTCCACTGTATCTTTGTTAGCAAAATAATTATCTTTGCAACAATGGTGAATTTTTTGTTCAAAGTCAAGCACTCATGAGTGAAACATGAACTCTGCGAGAGAAGAGCTCTGGGGTCGAGATTGTGTGTTCGTCATTTACAGCACCAAAGACAGCCAAGCATGCGTACTCATTTTGCCGCTGTGCCCGTGTACAAGCGTAAAAGGAAATTACATTAAATTACCAAGGCAAAGCTAAAAGGAAAAAAGAGATAAAACCAGTGGAAAAGAAACGAAATATAAGCTAACCCAATATACAAACAAGTCACGTTATATTTACATGTACCACTTGCTTAACAATGGGCATGTTTATTTTCTGACATGATGTCATTTAATTTGGTATTAAATTTAACTGTCACGAGTTGATTGTTAATGTATTGTAGCTTGAATTACATAAATTGTAAAATGCCTAAAAACTGAGATCGGGAGTTATCGACATGAAGTGAAGGACAAATTATTATCAGTGGTACATGTTCCTCGATCGATGTTCACTTACTGTGTATCCAAGTGCTGGTTGCTGAGCGCGAGCATGCTGGGCCTGCAGAGAAAATAAAATAAAATTAAAATCGAAAGTGTTAATTATTTACTTCAAGTTTTAAGTTTTAAGTTTTAAGTTTAGATCCTTTTTGGTGGAAAGGCTATGAAAAACACAGCCAGAGTCTGCTATAAGCGGCTTGTTCCATCACGTTTTCGATCGTTCCAGACAAATTAATTTTTTTCATTAAGCTTATTAGCTTATTTGCAGTAAGCTACACTGACTTTCTGTCTTGAAAGAGTTTACATTACGAAAAAAATATATTCATAACTCCTGAACATGACATTCATAACAGTTTCAGTTTGGGTCTGTCATACAATTGTTGATTTATAGTCTTATATGCCTTGTAAAATAAGCGTTTTTTGTGCCTACATGATCAAGAATGCAACCATGTAAAAATTTGTGCACAATTTTAATACAAGCGAACCGCGACAAATACCTGTGCTTGGGCCATCTGATCGACTTTCATATCTTCTAGTGAAGGATAAAGAGACATCTTGTAATATTCCTTAGCGTAACGAACGATTTACAATGCAAAAAGACACACGGCGTTCAAAATTCCGCTTCTTTGCTCGATCGATTGAGGAAGCTTTCGAAATAGCAGAACTTATCGACGTCGATTTCTATGTTTGGAACGATGACGTCACGCCAAATCACATGACGTTGCGTTCGTCGAGGTAATTGCTCCTAATAAGGTAATATCCGTGACGTAGTTGAATTATCGATTGTATTCGTCATCTCCGAAGTTGTTTCGACCTGACACGACATTTGGCGGGAAATGGAAGCCATCTTGGAAGCCTGTTGATAAATGCGTCGATAAATGCAAAGTTTACGAAATGGCTGTCTCAATTGGAAATGGACGCTATTATAAACTTTTTCCAGGCAATTCTCCACCAAAAACGCTTGCTTATTGAAGACATTAGCGAGCCGGGATTGCTGTCAAATGCATTTGTCCAAGGTTTGTGCAAATAACCAGTGTAACCTAATTTGCTACTTTGAGGACCTTTGGGGGTTTCTTTTGCATAAAAACAGTAGATTTTCATCTCGACGGGACATGATACGATACAAAGAAGCCTACAAAAACGAACGGTGTTCATTGGGCTTTTGTTCGATTTAAGAAATGGCATAGCTGCCCAATCCGGAGATTTCCGGGAAGTCGACATTTTTACTAAAAAATCGGATTTTCCCGCACGTTCTGATTGGATGGTTAGGTGTGAAGTTGTGTAGACAGACTAAACGCATTTATGACTATAATAATGTTATGTATATTTATAAAATTTTGATCATATAACATGCACCCTGAATGGTTGTGCAGTTGGTTTGCATGATGTATCATTTATATATTGTACCAAATAGAAAACGTTTTCTGTGTTTCCAAAGAGTCACATATGGTAACACAAGTGAAGTTTGGGAGAATGAGAAATGCTGTGGAAACATAGCCGCAGGCCAGTGTTTCCGTAGCAATTTTGAGTTCTCCCGAACGTTCACAAGTGTTACCATAACTCTATGGAAACACAGGGAAAACATTTTCTATTGTTTTTATGAAATAAAAGCACAAAGCAATAATGTTTCCATATATCACTAGAGTTATGGTAAATGGTTTTGAGCCAATCAGAGAGTGCGTAGTATCTTGTTTATTTTATAAAAAAAGAAATAGAAAATGGCAGCTTCTTATTTACATAGCGTGGCTCAGATTTACATAAACTGTCTCTTGTGTTTGCATCAGGCTATGTAAACATGCACGCCATTTTCTATTTCTTAAATAATATATTTTATATTTTCATGTAATGTTACAAATAAAATATTTCCCTGCCAAACTACACCACTGACCTCATCCACCCCATCCAAATGAAAGCATACACAGTACAGAATTTGTCTTACATGTAAGTTACTAACCGTGAAGTATTTTTAAAAGAAGCAAATTAATAAGCTATGTACAGCATAAAAAGTTGGACTAGCTCAAATTCCTAGGGACGGATCTAGGAGTGCCCCCCCCCCCCCCCCGTATTTCCTTATTTTTGGTAAAAACATTTTTTTTTTTCTCAAAAAGAAACTAGAAGCCAGGCCGGCAGAATTTGACATACATCATGAGTCTAGCCTTCAAGAGTGCCCCTCCACACCCCCCTTAGCTGAAGGTCTGCATCTGCCACTGGGATTCTGTGACTACGGCAGAATACAAAGGTTAAATTTCTCGCAGTCCTGATGTGTGTACTTTTTCTTAATTTTAGGGATTGTTGTGAAAGTCTACCCCATAAAATGTTCCGAGAGGTATGGCAAGCTCTGTAAGATTTTGTTGAAGGAGGATGTAGAAAAACCAACCAGAAATTCACCATGTGCCAGGATCCATGTTTTCCTGTTAGGAGATCTGGCAGATGAGGGCTCTAGAATCAGCGAGGGTAATCGTGTAGTCTTATCAGAGGTGGATGTTGAGTGTTCTCCAGGTGGCGAAAACCAGTTTCAGCTCATTGCATGGAGAGAAAAATCCCAAGCATCAATTTGGGTGATTAGTAACACAGGAAACGTGAGAGCTAACACTATGAAAGACACAGCTAAGTCATCTGATGGGTGCGAGGAAGCTCCGAAAACCGCTGAAACCATGATTGCAGTGATGACCCTGGCGAAGAAGGGGATGTCCTCTATGAATCATGCGAATATGACTTTTCAAAGGCAACTTCCACCAACAGACAAGGTACCAAGCACAATGTCTTTGAAAAGAGGAAAGGGAAGTTTCAACTTGGCCCCAGAGGAGTCACACCATCGACTTCGCATGTGAAAAGAAGTGTTAGTGACGTGGTTGTCCGTCTTGACAAGGGGGAAGCAAAAACGGTGTTGAAAACACTTCACCAAGATGAATACTATTCAAAAACCCGATCTACGACGAAGGATAACTCAAAGGCTCAGTCAAGACAGCATAGCCATGATTCTTGCAAGAATTCCGCTAATACAACACCTGCAAGTGTACCAAATGCAGGTGTTGTGAATGTAAAACCAAGTTGTCCACCGGCTGTGTCTCACATGCCGAACATAGCAGTTGAGACAGCTGGGCAATCTATGATCATGTCACAAAAGACAGGGCCGGGTGGGACTGGGACTTTAAGCCTCAGCATACAAAGTGCTAACCCTGACCACCCGTCCAATATACAATGTACTCACATTGAATTGACACCATCCGGGCTGTCGACAAGAATCTGGAAGGGTGATCCCCAAGCTGGACATGCGAGAGATCATTGCAGATGAGTACAGTGCCCAGTGATTTGCCGCAACTTATGGCACCAAGGGCTGGTAGTTCATCAACGGTGGAAAATAACAATGTGGCAGGCTCAGGGAATGGTCAGAACAATAAGGAGCACAGTAATCTGAAGAAAGGTACAATAGCAATGTATGATTTTCTTGAGCTACATGGCACTGCAGTACTCACGTTACCTTTACTTTATTTGTTAATACTACATGTAGCTGCCAATAACATTGTGCAAATACTGTTAAAAAAAAATGTTATCTGCTGATCTGCTGTCTTGGTTTATTGCTGACGTGAGGAAATGTCAGCACAGAAAGTTTTGTAAATCTACCACTATTGCTCATTGCATGATATATAGCATCAATTTAAAAGACAGTTCCTTTACATGACAGAATGTTTTGTATGGCTCATGCAAAAGTAGTAGACCAAGCATGCAACAAATGGAGGCTGTTGTTTCTAATTATTGCAACGGCCACCTTAGGTTTGATAGAGGCTCACAAAAAAATAATGTGTGCGCGATCGGCAGGAGGGCGAGAAGAAACGCTCTCCTGCCGACTGCCGATCACGGGGCAGGCTAGAGGTTTGACTGTATCTAACGTGTTTGTAATATTATGCTTACGGTATTTTAATTTCTTTTATAGGCAATCCCCCAAAAACGCCCAGCGAAAATTCCATCATGCCAGATTTTGAACAGGAGGAGCATGTGTTTGTGTCTGCCCGCAGGTTGTCATCTTCATCTGACACCAACCGAAGAAGCCCTGCTAAAGGGTTAGTAACTTGTGCTTATAATACAGTCGTCGAAGCTCCCATAAGCGGATACCCTCGGGAAGCAGAAAGTGTCTGCAACTGCGAATTTGTAAATACAGAGTTTGTATGAGCTAGAGTTCAAACAGGATTTTGTAAGTAGAGCTGTCCACTTATGAGAGTGTCCACTCCACTCAGAGAGCTTTGAGTTTGCTAACAGTTTGCATTTACATTTACCATCGGCCATATCAAATTAACTCAGCCGCAACAGGTATTATGGGCTATGGCCCTTATTGACAGCCCTGCTGACTGTTTTTGTTCACTATACTAAGCAAATGTTCATTGTTTGCTTTTATCTGTAGGACTGAAAGAAAAGTTGGGATTCCCCATCACTTGAGAATGATAGATGAGGATTTAGTAATGTCGTCCAGTGTAAAGAGTCTGATTCCTGACGACTACACTCCAGCGTCAAGTCTCTTGGCAAGTCAGGACTCAAGCGAGAAAGGTTAGAGTCTTGATAGCCTGTGAGCAAGCTCTCTTGGCTACCCCAAGAGGCATCCCCACCCCACAACCCCTCCCCCCCTCCCCGAGAGGTTCTTGCTCGCAGGCTACTGTCTCGATCAAAGGTGTTTTCAAATTATGTGAACTGGAAAAAAGTGCGGGAGAAAATAACTGGCTAAAGTTTCACAATTGAAGGGGTGGGAACTGGGAGAACAAGGTATGGGGAGCCTGGAAGTTTAGACCCCCCTGTCTCACCCTGTCCCCACTGCCTACTGATTGCTGTACATTTCTTGTCATGTAGTTTTGAGAATTTTGTAGTAGATGAAGGTAATATCTCATATTTTATGATTTTCCTTATTCTAATCACCTGTCTGCCTCCCAATGTATCCATACTGAAAGGAGAATTTATGTGTTGATAACTTAGAACTTAGAGTAGGCGTTGTTCCACTAAATCTTATGTCTGTCTGTCTCCTTCTCCCTCAGGTAGTGCGAAGAGAGGCTCCCCTCTTCAACAAGTTCCTGATCCCAAACGACTGAGAACATCTCCTGGACCTTCGCATCGGTCACCTTCACCTGACCAATCTGGCAGTACGTTCAGTGGCCGAGTCAAGAAGAGATCGTCCCGAGCACCTGAGGACTACACCGTACCGCCTGGTTATACCACCCTCGGTAACCTACAACCTGAAACAACAGTGAATGTGTACGGAGTGGTCAAATCATTTAAACCGGCCTGGAAGTGTCGAGGCACCGACATGTGTTGTGTGCTGATGTTGATGGATCCAACGATAGCTGAATCCAGCAGTGGGCTCGAGGTTGTCTCATTCCAGTCGAGCGTCACCCGCCTGCCAGCTGTTCACAAGATCGGGGACATAGTCCGTCTACATCGCGTTAAGGTTTCCCAGTACCAGGGACGGCTTCAAGCCACGTCTACGCGAGGGTTTGCAGCGATTGTGTTCGATAGGGATACTGAGCTGCCAGTCACGGTAGAAATGGCTCGGAACTCAAGCTCCACTTTCACGCTGTTGCAAAGCGACAAAGATACCGTCGAGAGCTTGAAGAACTGGAGTGATGCTCATCCCGTTCTCTTTACTCCGAGCAACTTTCTGAGTGTCTCCCTTATCAACCCAGACTCTTACTTCGATCTCACCTGTCAAGTTCTCGGTGTCGCATTGCACCGCACTCTGGACTGCGTGGTTCTGTATGTGACAGACGGCACCCAGCCGAAACACGACCTTCGCAAGTGTGCTGGCGAGGAATACAACGTGGTCCAACCTCTCTGCAATCGCTCAAGCCAAGACGATGATGTGATCTCTGTGTTCCTGTACGGCTCGCACGCCGAAGTAGCTCAACTTTTGGTGCGGAAGGATGGCTATGTCATCCTCCACAATGTACATTCTCAGGTGCTGAAACCAGGTGGTTCTGTATGCAGCGTACTGGATGTTGTGAAGCCTTATTTGGAGTTGTGTGTGCATAGGGGTACCGCTTTCGGGCGTGGTCTATCTGTTTTGTCCCCTGACTCACTGGAAGTGAAGCAACTCAGAAGGCAACAGGGCTTGTAATTTACCAGAACCGACCCAAGAACATTTCTAAATCTCCACTGTCCTTATATCACTCATCGTTTCATTCTCGTTGTGTAAATATTCTCTGATACTGGTGTACAAAATCAATGTCGAACTTATTGAATTTTTACTCTCAACTTGTTCAAATTATCTCCAAAGACAATGGCTAACGACTTTCCACAGACAAACTTTAAGTTTGGCTCCGATCCATCCTCATTTGTACTGACACATTGAAAATACGAACTGAGTTTACAGTATATTTATTCATTCATATTTCATCTTCATTTTCTATAAGAAAGAACGTTAATGTGTCAATCCGGAAAATGGCGAAGTGACGCTGGTAATACATGTTACTTTTCATCGCAACTTGCAACAATAAAATCAGATCTCCCTCTAAAAGCGCTTGGTTATTTTGTATTTTGGCTCTTTTTTTTTTTACCAAGAAGAAATATTTTTTTATTCTCAAAATTTCGAAAACTTACAACCCTTTCAAGGATGAGAAAGGGCCCAGTGATCAGGAGTCCATTACCGTAACTGCCTGTGATTCATTCATTACACCTGGTGTCACGTGAGCCTCGTCCTCAGGGCGAGATTTGAAGGGAAAAGCACATGGTTGGTGTTGATGCGGAAAATGGCGAAATGACGCTGTTTGTCTCATCTTGCAACAATAAAATCCTGTCTCCCTCTCTAAAAGTACTTGTGATTATTTTGGCTTTTGTTCCCCATTCACTATTGTGATTTGTGAAAGTAATCACTGAAAAGTGCTCCCCTTTCACCACCGTTTTCGCTGCATTGCGTCATTGACCTCCCCATGGGAGAAGCTCTTCCTTTTCCAGAATTACAGCCGAGTTGCGTTGAAGTTTTCTGAACGCTAGCTCCACGCCCAACACCCCTCTACGTGTACCCCTTTGGCGCGAAAAGGAGCAAAAAAAAATCCCCCCTCCCCCTCCAAATTATTATTTTGTGCTCCTTTTCGCGCCCTCCCGCCCGGGCCTCCGCGCTCTCGGGAAGGAAACGACTGCTACGCAGGCTAGTTTGGGACCAGATGGCTGCTCCCAAAGGAAGTTTTTCATTTGTTTTTCATCTAAAAATATTTTGACTCGAATTTGCGATTATCCGACAAGCGACCCTTGTCCTACTCCCTGGGGGACTACTGTCTCGTGACCACGCTCCGGTTTCGGATGTCACGCAGGAGTCCACTTCATTGACGGATTTGCATATTTGCACAAGCGATGCAGTTGTGTTTGTGCTTTTCTTTGGCTAAACCTGGGTTTATCAACTGGAGCTTCAGTGCTTTATAGCGTTGTAGTGTTGTACTCCTTGATCCAAGTCAGCGAAAGACTCCATTGTGGGATTTCCTTTCAGAATCCACTGCAAGCATCGGTGAATGAAATTTGCCCTTCTTCACCTAAAATTATAAACTGCACAATTGGGAGCGCTGCAACAGCTGTGCTGGCGAATAAGCTCGTTTCGGGTTCATTGTGGATTATACCTTTGTTTGGTTTTTCATTATATTTTATGAAGGTATTCTAGGAGATTTGCCGGATAGCATCGCGGGTACGGTGCCGACGTCTCTCTCGCTTCAAACGCTGCAGGAATTATGAGGGTCACTTACTTCATCCCATTTCTGTTATTCTTCGCGATCACCCTCGAAGTATCAGTGCTTGTTGTCGGTGGACCTTTGAATAATGATATTGTAAAGAATTGGTCCGCGCAAGTGGAGAGTTATCTTCTGAAACTCGCCGAGGAAGGCTTGAAAACACGCGAGCTGCAGAAATTGTACGGACGGAGCAAATTACACTGTCGAAGAGAAGAATGGATTTGATACCATAAACTCTGTGAAATCACGGCTTGGGAACTACTTCGTGAAAAAGGAATCTACAGCAAGGGTATGTAAGAACTTTACTGTAGTTTTTGGCCATATAAGCTTAAAATAAGTGAATTATAGCATACAGACAAAACTCGCGCGCGACCTCGATATTAGTGAGCTTGTTTCATGGTGTACGTTCATTTAATACCACTTTATAACCCGCCGTGACCTTTCACTGTTTCACTTTTATATTTTGACTACTGATGACCACTGATGTGCTCAAAGGGAGGTTTGTTATTCTTTTACCCGGGTTATTATTTTTTCCGTTCTTTAATATTTCGTTGGGTGTTATCTTGCTAAATTGAATTAATTTGCTCTTTCTCAACACAAAAGATATCCAGACAGGTGCTTTTATATTAGCGATTTGGGAGATTGGAGTAGATTTCAAGCAAAGAAGCAATTAGAATTCCCTGTCTAGCATAAATTCTATTGGTTTAAACTGTACATGTTGTTTACATTACAAAATTTGAGCTTTCAGAATTTTTTTTTTTTTCAGGGTTTAATTAAGAGCAGATCTACTGTAAGAACTTCAAGCCCCAATTGCAATATATATAATACATGTACATCTGTAATAATCCAAACAGAATTACTGTAAGGACCATAAATAAAATCCTAAAAATACTATAATTTCTTCAGCTGCCGCAGAATATGTATATATCCCGTCTCAAACATGTAGTCATAAAAAATAATTATATACTTTGACATACATGTATGAACTTGTGTACAGACTTGCGTTGGGTGGCCAAAGTTGCATGCATAATTATGCAAGTCGCCAAAAATGCTATTTTTATCTCCATTTGGCCATGACAGACTGATCCAACTTAACGAAGAGGGGGGGAGGAGGGGGGAGGGGGGAAGGACAGGGGCATCTGTGTTCAAACTTCCCGCTTCCCATACATGTACATGTTGTACCTTGTACTTCCGAATACCATCACTTCCATTGTTGTTCCCCGCTTCTTTGTGCATTTCTATACTCAAAACATTATGCAATATATGTTGCAAACAATATTATTATTCCTATTTCACCCAGTTCCTGCACCTAGGGAATCCCGACTTCCTGCCCTCTCATTCTCCCACCTCCCATAGACTTCTAGCCCCCTATACTCCCGTGTTCCCACCTCCTACCTTCCCAACTTAAATGTTTTGAATACAAATTTGAAGGAATCAGTCATTTTTGTCCTATAAAATATGTTTAGAGATGACACTCAGATCATGAGGATAAAACTTGTTAAAAATAATTAACATCCGAACACATTTGAGATCGTATTGAAGGCATTTACTAACAACCATGAAATTCTATTACTAACTTTTGGAGGGCGACGCTACTTTCGGGGTGGAGTTACTAATAATTATTAACTTTATGGTAGGGTTATATTCAAAAATCCTAACTACATTGTATAATGTTTAAATTTACTATATACTTGAATTACTTGCTGGGGTAAATTTGTGATTGGGTGGACCCCCCTCTACACACATATCTCTACCCAATTATTTTCCGGGTACTTCCAAGAATAAAATGGTTTCTGGATAATAATTTATAGTCAAGCCAGGGGAGAGGGCTGTGTACTGCTCTGACCCCACCCTTGTTGAATGGAACAAAACTTTTAACTTATATAATTATTAAAATTAATTTGTTTCACCATACTAGAAAGTAGCAGAGGAAGTTGCAAGGCTTCATGATGAGTTTTACACCACAAAACTCTTCAAGAAATGGCAAAAGTTTCCACACTGCAGCAGCTAGGCTTACAATACTATTCAGACTCAGATTTAATAGATACTCTGCCTGAAGACCTGGAGTTCAACACGTAAGTATATTATATCATCTTGATAACGATTCAATTTTGTGTCCATGGCCAGAGCATTAATTAAATTTGGAGACTGCAAGATGCTTATTTGGGACAGGCCACTTACATTGTAATAATTATTATGAATGGCAGTGCTTATTGGAAATATTACGAAAAAAGACCTTGAAATGGGGGTGTTTATTTATTTATTATTATTATTATTATTATTTTTTGGGGGGGTGCACTTATTGGAGGGCAGCTAAATAAAATCATTATGGTAAATTTACATACTTGCCAGCTAGGGTGACACCACAACATGGGGTGAAAAACATGCTGTGTAGCATATTTAAAATCCCTGTCTGACTTCAGGGACCTGCAACCTAACAACCAAATTTAGTTACAAGCAACTTGGGTCCCCCCCCCCCCCCTCATTCTTAATGCCTTTGAAAACACTGATTGAACTACTGAGTTGTGTTGCCTTTTCTAACACACAGGTTGTTCAACAAAAAGTCAGTAAAAGCAAGAGTTCTGTGAAGATCTCAGATCAGGTCGCCAGGAAGAACCCAAAGTTGATTGAAGCCGTGTTTTGGTCATCTCTGCTGGATAATGTGTTCAAGGAGAATTTAAAGAATGATCCAGAACTTAGGTATGTTATTGCATGGTAAAGTGATCTGATTTACTGCATGCATAACAAATGCATTTGAAGGGCGTGGTGGAAAAAGGTTCTGGAAAATTGTTGCTGAAATTCAGTACGAACCCTGTTCTTAGTGTTAGCCAGTTACATGTACTTGAAAACATTTAAGAGCAGTACTGTTATGACAGCTCCATAAGGCCAAGATAATAGGTAGAAAAATAACCAGGTAAAATCTGTTGCAATCTTAACACGAAAAAAAGAAACTGCCTGATTGCATTCTTTAAATTGTTGTTGTTAACCCCCCCCCCCCCCCCCCCTCCCCCCTTTCTCAGCAGAAAAGGCCCACCTTCACTCCTGCCTAAGAAAAGGCCCATCTTCACTTAGCCCCCCCCCCCCCCCCCGCCCCGCCCATTTTGAGTACCTCTGGATCCATCACTGGTAAGGCTTACACAATTATACAAGTACAACCCACAAGATACTCATAGGTCACTTTGGTTCACTTTTTGGCAGGTGGCAGAATTTTGGCTCAATCGAGGGCTTCCTCAGAACGTACCCAACCCGTGAATGGTCCTTAAACTTTGCTGGTTTCCAGATTGATTATGATCCCAGATTGAGGCCCTGGTATATTGGTGCCACGTCGGGTCCTAAGGATATTGTCATCATCCTCGACTGCAGCTTGTCAATGGAAGGGAATAAATTCCACATGGCTAAACAAGTGGCAAAGACAGTATTGAATACACTCACCAAACAAGATTATGTCAATGTCATTTGCGGCCATGACGGTCATTATGATGAAGTTGGGAAGTGAGTGAAATGGCATATCTTGCCTGTAGAGTGACTACTTTTGAAGCCTCCCTTAAGTCAATAAATGTGGTTGTAACTTCGAGTCTGTAAATGAAACCCTAGTGTGTGACCATTCAAATGAAAGCTATTGAGCAGTTTGTTCATGTGGTACTGTTTGTTATGCTGTACAAGGTGGTTCTAACTTTTAAGTCTGTGGATGAAACCCCAGTGTGTGACCATTCAAATGAAAGCTATTGAGCGGTTTTTTCAAGTGGTGCTCTTTTTTTGTGACAATTTTACCAAATTAAATTCTAGATTTTTTTCCACAGTTTTGAACTTAGCACTCTTGGGAGTGAAAGGGTTAATATTACATGTAAGTAAGTCCCCTCAAGATTCTTGATCCTGATTTACTTTGTTCCACTTCAGGTGGGTTGAATATAAAACTGAAGTGCTTAGCTGTCAACAGAACCGACTCGTACCAGCATCCACTTCTCACAGGAAGGACTTAATCGAAAAGATCGATAATCTGAAGGCTGGAGGAACAACTGATCTCAAGTAAGATTGTCGCTTGAAATGTCAATTCTCCTTAGTGACTGTCATATATACATTTCTTTTAATGTATGTTATGAGAATTTGGTAGTACATCAGGTCAATACCCCCGAGTTGACGATCTTCTCTATTCTCGTCACTACATGTACAATATTGTCTACTCTCTCTTAGTTTCCTTCGCAGCCGTTTAATATTTGGGTCGTCACACAACGCTTCTTAGAGCGTTGCATGACGAGCCAAATAATGGCTGCAAAGTAGACTACGTTGTAGCTCTCTCTCAGCGAGCGCCGGTGAAATTTTGAGCAGTTCAAATTCAATGGGAGTCGACGAGTCACCTAGAGCAAATGAGAGTTCCAGGCCAAACGAGTGTGCAAGTTTAAACTCTGGTCAACTCTCATTCTCGTTTGGCATAGACTTTACACGGTATTTGTTACAAAGGGCATGATGGGCGTAATAATACAAATTACACAACATTGCTGACACCATTATCATGAGTGGTCTTGTATACAGAAGCTGTTTAGTGCTTTTGATCTCAGAGGAGAAAAGTCGAAAAAGAAACATATCGTCATGTTTGGTTGCGCTAGGATATCCAGAAGACAGGAAATGGCTGATAGTTGTGCCATCGCATTTCAAACAATGTGCAGATATTGGTCATATTGAAATTGCTGTATGTAAGGCCTTTCTACTTCTACAACATTTTCCACTATGTTATATAGTCGAACCTCCACTAACGGCCACCTCTCTATAGCGGCCTCCTCTCCACAACGGCCAGGATTTTTCGTCCCAATCGTACGTCTATCCACAATTTTCACTCTTAGTGAAACCTCCCTGCAATGGCCACCTCTCTACAACGGCCAGTTAATTGCGCCCCAGGGTGGTTGTTGTAGAGAGGTTCAACTGTACTTAGGGTTCGGGCCTTTAGACAACTGCAAATGACGCAACAGTCCCATTCAGTTCTTCGCCGAGTTCTTTCACACGCTTCGTCAAGAACTCAGCAAAGCGACCTGGACTGTAGGCTGCCACTGTAGTAGAGAAAGGATTTACACCAATTTGCAAATATCGTTTCTTTGCCATTTATTTTCACAGGAAAGCGTTCAAGTTGTCATTCGAACTGCTTCAAGGAAATGCCAGGACAGGCTGTCAGAGCATCATCGTGTTTGCTACAGATGGAGAAGACAATGATGGGGACCCTGTGCGCTGTGGCAAGGGTTACTACACCAGGAGCGGTTATGTGCCAGGACAGATCTGCCAGTACGACTGGAATGATGTGTGGGATGAAGTGCAGGCCAGGAACAGATACATGAGTCCCAGGGTGAGCTATTAGTTTAGTTTAGCATTATTAGTTTAATTAGTACTTTTCAAACCTTTGTAAACATGTATATATTCTTAACTATCATTATTTGTAATTGGCTGAAAAGCCCTATGGGAGTGTCCAATAAAATGTATGTATGTATTATGTAGCGTTCTCGTGAACATATGTAATGATATTGTATGCACACGGCCTTGGGCCAGACTCAAGACCTCTGGCATAGTTTTTCTCATTGTGGACTTACATATATTATAATAATTTCATCAGGTATTGTGGACTATGTGGCAGTTGAGAAACAAATCATTACACTAACAAACCACTAATATGATACCACCACTTCTCAGTTTGTGAACTCTAAAGAGAGACGAAATACAGAAGTCATTGAACTAGCAAACAGGTTAATCAAAATGACATCAAAACAATACACGCTTCATGCGTATCTGTGGCGGTTAAGTCTGCACAGCGACTTCCCCAAGCTTTGTTTTACTGTTGAGTTTGATTGTCCTCTGAGTGTTCCTTTTTCTCATCCAAGACTCGAATCTTCTCGTACCTAACCGCGGACAATGGTGAAGAATTCCCAGGAAAGTTGTCTTGCGACAATCAGGGCTATATGAAGAAACTAACAGATGAAGAAAACATCATCTCACAGATGCAGGATTATTACAGCTTCCTGGCTTCCAATACGATCAGTGTCAGTAATGTCACGTGGACATCTCCCTACCTGGACGCGTCCGGTCTGGGACTCATGGTCACGGTAGCCATGCCTGTCATCAGTAAAGTCACGAACAAGTGAGTCACGCTGTTTTGCATTTGTGCGATTGCGCGCGTGATTCACGAGAAGATTGCAACGGGTAGGACTGTTCGTTAGCTGCAGTATAGAATGATTTGATCGGTATTTTAGGTCACGTTTCACTAGGTCATGCTTTGCTATAACGGGTCACGCTTGGCCAAGTCACGGCAGGATAGCTCACGGTGTTATACGTCACGCTATTATACGTCACGCTAATTTTGAACAACCTTTTAGTTTGTTTCCTATAGCATACGAATATAGCCATCACCAGCGATGACAAGTGACATAATTGAGCGATGACAAGTGACTGTCTCCTCTATGGCTCCCTAAAATTTATTTTGTGTATTTCTTTCGTTTCCAACATTGCTTTGAAGCGCTTTTTTTTTAATTTTAAGAACAGTTTGCATTTGACAGAGTTTCTTAAAATAGCGTGACCTGTTGTGACAAATCACCTAAAATAGCGTGACCTATCGTGACAGAATCACCTAAAATAGCGTGACATATCGTGACAGAATCACCTAAAATAGCGTGACCTATCGTGACAGAATCGCCTAAAATAGCATGATCTGTCGTGACAGAATCGCCTAAAATAGCCATACAAATAACAAAGCACCTTTCAGGTCTCCATCACTTTCTCTGTAAGGCAGTGAAATAGACACACATTGAACTGGACGCACACAAACTGGACGGATGGAACGTTTTTAAAATTCAATCTATCTTGTACCCTCTAGGACAATAGGCGTGGTTGGGATTGATGCCACGTTGGAGGAAATCGAGAACATCTTGTTGAACGACCAGTGGGGTTCAGTTTACGCTTTTCTGGTGAATGAACGAGGAGAGACAATCTTTCACCCGCTGCTACGACCAAGTACTGAGGTAACGTCAGTATATCTCAATTCTGATTTCACAATTACCTATAGATCATCTTTTAAAATCAGTTTTAACAAATAACTTACAAACGTGTGTCACGATTGCTCTATCTTTTTATTTCGGCCTTGAGAATTTTAATACAATACAACAACAAGAATGAGTACAAGAAAGATATTATTCAGCAAGTGACACAAGTTACTCGGAAGAGGAATTTCGAGTTCTCCCAACAGGAGTCGAACCTATGACCTTCCGCTTAACGGTCGACGATCAACCACTGAGCTACAAGAGACTCGTGGAGCTTACTGCTTAGGCCATATAACTAGGTTCAAATGTGACAAACTTCGGTTCCTGCATACTGCTAGGATTACTTAGTTTTGTTGATACATGTATGTGCGATATGTGTGGAAAGAAAAGATGGTAAATGTTACGCTTGGTAGATACACAGTGAGAAAGATCGATGTTTATCAGTCAGTGACGCAAGCTACTACAACAATACTTCTAGCCTACAAAGCACTCAGTCATTTTACTTTCTGGTCGAAACTCGTAAAGTTTCCAATCGTGAGAGGAAATGCCTATTCGCAAATCGATCCTCGTTTGAAGTTCCCGAAGAGTTTCCGATTGTTATTGTCCAATCACAAATTGCCCGAGTACTACGCTAGCTGTGACGTCAGCTCTTCGCCATCGGTATACGTCATGTTGCTTTATAGTAACATCACATAAATCGCGAGCTCAATCAACTCTTGTAGCCTCGTTTCCGACCATAATTCAAGGGTACTGAATACTGACACACATCTGGAACGAGCAGAGCCTGGAACGATTGTGACGTCATATAACACTTATTGTCAATTTCGAAAGAGCCTGGACGTTTTTCTTTAGCATTGCTGTCTCGAAGTTACTTATAGTAACGTTCATCCATTTGCAAACAATTACAGCGTCTGAAGAACTCCCACAACGTCCCTTCGACTGTCTCTCTCGTCTATTGCGTGCGGCGGGTAAGGTGAAGCACTCTGCAGTATTTCCCGTAAGTCGTTCAATTGCTGTTCATTCCCCGAGAAACAGAACGCGGCCTGCAGGCTGGCCGACGATATGCTCGGATGTTGACTGAAATTAGGAATCAAAGATGTTAAAAATTATTCGAAAGGTAAATTATTTATTAATCTTTAAGAGGATTAGAGATGGTGAAGACTCGTGTCCTTCAAAACGGAAGCAAGTGTCACTTGGAGAGGGCGCACAGGAACCTTGTTCATCCCTCCCTCCTCGTGCCCCCCCCCCCCCCCCCTCCTCCTCCTCCACCGCCTGGAACGACACATAGATGGTATAGAGAAATATTCTGGTTTCTGCTGCCTTTGGATTTCGTAATACCTCTCTCCACTCAAAAATGATTCTACGAATGGGCAACTGCGAATTGCTGTGGCAACCTAACAAATTTCTGGCCCGAGATGGACTAGCATCCCAGGAGAAGTAGATGTACTCTTCATGGCGCTTCGTGCTACACAAACCGGTGTTATTCACTGATGCTGGGACGTTATAAGCTCCTTCGTTTCTTATAACTGGAAACATACTTTGCCGTTACTTTTATGCTAAGAAGGCGTTAAAACGAAAAAAGAAGTTGTACAGTCGAACGTCCACTAGCGGCCACCTCTCTACAACAGCCCCGACCGTGCGTCCATCTATACACTTTACTCTTATTGAAACCTCCCTACAACGGCCACCTCTCCATAACAGCCAGTTTATTCTGCCCCAGGGTGGCCGTTATAGAGAGGTTCAACTGTAATTTCTATGCCAAACTGAGGACTACTCTAATTACATGTATGTCTTACCTCTGAATGCTTAGAGGAAACACACGATCGTCCAGTCTCCCCTTACATCGGCACGAAAACAGCATCATCTTCAGCACCTGACGATATTGTTTGCGGGTTAAAACGTACATGAAGGGATCTGCGATGAAGTTTAACAGCAGAAAGGAGCACACTAGGAGATCTGCGGAGCTGTTGCGCCAGTTGTAGAATGCATTGCCAATCAGACGGACCTAGAAGATAAAGGACGTTTTAGGGACTGTGCAATAATTATCAGGAGGGGGGGGGGGGGGGGGGTTGGAAAATGGGGCTTCATGTAGCCAAATATTAGGTAATACCCCCCCTCCTAAAGGAGTGAATTTTAGTTATTGCCCCCCCTCTAATCAGTCAGAAATTATGTACGACCCCCCCCCCCCCCCCCTCACAGTATACACACACCTTTATACAAGTACCCTACATTTTCTCTACACACACCTGTGGATTAAAATCTTATAACAGAAAGAAGAGCTCCTACTGCATGTTTAATTGTTGGACATCCGCGTCTGGAACAAAACATCACCTCCGTAGCAATGTTCAACAGAACCATAGCAGAAGGAAAAGGGCATGTGTGTTATTTTCAGGTCCGGTGAAGGATAGCTAGGCCCGAAGAGCCGGAAAATTTTTCGGTCCCCACCTTATGAATAGGTATGGATTCGCCAATGTAATATGTACTTGAAATAAAATGTTAAGCCCCCCCTCTCTTGAGTGACTTATTTTACCTAGAGCCCCCCCCTCTCCTTGCTTTGATTTTACTTTATGCCCCCCCTCTGGTTTTCCAACCCCCCCCCCCCCCCCTCCTGGTAATTATTGCACAGTCCCTTATAGACCTCTTCCCTAAAGCAATTATATTTAGCCAATCACACGCGCCCAGGTTCCGCAGTTAACCAATCAGAGCTCGCAGTAAAACTTTGCAACAGGTGCTTTTTTGGCATGCTTCCTCTGAATAGCTGATCAAATTTCATAAATTCGCACATTTATTTTTTGTGACGTCATAACTTTAGTAGTCTATTATTGCAAACCAATCAGAATGCTTTTTTTCATCATGGAACAGTTTGCCATATAATAACAAGACAATATACTCTAGTTGATGATATTGTAATATATGTGCTAAGTTCAAAACTGAGGAAAACTGAAAATCTTGTCAAAAACTAACAGCACCACCTGAAAGTACTACTCAATAGCTTTCCTTTGAATGGTCACACACTAGGGTTTCATCCACAGACTCAAAAGTTAGAACCATCTTATACTTAGCAGCAACAGCGCTACATGAAAGTACTGCTCAATAGCTTTCATTTGAATGGTCACACACTAGGGTTTCATCCACAGACTCAAAAGTTAGAAACCATCTTATACAGCATAATAAACAGCGCTACATGAAAGTACTGCTCAATAGCTTTCATTTGAATGGTCACACACTAGGGTTTCATCCACAGACTCAAAAGTTAGAACCATCTTATACAGCATAATAAACAGCGCTACATGAAAGTACTGCTCAATAGCTTTCATTTGAATGATCACACACTTGGGTTTCATCCACAGACTCAAAAGGTTCAACAACCACATTTATTGACTCAAGGTTTGACTCAGCTGAAATTTGTAGTTTTAGACAAAGCAAAAAACATAGCAACGAAATTACAGCTGTTTTTCCTGGCTTGGGAAAAGCTGACAACTACCTGTTTGGCTTGAAGTTTACACGATTGTTCAGGTTTCTAACATTCAATTTTTGGAAGTCCTTTGATGTGAAACTGTTCGCGGAAAGAGACAATTTGCGCAACTGCTAGTAATCTTTTTTCCATTTTTTTAATTTCTTTTCACTATTATGTTTTTAGCTAAGTTAATATAGCGAAATGAAAATCGTTTATAAATATTATCAAGCCGAAAAATTATTTTGCCCTTAGGCGTTAGAAAAGTTAATCGGCGTTATAAGGGGAAAATTGGAAATGATTCTATATATCAGTTGGCTTCAAAACTAACTATATACCTTTTTAAGATATTTCCACAGCAACGAAAGATTAGTTGTCTATTTATTTTGAAGTTTTAATATTCAAACAATTCCATCGATACTTGGCGGTTATTTTTAGCAAAACGCGCGTCCCACGATAAAAGCTTTTATGTGTGTTTTCGACTGTTACTGGCAATTTGAAAACAAAAACATTTCCGCTTTAAACCTTTTCAGTTCCTCTATTAATCAAATATCAACCATATTGTTTACTGAAATAAAAAAAATAATAAAAAATAAAAAATATCAACCAGACGTCGTCTTGCAGTAGTCAATTTTGGCGTTATCAAATCCATAATAATGTAAATTAATCGGGAACTTTACAAAGGTCGAAGGAAATAAAAAGCACTAAGTATTCATGCAAGGGGCATAATTCGTTGCACGAAGAAACGAAAGAAAGCAGTCTGCTATAGTTTTGTTTTTCGTGATGGTTTTAAAATGATAAAGCGTTAAATAAATATAATGTCTGTTGATCGCCCAGAAACCATTTATCCCGAATGCAATGCTTTTTAAAACGTTCAAAGCAAAGTATAAACTGTAATCTTTTGCGGCGTTATAAAAAAATATTTTTTCTTATCGCATTTCGCACGTTTTTAACAAGTTAAAGTTTAGACCTATTTAGCTTTTAATAGGGTGCAATCTTTCGCTAAAAGGAAGTCATGGATAAAGCTTAAGACAGAGACGGTTATTTCTTACCATAAACGGAATCCATCCAAATAGATAAACTACAGAAATTAATACCATCGTCCTTGAAAATTGTGTTTCCGTATCATCTCGCTCGGCTTTCCTCGCCTGAGCCATTTGTCTTGCTCCCGGCAGAATCATGTTCGTTACAGACACTCGCCTTTGTTTGCTCCTAAACAGTTCCCAAATCACTGTAATGTTACAAAACAGAACCACAATAGCTGGCAAGCCGCCGAGAACGGCGTAAAACACACAGAACGCGCTGTCCGAGGCATTTTGCGGAAACCAGTTGACAGTACAGAATGAACCGCTGATGTTTCGCACAAAACTTCCAAACGAACAAATCGGGAAAAGAGATACGACAAAAGAAGCGGCTATTGTTCCTAAAAGGAGAGCTTTTGCCTTATTCACCGTCATAGTCTTGCGATGGAAAAACGGTTTTGTTACAGCTATGCAACGGTCTACTGCCATGGAGGTAGCTAAGAACGCCGAGCAAAGTGTCGCGAATAGAAAGATAAACCCTTGGTAATCGCAGAGTTGTTTTCCACCAATCCATTCGCCATTGACGTAGAACAGCCATGACGGAACCGAGAAGAAAACGAGCGATATGAGATCAACGCACGACAGCCCAAGCACAAACACATTCGGGCTGAGTGGCTGCAGTTGCAGAAGCTTAGCGGAAGCGAGAATGGCGAACGCATTTGCTACAATGCCGGTCACTGTCATGATGTATAAAACAATCGCTTCTCCGGTCATCCGCGAGTCATCGTTGGTGAAACTTCCTGCGGCCATTCTGCTCAACTGAAGGGCTTCTTCAACCGCTTCCCGTTAAGTATCTTTATCTTTTCTCGGCCCATATTCTTCCCCGCCTTTCTTTCATACCTCGAAGTGTAGCCGGATCTCTATATTGCACTCACTTTTTAATTTACCTTGCCTTAGTAATCCAATATTTCCTGCCGATTTGGATTGGTGTAAAGCCTACACACACTCCGTTGTCTTCCGTCACAGTTTTCACGTTGCACCGAAAATCGCTTTTGTGTATTATACGCTATTTCAAGTATAGTGCCAGATCCGCTTGCTTGGCGAGTATTAAATTTTTCATTGACTTGGTAACAAGCTGAAAATTTTCTCTTTTACGCCGGCTTAATTTACATAAATGGTAATTCGTGTTTCGTCTTTTTTGTTATTTTCATTCGCCCGTGGCAACCGCTTCAACGGCTATTGTTTAGTATTATTTTTGCCACTTATTTAGTTGAAGATTACGGTAAAATTCACAATGATTCCCAAAGACAGACATGCGTAGCTATTTAACTTTGGGGGAGATTTCCATGCGATTCAATGATAACAATGTTTATTGCATAAAAGAAAATTGATTGTGTGCAATTCGGATTATTATTTGGGTTTCGAATCAGGAAATGGGAGGATAAACCAACGAACGAGAAGCGATGGCAAATACGATTTCGGAAATATTAGAAATAAGATTAGCGGGGTACACGTTTGATTGTGGGTGTATTTGACCCGGGGACGAATTTATTCCAATTCGTTAAAATAATTCAATTCTATGCGAGCTTGTGTTTGTTGTGGGCAATTCACTTGGGCAATGCTTACTTGTTAATCATTTTCCATTCAATTTTGATTCACCTGATATTGAATAGCTAATTTAAAGGCTGGAAAGTCGTCAAAAACAATTTTCGAAATTTGCCAATTAAATTTTGTCACTGTACTGAAATCTCCAGCCCTGGGCCGTATGCTCGTTAAATAACTTTTGTTAGAAAGGTGAGATCTCAACTTTCTTGCCCAAAACAAATTTGTTTTGTGTTTATTAAAATGCACGCAGGTGGTGTATCAAAGCAAACATGGGCAATTGTGTACACTTCCCGATGTTTTGAACATATGCTTGTTCTCTATCGAGAGTGCCCGAGTTTAAAATTAAAAAAAAATCAGCAAAATTTCCATTTGCGACATATTGAAAAACCAACAGTACCACATGACAGTACTGTTCAATAGCTTTCATTTGAATGGTCACACACTAGGGTTTCATCCACAGACCTAAAAGTTAGAACCATCTTGTTCAGCATAATAAACAGTACCACATGAAAGTACTGCTCAATAGCTTTCATTTGAATGGTCACACACTAGGGTTTCACCTAAAGACTTATAACTTAGATCCACCTTGTACAGCATAATAAACAGTACCACATGAAAGAACTGCTCAATAGCTTTCATTTCAATAGTCACACACTAGGGTTTCATCTGCAGAATTTTAACTTAGATCCACCTTGTGCAGCATAATAAACCGTACCACATGAGCAGTAGCTTTCGTTTGAATGGTAACATATAAGGGTTTTATTCACACACAAACGTTAGAACCACCTTGTACAACATCATGAATGTACTGTATAATAGCTTTCATTTGAATGGTCACATACAAGGATTTTATCCACACACTTAAACGTTAGAACCACCTTGTACAGCATAATTAACGTACTGCTCAATAGCTTTCATTTGAATGGTCACATTTAAGGGTTTTATCCACACACTTAAAAGTTAGAGCCACCTTTTGCAGCATGATAAACGTACTACTCAATAGCTTTCATTTGAATGGTCACATTTAAGGGTTTTATTCACAAACTTAAAAGTTAGAGCCACCTTTTGCAGCATAATAAATGTACTGCTCAAAAGCCTTCATTTGAATGGTCGCACACTACGGTTTCATCTACAGACTTATAACTTAGATCCACCTTGTACCGCATAATAAACGTACTGCATAATATCTTTCATTTGAATGGTCACATACCAGGATTTCAGCCACAAATTAAAACGGTAGATACGAAGTTTGAATCAGGTAGTGAAAGGATCAAATAAATAGATCTTTTTCTGTGTTCTATGACCTCTTTCTTGTCTTTGCCGTTCTTGCAGTATATATTTTTTATTCCTTAAGGCTCAATTTATGCATCGCATTAAATCGCATTTCAGTCGCGTCGAACGTAATTCAAGCCCCAGAAAACTCGCTGAAATTGCTTTAAATACACAAATAGCAAAGTAAGAACACGTTGTTTCCATGGTGTATTGCAACGTAATCGAATCAAGTAATACAAACGAGATTGTTGTGTCTTGAATTACACTCGACGCGACTGAAATGCGACGTATAAATTGGGCCTAAAAGTTCACAATTCGGTGCGCTTTCTTTGGAAAACACTTGTATTGAAACTTTGAAGGTTACAATTATTGCCTTGTTGCTATAGCTAGTAAGTTTTTTTTATATACTTATTACACTCACATCCCAGCAGATATGGAGCTTATTACCCCCACCTGGTGTTTGACATCAAGCAAGCATTGCCTTGTTTCATTCTGAAAATATGACCTATTTGCGGTGTTTTGTAAGAGAACATATTTATTTACGAAACGTATGGTTTAGTGGTTATCATGCGATTGTTGGGGATAAAATGGTATTTTTGGTTCAGGGTGAATGTGGGGAAATTGACAAAGAAGAAAGTCTAAATTAAAATGGTTAAATTTATGCAATTGTCAATATTTTATTGGAGGGCCACAAGATGTTTAGTGTATTTTCACGATTAATTGTTGCCCGCATTAAATAAAGGCTTTATTTAAAAAAAAATTATTTTAAAAACTTTACACTGCCCAGTTGGGGTTATGTACCTAGCGAGATTGTTGAAGTTACAAATTAATGATGGGTTGGCTTGATCAACCTTGTTTTGTAAGCACCCCAACTGGATCAGTGCTTATTCACTAAGCGAGAGGTCCAGAAGGGAATATTTTTATGCTTATTTACTCAGCGAGAGGTCGAGAAGGGAATATTTTTATCACCTTTTATGCTTATTTACAAAGCGAGAGGTCCAGAAGGGAATATTCTTGATGCTTATTTACTCAGTGAGAGGTCCAGAATGGAAGATTTTTATGCTTCAGATTTACTCAGTGAGAGGTCCAAAAGGGATTCTTTTTAATGCTTATTTACTAAGCGATACAACTGGCCTATATGGAGCAAAATATGACTGAAAAATTGACTTACTTATGCTCGGTCTTAACCCTGTCACTCCCAAGAGTGCTAAGTTCAAAACTGAGGAAAACATCTTGAATTTTATTTTAAAAAATTGTCAAAAACAATTAGCATCACTTGCAAGTACTGCTCAATAGCTTTCATTTGAATGGTCACACACTGGGGTTTCATCCACAGATTTAAAAGTTAGAACCACCTTGTACAACATAATAAATAGTACCACATGAAAGTATACCGCTCAGAAGCTTTCATATGAATGGTCACACTCTAGGGTTTCATCAACAGACTTAAAAGTAAGAACCACCTTGTGCAGCATAATAAACAATACCAATGAACGTACTGCTCAATAAGCTTTCATTTGAATGGTCACACTTTAGGGTTTCATCCACAGAGTTAAAAGTTAGAACCACCTTGTACAGCATAATAAACAGTACCACATAAAAGTACTGCTCAATAGCTTTCATTTGAATGGTCACACACTAGGGTTTCATCCACAGACTTAAAAGTTACAACCACATTTATTGACTCAAGGGTTGACTCTGGGTGTGAAAGGGTTTAATTTTACCGTTTAATACGGACACTTTCTGTTGGCCCGATGCTATCCGTTTTAACGGGTTTGACACAAAAATAATAGATTCTTAGCCGAATATAATGCAGATAGGGCGGTTTTCAATTGAATGTCGTGAAACCAAAACCAAAGCAATTACAATGTCGGCCAATCACAACAAACGTAACAACACAATGAACCAATGAGAGCTTGAAGCAAATACACGTAATCGGCGCCTAGCGCGGGAAAACACGTGTGACCAAGTCGCGATTGGTTTTGGTTTTACATCTGATTGGTTGAGAAGGTGGCGTGAGTTTTTTTAAACCAATTACAGAGCGCAGTAAAGCAAAACCAAAGCAATTCAGCTATTACTTTCGACAGTCAATTGAAAATCGCTCTAAGAGCTCTGTTACGCAAGATAATTCAACGAGACTTTGTTGTGTTTTTCAGCTCGTGGATGATCCAATCTTTATTCCAATTAGCACTCTTGAACAGCGCAACGGTAAACCTACGGAGTTCAACACTGTGGCCAAATCCATGATGGATGGTGAAACAGGCTCCCTTAGAATCGAAGATGCTATCAGAAGCATTCCAAAAGGCGATTTTCAGGATGGCGTGATGCTTGTCACGCTTCCTTCCACCTATTACTACACGTCAATCAAAGACTCCGAGTACGTGTTTGCCTTCAACCTCGCAGACTCGGATAAAAATTACCGCAGACCAGCATCACCGCCGCGCGGAATGAAAATCCCGGTGAATTATTACGCGAACATCGAGTCATACAACTCCTCTGAAGTCAAACAGGTAAGATAAAGAATAGAAAGAAAAAAATAATACGTAGATGGGGTATGTGTAGGTGACTGTGGAGTGAACGTTTTTCGGAGATTGGGTAATTGACTTTCCACATAGTTTCAAGGATGATACAAGCATGCTTTTAAACGGGAATTCCCTATATACCCTAAAATCCCGGTACAACGCCCCCCCTATCCCGCTTAAAAATATTCCGGTCATAAGCCCCCCCCGGATATAAGCCCTCCCTCCCAGTTTTGGCCTTATTTTCCTTACTATAAGTGTCCTTACAGAACGCGTGTGTAGAGTGTGGAACGAAAAGGTTTAATCAGGGCAACCTCTTACAATCTCATCAGATCTTAACATAACAATTGAGTATTTTACAAAATCAGTTCAACGTTTTACTATTTTCTTAGTTAATGTTATTTCTTGAGATTTGTTTTTGTTTCCAATATATTGACTGAAATGACCGATTTTACCGTATGCTGTAAAGATATTAGCCTGCGAACGCACGCAAGGGTATATGCTGAAACATTTTACGCGCACTGGATAGATAAACTGTCCCGCGCAAACTATACGTCGAAGCTCCCATAAGCGACACCCTCGGGAAGCAGAAAAAGTGTCCGTAACTGCAGCAGGCCGCGTACGGGAATGTGTAAATACAGAGTTTGTATGAGCTAGAGTTTGTCAAGGCGGCCGTAATTAGAGCTGTCCGCTTACGAGAGTGTCCACTCAGAGAGCTTCGACTGTACCGATGCCTTGTGTGGTGTTTTAATCTATTCGAGCGTTATAGCGTTAACCACTTGTCACGGAGTCAATAACTGTTTTATCTCTCCCTGTAGGTGTTAGGTGATTTGTACACAGACCTCGATGTACAGCACAACCTCGCCTTCTTCCCTGATGTTCCCGTGACGTTCAACTCTTCCACTGTGATGTTGAGCCCGAAGACGTACTGTCACCCAAACACCTTTCTATTCAGAGAAAACAACAGTGATATTGCCATTGAGGCCCATCGCTTTCTGAACGGGATAGGCGATAACATTGGTTGTCCTCAAGGCCGGTTTCGGGCTTCCGTCAGGTAAATTCCCCGTATGTACAGCTAGAGATAGGGTCATACGGGTTTTGTTTTGCCGGAGGGCATTTAATAGTCTTAACCTGCAATTGTTAGGCTTCCAAAAAATATATAGTTTATAGACCCTATGCAAAAATGGCTGCCAATTAAAATTATTTTGTGTGCATTTAAATTAGCCTTACTAACCTCGTTCTAGAGTAAAAATTATTTTGAATTATCAACTCAAAAACGAGGTTGGTCTCACTCTGGCTAATTTAAATGCTTACAAAATAATTTAAATTGGCAGCCATTTTTGCATTGGGTCTATGTGGCCGCTCTACAGGCAATCTAGTAGCTTATACTAGTAGCTTATACTATGCGTGGATTCCCACGCACCTTAAAAGTCTTTGGAAGTCCTTGAATTAGAAAATCAAAATTTAAGGACTTGCAATCAACTCTCGCCTTGCGGACACTCCGTTATTACGGACACCCGCTATTACGGACAAAATCCAGCCCTCCACCCGGCGAAAGCTATCAGGCTTGACTGAAAATGACTCTCGCTATTGCGGACTCTCGCTATTACGGACTCCAAACTACGTCCCGAGGGTGTCCGCTATAACGAGAGTTGATTGTACTTGAAAAGTGCACTTGCAGCTTGAAAGACGAATTTGTTGTTTCATTATTGATTACCAGATTCGTAGAAGCGAATTTTTACGCAAATGTAATGTCGACAAAATTTATCTTTGCTTGTGTCCTTGAAAAATTGGATTTATGTCCTTGAAAGTCCAGGAAAAGTCCTTGAATTTTTGATCCAAAACGTCTTATACCTTAAATCTACATTACCGTCCTGTCCAAAAGTAAGTTTGCACCCTCGTGTCTTTCCTCGCGACACGCAATGAACTGTGTTAAAAAGCCAGGTTAAAATCTCACCTTTTTCTTCGGGCATTTTTATCATAGCTTTTTATTGTAATTTTATCTTTTAACTGTAATTTTAATGGCTTTGTTATGCGCATTTGAACATTTTTATGGAATTTGCGCAATATAAATGTTATTATTGTTATTGTTAAGACTCGCTACGTAATAATTCGCAAGCGCATTACATGTTTATGTATTTCTAAAAGTCTCGTCTGAAGATCAAGCCCAACCATTCAAACCTTCGTACAGTTCTTTAACGGCCTCTCGCGAGAAACGAGACGTGTCTCGAGAGAAACGAGACACGTCTCGCGAGGATGCCGCATCACCTCGCGAGAGTGCCTCTCGCGGGGTCTCACGAGGCGGTGGTAACTTATTTTTTGAGCGATACTGCACAATAGAAATTTTACTTTTTACCCCTCGTTGTAGACCGGATGTGGAGATCACATCGTTGATAGAGGAGATATGGAAGAATAATCGCTCAAGCGAGATTTTGAAAGACGTACCCTGGACATACATTGGCACACGGAGTGGTATCTTCCGCTCCTACCCAGGCCACCGCTCGAGAAAGAACTTCGATCCTACCAAGTAAGTAACAAGCTATTTCCGTGTTGCCTTTTGCCTCTGTTTCAAAACGAGTCCTGGACTCGTTTTGAAACAGAGGCAAAAGGCAACTCGGAAATGGCCTATTTCAGTTCCTTGCTATACTCACGGCGATTTGTTGAAATTATGCCAATTTATGCGTAGAACTGGATGTTTATTCACAGAAGACAGTTTGGAGAAATTTCGCCCCTTTATCCTTAGCCGGCCTTAGTCTTTCAGCTGTAGCAAAGTTAGGCTCGATTACCAGCCGCTGTTCGGGAAAATGAGCCCACGCTCATCCCCCGAAGGCACGAAGACCGGACTCGAGAGAGCGGCGGAAATCGAGCCTAAAGCAAAGTCAGCTTTAATAAGCACCAACGGTATGTGCTAGAATTCATCATAACACAGGCTGTTTTAACTTTCTAGGCGGCCGTGGTATCATCGTGCCCTTGTGAACCCATCCAAAGCAGCCGTGTCGAACGCCTACATGGACGCTAATGGTATTGGGAAAGTGATCACGATTTCAGAAGCTGTTTTCCAGGCTCCGCCTCAAAACACGTCCAATATGAGTTGCGGTAGCATGGACAATCTTCAAGGAGGATGCCCTTGTGCAAGGTATGGCCGTTTGGAACTGTATCACATTGCCTCGCTCTGTGTCACAGTGACATGTGTGTCACACTATTTCATACTGTGTCGCATTGTGTCGAACTGTGTCATGCTATGTCACACTGCGTCACATTGTGTTACTGTGTCGCGTACATCATACTGTCACATTTTGTCATACTATTTCATACTGTGTCACATTGTGTCGAACTGTGTCATGCTATGTCACACTGCGTCACATTGTGTTACTGTGTCGCGTACATCATACTGTCACATTTTGTCACACTATTTCATACTGTGTCACATTGTGTCAAACTGTGTCATGCTATGTCACACTGCGTCACATTGTGTTACTGTGTCGCGTACATCATACTGTCACATTTTGTCATACTATTTCATACTGTGTCACATTGTGTCGAACTGTGTCATGCTATGTCACACTGCGTCACTGTGTCATCTACATCATAATGTCATATTGTGTCACACTGTGTTATTAGTTTAAGTGTTACTCGAAGAAGCAAGCGTTTGTTCTCTCTCCTTCCTTCATATTTTAGGGACGTTCAGTGTATTTCAGGCAAGTGTCGTGTTTACACTGGGAATCGTTCCTTGTGCGCCGGAGATCGCGTGGAGGCAGTCACAGCTCTGGATATCTTGTACAACGACTTCCATCGTCGTATGTACGGGCTTCTTAACAGCTCAGGAGAGGCAAAATCATGTGGAATGAACTACACTTGTCCTGATGGCGAGCATCTGTGTCAAACAAGGTAAGTGATGTCATCTCTGGTAAAAAAACCTGATTATTTCGAGAAGCTGAAAAACATACCTAGATCATTAGAAACCTCAAAATAATGGTTTGAATTTGTAGAACAGTACTCGACAAATACAGGAACACATTTGGGAGTGAGGATGGCTAACGATGGCGAGGATGGAAATGGATTACAGTTTGGACAAACTTGAAAAATGCGAAGCTCATGCACATTTTCAAGTTGCTCACATTTTCAAGTTGGCTGGAATTTCTTTGAAATGTTGCCCAAATCTTGTTGCCTTCTAGGTTTTAAATTAGTTAGAATTTAAAAAGTTAATATTCCTTGCAATTGTTAGAAGCAAAGGTTATACCGATGTGATTAAAAAAATTTGACTTTCCTTTCAGATGCTACCTGATGGATAACTTGGCCAACTTGGTCACTGACCCAGACTTCCTCCTCGTGAGTACCACGGACGCGCGGGAATACGAACGAGTGAGCCTGGGACGGAAAGAGGGTGACATAATGAAACTGTTGGTCACAAAGCACAAGTTCTTTGTTCCGAATCAACGGGTTGACTTCCAGGGAATATGCAGTGTGTCTCCATACGCACCTAAAGTAAGTTGATAATTATAAACGCAGAGCTCTCGAAGAGTTGTCGATTATTATTAACCAATCATGAAATAGCATTAGTACTCCTATCACTGTCACGTTGCCACTCACCACAACAGAGGCGCCGTGAACATTCATATTTTACTGAAACAACTCGCGATTTCCAAGCTTAGAGATTGAAACTATCCAAGCGTTGCGTGACGTTGCATTACTGAATTATTATTTTAGGTGACGCTAGAAGGTATTGTTAGGACGCCAGAACAGGAAGACGATTACTACAAGAACAGAGGACCAATTCCACCATTCAGAAACGAGTATGGCTGCATTCAAGATGTTGTAGGCTACACGTCGGACGATTCGGTTCTTGGTGAGATTTACCTAACAACTGTTCGACAAACGGCCAACGCTCAACTGACAACATGCAAATAACTGACTACAGTCAACTCTCGTTATAGCGGTCACCCTCGTGACGTAGTTTGGACTCCGTAATAGCGACGGGGGAGGGCTGGATTTGTCCGTAATAGCGGGTGTCCGTAATAACGGGGTGTCCGCAAGGTGAGAGTTGACTGTAATTGTCCTTCAAATTGACAACAGGCAAAAGGCCAAAGCTTACATTTCTACCATCTAAACGGAAAACAGCCCTATATTTTAACAAATTTGGAAGTAAACTGCGGATAAAATAGCTCCATATCTTCCGCATTTTTGGTTCGGCTACACGAGAGTTCAATTGGCACTGTTCGAATTCTACCCAGATATAGGTTTGTGAAAGAAAGCCTAGTGTGTGACCATTCAATTGAAAGCTATCGAGCAGTATGTTCATGTGGTGCTGTTTATTATGCTGTACAAGGTGGTTCTAACTTTAATTCTGTGGATGAAACCCTAGTGTGTGACCATTCAAATGAAAACTACTGAGCAGTGCTTTCATGTGGCACTGTATGCTGTGGAAGGTGCTTCTATCTTTTAGGTTTATGGATGACACCCTCATGTATGGCCATTCTGATTCAAATGATTGCTTTTGAGCAGTACTACCATATTTGTTTTGTCAATATTGCGTTGAAATAAAGGGTTCTTAATCCGTTTTTTTTTCAGGTCCCGATGGCATTATTGCCGACTCAGTAGATGGCCCCTGTCGATCCGGGAACTTCTTTCTCTCAGCTCTCCCCAGGACCAATCTTTATCTACTGGTGATAGAGAACTGGAGCGAGTACCGTCAATCGTATTTTTACAACTTCAACTGTCACATCAGCAACAGGGTCTTCGACGCAGGCGCGTTCCGTATCGTGAACGGCACATGCGCGCACATTGAAACCGAAGCAAGTCTTAAAAAGAAAGAAAAGTGTCCGGCGTTGAAAAACGTGCATATGCAGTGTAGTTACAATGTATCTAACGCTTTAACGCTACCAAGTCTTCTACAGCACCTTATAGCTACCTTAATTGTCATTTTGAATTGGAGATAATTCTGATAGAGTTTTATCAAACTGAAACTATCGTATTTTCTATGAAAAAATTAATCTATTTTTGATTTTCAAATGTATATTCCAATGGAATTTTAACTGATTTCACTGCCTCAGGTTTTTTTGTTATTCGTCGTTGGCGCTGATTCTTTCGTTGCATGAGATGCTGTTGAGATGTTTATAAAACATTCAGCAACGCATTACAATCACAAATCACAATTAGTAATGATTACTAAATGTGCTGTAACCAGGGGTCCCTTGCTTTAACCCTTGAACTATCAATTTTTCCTACTGATCGCCATATAAATCTATATATTATAAATGTTTATTGTTAGCTATGAAATTTTTTGAGAATTTAATTATTTCTGAGAATTTGTCGCTACATTGTTCCACTTCTCCGGCCATGTATCCCGAAAGGCCGTTGTCAATGTTAAGCTTGTAAAACTTACCAACTTTAGTTTAGTTGAAAGCTTTGATTGAACCAAAGATTGAACCCTCTTGATAAGCGCGTATGACAATGACAATGACAATGACTGTTCAACCATAATTATCTACAAATGCATGAAATGGTCCCCAAATCTATGAAATAAGAACTTAATAAACTCTAACTAAATGATAAAAAGCAATTTCTTCAAGAAATTCCATACTGCAACAAAAGTTTCAAAGATTTCCGAGCCAAATTTGAAACTTTGAAAAACTGACATCCTGACGTTTTTTTCAAAAATCCATATTGCAATCCATTTCCATCCTCGCTGTCGTTTGTCATCCTCACTTCCTAATGGGTTCCAGTCATTTGTCGAGTGCTATTCTACAGAATCAAACCATTATTGTTCAACTTCCTATGATCTAGACATGTTTCTGAGCTTCCCAGAATCATGCTAAAATCAGGACAGTGTCCCTTAAATACAATATACTTTTCTCATGTGCTAGACGTAAATACTCCCCTTCCCCCCCTTTTCAATGTTGTCTCATCTGAAAAAATAAACCTCCTAGTCTTCAACATTGTTTGGGGGAGGGGGGCCGGGGCGAGGGGGGGGGGGGGGGGGGTGATGGGACCACTAGTTCATAGCAAAAGGACCAAATTATTGCATTGCTCTTACAAAAACATACAGTAAACACGTTTTCGTACTATTATTACTGACGGTGTCTCAAGGCTAAGATGAACTATTTGAAAAGTTCTGTGTGAACGTCAACCAAATGTGGGATTGCTAGAACACAATTTCCCCTGAACATTACTCCCTTTTCCCCTTTTTATCCAAAAAGGGGTCTTCCAGGCATTGAACACTGAAGGAATGAATGAATGAAATGTTTTAAACAATCTGTGCAGCGATTAACAATTGGCTGTGTCGTGATCAACTTTCAACGTATGTTTAAAAAAATTTAATTCAGAATTCATTCAAAATTAATATAATTTCATACTTGATTACAGTTCAAATTCAGATAGAGGTTTTATGCGTTACTATATACATTACAATCATAACAATAAATGTACAGAATGTAATACTTTGTACCATTACGAGATTCATTACCGTAATTTAAATCCGACTGCTTCAGTCAAGGCGTTGTGTGACGACTCAAAAATAAAACTGTACCCCACCCTTAAATCCCCCCAACCCCCCCCCCCCCCCCCCCTCCTACCCCGCTCCTCGGTAGCTCCGATAAGCGTGCAAATACAGTCGAAGCTCTCTGAACGGACACTCGTAAGCGGATAGCTCTACTTACGGCCACCTTGACAAAACCCCGTTTGAACTCTCATACAAACTCTGTATTTACACATTCTCATAAGCGGCCATTCCCGTAAGCGGCCGCGGACACTTTCGAGGGATACCATTTGGACTTTTCCGTTGTTTCTAAGCTCCCATAAGCGGACACCCCAAACGAACAATCCTATTTTTAAAACCTCAATACTATTTGAATCAATGAATTTTACACCGCTGTTTGCCACAATACATTTACACTATAAAAATGTCATATTTTGTTTTGTCGTTTGTTTTCTTATTTCGTACCATGGTATTTTTTTCGCATTAATACTGTTTAGTGTTTAGTACAAGCCCCCGTAAGCGGCCATTTATGCCTTATACTGCCTGTGGCCGCTTACGAGAATTGCGGACACTTCTGCTTTCCGAGGGTGGTGTCTGCTTACGGGGGCCTCGACTGTATGCTTAAATTTACTCCTAGAAGTCATATTAGCTCTTCTTACAAGCTTGTGAAGCTCGTTGCAATTGCTTAACTTCCACTTGGCATCAGAATAAAACAGAGTTCTTCTCTTGCCGTAAATACGTTCCTATGGAAACAGACAAAAATAAATTTAGTGAACTTAGTTATAAAGAACGTCGAGAAGTTTGTGAGATATATGCGTTCCAAAAATAAATAATTATAAGTCCTGCATAAACAAACTGAGACAGCGTTAATATTGTAAGTTGATAATTTAAAACTAGTACTAAGTGTAATGTGTAAAGATGAAACAATTTATACTTATGGATAATTACATGCAGTGGTAAGTCTCATTTCCTCGGTTCATCAAATTTTAGAGTGACATCATCGCCAATAAGCACAAAAGGCGCCCAGTATTTCACATCACTGTACTTGTCTGATTCTCTGAGACATTTCATGGCCTGGTTTAGAGACTCGCTTGCACTTCTTCCTTCCACGAGGTAATGGTAGAAACTTCTCATAAACTCTAGCGTGGCCTCGTCATTGATCGCCCACAGTGACACCAGAACAGAGCGAGCACCAGCACCCATAAACGCACGTGCAATACCGACAACACCTTCCGCCTTGATCTCTCCACGACCGCTGTGACAGCAACTTAGTACCACTAATCTTGCTCGAAGTTGAACGCTCAACACATCTGCCATTGTTAACACATAATCTTCCTTTGTGGGGATCCGAGATGATCTTTTGGGATCTGGGGTCAGTGAAATTTCACCAGTTTCCATAGAACCATGTGCTGCAATGTGAACTAAAGCAACCGAACGTAGACGTTTTAACACTTCAGCTTTCGAGGCTTCTCTTCCAGTGAGTGGTGTTACGTTGAGAATCTGCCCAATCATTTCAACTTCCTGTTTGGCAAATTTGAGCTGTTTCAGCAGTTTCTTTCCTTTGCGGTTAGTAATTTCCTGCACCCATGGATCTCCAACAAGTAGGGCACCACTCTTACAGTGGTATTCCTCTGGACAATCCGCAATCATTTTCAAACTGGTCAGTGAAGGAATCAGTCGGATTCTAAAGTATTCACACAGGTACTTAGAATCAGAGTCCAATAATGCAGCGTAAGGAGCCAGCCACAGTGGACCATCCGGGACAATGATTAGTTCTTTCCCTTTAACCAGGTCTGCAATCGGCTTGATTACGATGTTGTACAACGTGCTCAAAGGGCTATTCTCCTGCTGTAATGAAGGCTCTGAGTTATTCTTGACGGACCTCTCATCAGTGGAGTCTTCTCTCACTGCATCCATGGAACGATCTTCGCACAGAACACCAGCACGGACACCAATATCTTTGTACGCATTTTGTATTAATGACTGAAAAAAGTCAGTCACACAATTCAGTGCTAAAGGATCGTCAAGTTCCTTTTTTCTAAAATGGACATGTCTTTCTTCTGACAATACCCAGGAATTGATCTCGCCTTTGTGCACTGCCTGAAAAATTGCGGTTGACGAAGTGCAGCTTAACATGTCCAAACAATTTTCTATTTCTCCACGTGATCCGGACTGACGTGGGCGAATACCATATTTGGATTCAATCAAATCGGTTAGAGCTTGGGCTCGTCCTTCCTCGGCAGCAAACAATGCTTCATCAAATTTGTCTTGTTTTATCAAAACTCTCCACAAATCGGTGTACAAAAGGTTACATCTATTTCGAAAAGAAATTTTCCACTCATCTTTGGACTGAAGACGATCTCTCACAATGTTGAACAATGTTACACCAGATCGGTAACATTCTAGAGCTTTTGGTAACTGGCCACGCACTTCAAAACAACAACCTAAACCATGATAGCCTATTGCTTCATTATCCTTGTCTTCCACTTTACTAGCAATATCAATTTGCAGGTTGTGACAGTTTATGGCTTTTCGTAAATCCCCGCATATGCGATAAGCGATGCCAAGATTGCCATACACAATTCCTTCCCCACTCTTGTCTCCCACTTCTTTGGCTATACTAAGATGTATGTTGAAGTAGTCTATGGCTTTTTTAAAATCACCGAGATTTTGAAAAACTTTGCCAAGGTTGCCAGTCACACTTCCTTCCGTAGCCTTGTCTCCCAGTTCTTTGGCTATGCTAAGATATCGGTTGTAATAGTCTGTGGCTTTTTCGAAGTCTCCGAGATTTTGATAAGCATTGCCAATATTAGCATATGCCCTGCCTTTGCCAGCCTTGTCTCCCACTTCTTCGGCTATACTAAGATTCAGGTTGAAGTAGTCTATGGCTTTTTTGAAATCACCGAGACTTTGAAAAGCACAGCCAAGATTGCCATACGGGCCTATTTCCTCAGCCTTGTTTCCAACTTCTTCGGCGATGCTGAGAGATAGGCTGTGGTATTCTATGGCTTTTTTGAAATCACCTAGACTTTGAAAAGCATTGCCAAGATTACCATACGTAATTCCTTCCCCATTCTTGTTTCCAACTTCTTTGGCAATGCTGAGAGATAGGCTGTGGTATTCTATGGCTTTTTTGAAATCACCTAGACTTTGAAACGCATTGCCAAGATTACCATACGTAACTCCTTCCACACTCTTGTTTCCAACTTCTTTGGCAATGTTAAGAGATAGGCTGTGGTATTTTATGGCTTTTTTGAAATCACCTAGACTTTGAAACGCATTGCCAAGATTACCATACGTAATTCCTTCAACATTCTTGTTTCCAACTTCTTTGGCAATGTTAAGAGATAGGCTGTGGTATTCTATGGCTTTTTTGAAATCACCTAGACTTCTAAAAGCACAGCCAAGTTTGCCATACGAGTCTATTTCCTCAGCCTTGTTTCCAACTTCTTTGGCAATGCTAAGAGATAGGCTGTGGTATTCTATGGCTTTTTGAAATCACCTAGACTTCGAAAAGCATTGCCAAGATTACGATAAGCAATTCCTTCCCCAGCCTTGTCTCCCACGTCTTTGGAAATGCTAAGAGATAGGCTGTAGTATTCTATGGCTTTTTTGAAATCACCTAGACTTTGAAAAGCACAGCCAAGATTACCATAAGCAATTCTTTCCCCATCCTTGTATCCAACTTCTTTGGCAATGCTGAGAGTTAGGCTGTGGTATTCTATGGCTTTTGTGAAATCACCTAGACTTTGAAAATACGCGGTTCCTTCGCCAGCCTTATCTCCCACTTCTTTGGCAATAGTAAGATGTAGGTTGTGGTATTCTATGGCTTTTTTGAAATCGCCAAGTCTGTAAAAGCAATTTCCAAGGTTGGAATACATAAAGCCTTCCTTTTTCGTATCTCCCACTCCTTTGATGGAACGCAGACTTAAGTTGTAGCATCTCATTGCTTCCCTGACATCACCAGTACTGAAGGACAAGTTGCCAAGATTTCCATAGTAGTAATAGGCGTCGCCACATGTTGTGAATTTTAGAGTACCTACCTGTTAGATGAAAGCATATAAATCGAGTGTAGTTTTAATAATAATTGTTAGCTATATGTAGGAATTCAGTATCATAATTTAAATCAGAAACGATTATTTTTTGTGCCAAAATCGACGAAGAGAGAAAAAACAATGGTCTGCTGTTTTTCGAAGAATGTTTTTTTACAGTACAACGGTGCAACCATGAATAACGCTTGGTTCTACTGGAATGTTTTTAGTTACATCTCAGAGATGTTCATCCATGTCCAATCCTGCGCACTGATACGGACTGACAGTGCGCATATTGGACAATCATCGAGATGTTCGTTCTATGCGGTGCTCGAAAATAATAATTTCCACTAAAAGCTAAAAGAGTGTAATAAATGAAGTTGATCTTCGCAGTGTGGTTTTTTAGCCTGAAAAAGTTAAGGGCTGCAACTGGAATGGGACCCATGACCTCTGCAATCCCAGTGCGATGCTATGAAGCCTTGAAACGCTGGGAGCAGCTCAGTTGTAGCCCACAACGCACCGATATCGCGGAGGTCATGGGTTCGATTCTCGTTGTAGCCTTTCAGGCTAAAAAAAAAACATTGCTTAAATTGCTTACGCACTGCACTGCAATGATCATTTCATTCATTTCATGTCTAATTCGCCGTTGAAATATGTGTGCTTCTTATGTTAAAGAACCCACATCACTTTTCGAAAAGAGTAAGGGACGTAGTCCCCGGTGTTGTGGTCTGACCTGTTCACATGTATTCATGGTTGGGGCCGGTTTACGGGTACACAGTATTTGGCGCAAGCTGTTGGGGTTACCCTGCCTACTTGGCGAAGCAAAATAAATTAAATTCACATTGAATGGCTCGTGTTAGTGTAGTCAGAATGGGGGAATAATTTATGATTGTCTAACGTCCCATCCAGAAAGGAATGCTTATCGTCCTTACCGTGCCTTTCGTTGTATTTGTGTCTGACTTCCAATTCTCCTTTGCATCGGCTCTAAGTTCTAACAACTTGCTGTGATCTTTGTCAATCTTCTCGGAGTCAAGGTAGAAAGAAAAAATATTTTTCCCGGACGCATGCATGAATACATGTTGTGAAGGTTAAGCTGTCTCCCAATTAATATATTTTATGGCTTATACTGTCTTTGGTATTCTATCACAGCTACCTCATGCAGTATTGTTGACGATTAACTCTTAATCATAAAATTGTATAACGCTTTCCGACGAATAGTTGCCGAAGAGGTCAAATGTAATCATTTGTGAGGACCGACTTTTTTTAGGCAAATAAGTTTAAAACTACACTCGGTGAAAGTTTTTCTTTTTGATATATATATTTTTCAAATTGATAGACATCGACATACCAATTAAAAAAAAAATGCCAAATGGGTTCAGAGCCATATTAAATTTATGAAAATAGAAGGTCAGGGAGGGAGAAGGGGTTTAGAAATGTTGCTTTTCACAAATGATTGAGGTTGTATTTGGAAGGAATATTTTACGGTAGAAAACTAATAGGTGTATATCAGAATATTTCTCATGCTTAGTCACCAAAAGAAATCCTGAATTCTAACTGTTTAATAACATCTTATCAAAGGATACTGCTATTCCCTTATCACACCACACGATGGCTTCTTCAAACTTATTGAGCTTCATACATGCATCCGCTCCTGATGAAAAGAAATAAGGAAAAATGTCTACATCCAATACAATGTAACTTTAGCCAACTACAGTTTAGAGAAAGCCATGTCGTTTTATTACAGTCCTTCTGTAGTATCGTATCTATGTCGTCATGGTTTATAAGACGTTGTGACTTTGAAAGCTTTCTGGCTTTGGACAAATTCTGCGTTTGTCACGTGAACAAACAAGAGAATATTGTTCTCCAAGTGGGGCAGCAATTTGTGGTAATTCAGATTAGATCTTTGGTCGTGACCACGCCATACAATAGCCCGAGAGGAGACTCCCATTAAAGGTGACGGGTTTAGGGTTTAAAAAAATATAACGTGACCACTGCTACGTACAGTTATTCCGATACTTGGTGGAAATGTCACCCCACGCCCACAACACGAGATTTTTTGCTACCTTTCAGTGGTTCTTTTCAAAATTTTTGACGATCACCCCCGTAATCACTGATGTGATATATGGAAGCCCACCACCCGAGGATGACATAGTTACCCTTCTAGAGCAAATCTTACCCCTCACAATGGCCTTGATGTAAGTTGGTTGTAATTCAGTTGCAGCTTTTGCATCACTCAGTGAGTCATGATAATGTTCTGTCAAAAAATACATTCATTATTTATATGACATGACAATACCTAGGCAAGAATCATTTTCTTTAACGATTTCCTACGATTGTGGAGCTTTCTATAGCCTTCTGGAGCTGCCTGTATCTTCCAAGACATTGGCCAAATGAACGGGATGTCAGTAATAAAGCAATGCACTCTATTAGTAGCCCGTGAAATACATCTGAATTACGTCTGCGTTCGCAGGCTATCTATATTAGGGGATGAGAAACTATATCAGAATCACAAAATATACATTCAAACAATTCTCACCCAAATAGAAATTTGCAGTCGCCCTGTTACTGTACAGCTTGGCATTTAGTTCTTCATCTTTGCACTTCACTTGAATCCCTTCAGTGTAAAAGCAGATGGCGTTGGTAAAGTTCTTCTTTCTGAATTCATCATTACCTTCATTCTTAAAAACTTCTGCTATTGCTAAAAGGAACAAAATTAAAAAAAGTCTGTTTGATGATGATGCCGTGTCATGCCATGCAATGCCGTACTAAAGGCAGTAAATTGGCAAAATAATAATTAATAATGCATCCTCTTCGTGTCTACCATTTATCATGCCAACTCTGAATACTACATCTCGACAGCGCTACATCTCGACAACTTGACATGTCGACATCGGGCGACAACTCAACATCTCGACAACGTGACATCTCGACAACGTGACCCTGACAACGTGACATATCGACAACTCGACATCTAGACCTCGACAAGCAAAGCCCCGATCAAACGGTCACAACATATGTCTCAACATTCTCTCGACATTTGTTGTATCATGTTGAGAGAATGTTGAGAGATGTTGAGACCATGCATGCCCGGTCAAACGGTCTCAACAACCTCTCACTCATTTCAAGAACCAAAGAAATTTTGTGGTGATGTTGAGACAAAGTTTAAATGAATTTAAATTCGTCTCAACATGTCATAACATCTCTGAACATTGTTGAGAGGGGGTGTCAAACGGCCTCAACATCGCCGACTCTCAACAAATGTTGAGAGAATGTTGAGACAAATGTGTGATGGAAGGGATAGCTCCTCCGCCTCTTTGTCACGAAATCCCTGCTTCAGTGGCTTAATCAAAGATGGCGGACTATGCGAGCAAGAAGGGGAAAAGTCGTTGATACAAAATACAAGTCGAATCCTACCTTGGGCTCTTTAATTTTACTTTAAAATACTCACTCTTGTGAAATAAAACCAAAAAACACCAGTGATGCCTCTTTCATAGCTCAAATCCGAGATTTTAGCTTACCAAATTTGAATTTCGCGCCCGTAACGGTTCCCCCAATCGCGAGATGCTGCACAATATATATTAATGGCGCACAGACTCCTCCCAGCTGAGATGCGCCTTCTTGAGCCTTCAAAATGAATGGCTTGTGGTCTTTCTTATTTTAACATGCTCAACCCGTGGTTTAATGTTTAACAAACGAATAAAATTGATTGTGAAAAGACTGCTGTTCGCTCCATGGCGGATGTTGCGCCATATTGGAAAGTCGACTTCTGTCTTGGATTGAACCGCTTTGCGTACATTGCTATTCCTTGTCTTTAAATTTTCACGTTTATCGTCTATTCAGCTTTACTTCTTGATATGCAGGTGGGGCAGGCAGCGCCCTTTGATCTTGCCGCTTTTCCGCTATACATGATCGCACAAGTAAAGAAATCTGTCAATCATTCGAGAAACGTACCTCTACGGGAGTTTGCTTTGGAATTTTCATCCATGGTGTCCCACAATGACCAAAGTTCAGTTAAACAGCGACCGAATCGTTCCCATAGATGTTTGAACGTGGAATCGCCAAAATATTTCTGAACGAACACAAACGCACGTCATGTCCGCCATCGTCCGCCATGTTTATTTTAAACAAACCAGTACTTAGTCTCGCTCGGCCAAATTTCTTAAATGTGCAATCATGTATACTAGGTCCCAGGCCTCGCTGCTAGCCCCCCCTGTTGATATGTTTTTGGCTGATTCTTCAGAAAAAACCCCTGAAAGATGCCTTGTTGTGCACCACGGATAGTACCTGGAGATGAAGTTACGCCACGCGAGGGATATCATTTGACTTTCGGACCGGGTAGTGTTTTGACCGATGGAGAGAAAAGCGCCGGAATCAGGGGGGGCTAGCAGCGAGGCCTGGGACCTAGTATACATGATTGCACATTTAAGAAATTTGGCCGAGCGAGACTAAGTACTGGTTTGTTTAAAATAAACATGGCGGACGATGGCGGACATGACGTGCGTTTGTGTTCGTTCAGAAATATTTTGGCGTTCAAACATCTATGGGAACGATTCGGTCGCTGTTTAACTGAACGTTGGTCATTGTGGGACACCATGGATGAAAATTCCACAGCAAACTCCCGTAGAGGTACGTTTCTCGAATGATTGACAGATTTCTTTACTTGTGCGATCATGTATAGCGGAAAAGCGGCAAGATCAAAGGGCGCTGCCTGCCCCCCCTGGCCGGAATATTGTACTCAGTTATTCAAGGACAACCCTCGTACATTATTTTGTTTGGTCTAGCAATACCGTACAGCACCTAATAAAAGTAAATGATGCATTTATAGTGGAATGCGTGTGTGTTGAATGTGCACTCTACCCCTCTTCGACGGCTCTTCGACTGACGTTTGTAGTTCGTCGGACATGCTGTACCAATCGTCTATAGCCTGAATTTATACGCCGGGGGTGTTTCATTGAGGTGGATTTCTAGATGCATTATCCGAGGTACAATAATACAAAACACTTCAATTTCATACTGAATATATGCACAGTGTTTCTGAAATTGTATGCCCATGTCTGGTGAAGATATTTGCCACATGCATATCGCTTCACAGTTTATACGGTCAGTGTTACGTTTAGATCTCTATAAATATTCCAGTATAGTTTTGCTTGCTCCTGGGAGTATATAGTGAAATAATTCGCTACAACTCTGCTTTGAAATTCAGATTTATGTGTTACCTAAAAATATTTCAGGATCAAAGGTCTTAGATATCTGCGGAACAGGATTACATGACTTACGCTAAAGGGAATCAAGTTGTTTACTTCGTGCCGTTTGTTTGACAATGCATAGAATTCAAACGACAGTTAACGGAATAGTCAAGGGAAACTTCGCGAAATATTCACTGGCTAATATTTTCAAATCAACAAAGAAAAAAGCAACTCTATAAGCTTATATGTTAGTAACAGAAGGAACCGTTTCTAATATTTGAATGCGCTCAGACATAATTTCGCGTTGTTGTGCCGCGCAAACTGAGGCGAATATTTCAACAGGGAACTGAAAGGATAGAACTATAAATATATATATTTCCAAGTTGTTTTAAATAATTTGATGGATAAAATTCCTAGCTTCACTCTGACCTCCTCTAGCACCTTACGAGATTTATTTCCCTGATCGACTCTGAGATGTTGACAGGTCGGTGTCTTGAATCAGGGGCATCCAACGAACATTTTTTGGTAAAATGCATTATCTTACCCAGATAAATGAAAGTAAATGATATAAAAGCATTTCCAGGTGTTCTTCTGCGTTGCTGGGAAAAATATATCTGTTCCTCTTTCCCAGCATGACACATATAGGGAAATTCCCAGCCAGCTGGATAAAAATGTCTGTTTCCCAGCCAGCATTTTAAAATAATAATAAGTAACCAAAAGGGGCTTGGGAATTAATTAAACATCGATGGAAAACCATTCGAAGTTTGTGTTAATATGATTCTGCTGTTTATTGCTTTGTTTATGTCGGGTTTTTTTTCTCGATCCAGTCTCTTTCCGATCTACTCAAGTCAGCCAGCGCAAAAATAGTAACTATTCAGTGAAAATTTCAAGAAGAAAAAATAGACCGAAATATTTTGCCAGCCAGCAAGAATTCCGCTGGGGAACAGATAAAGTGGGAACAGATTCGTTGGGTGCCAAATGAAATGACTGGCGGCTCGGCCAGTCCAAGGTTCCTTTTATAGTGCAGGTCCCTGTTTAACTCGACATCTCGATAACTTGAAATCTTCAAAGACAACTTGACATCCCGACAACTTGACATCTCGATAAGCTGCATGTCCCTAACAGTCCTCCGTAAGTTTTTGAGTTTCATTTATAAAAGAATGAAATTTCAGTTAATTAAATCTCCATCTGCTTTGACTAGGCTACTTTCGATATATCAAAATTCAGCTTGGCAGCGAAAAAGAAATAGAGCAAGCATGATGATCTCAATCTCGCAGTTAAGCTGAGTTTTAATATATCGAAGGTGGTCTATTGATTTCATTCTCACCTGTTAAAGTGTCGTCATCAAAATCCACTGATTCTTCTGCTGGTGGTGTGACGTCAGTTTCATTTACAGCTTTGCTTGAATTCTTCGCCATGAAGGCTGGGTGTGTTAAAATCCTTTTAATATCGATCTGTCAGATCACTGATTAAACGAGCCTATTGAAAATTAATATTCCGCATTTAGTATCACACTAAACATTCGCATATACATGTTAGACTATAAACAGTCCTCTATTAATTTTTTCCGATTCCATCGTTTGATTTTGTAGCCGCCATCTTTGATATCGTGACTAAACTACTCTCGTATTTCTACCAAGCTTAAAATATACCATAATTTCTTTCCATTACTGTTTGATAACTTTAAGAATTATATAGTGGCAGTGCTTATAACAAACGAGGGGACTTGTCGCGGACAATTCCTTTCGTCAGAAAATCTAGTCACGGCATGGGAACCAAACCTTATTTTAGTATTTGTGACTTGTCCATGAATTCAAACTGGTTTCGAATTGAAGGGACTTGTCTCAGTTCTCAAATTGTTTGTCCCTCGTGTCAACTGTTGTGGAACTACTGTTCCTGCGACCAAATAAGAAAGTAAACCAATCAAAGCCGACCAAATTGGACTCTCCCTGCAAGTAATGTCCCCTTTTGAATGTGTACGCTCAAGGAACAACCAGTCCGGGACAACTCCCCTCGTGTGTACCGACATTTTAAAAGCTATAAAATAATGAAATAATAACGGGTCAACACATAAACGTTTCTTACCATCTGATAAAGCCCAAGCTTATCCCACTGTATGGTATAAGATCAACATTTACAATTTGAATGTTTCTCTTTATCCTGACTTCATGATCATCAGCGCCACAGTGAACTAAGACTGAGCAGATCGATGAACAAACGCAAAAATAAGCAAATCATAAGATCATAAGATCTTAAGTTTGTCAGTGTTCTTTCATTTTCGTACTAATTCCATCCGTGACGGAACTTTGTCAAACCTTTGACCTCTTTTCATTTTCGATAATTCGTAAGGTTTTTAAAACATGGTTGGGTTGCTTTATCGACAACCAAATTCAAATATGACTTAACATTCATTTCTTGGTAATAGTTTTTCGTACTTCCCTGCTTTATTTAAATGAACGTTTTCTGAAGAATACGTATTGATAGCTTTGTCCAATTGGAGTGTGTGCAACAGAAAGAAATACTAATACTTTTCTTATATAGCAAAGGAAATGGACGCTATATATAATTTTAAATTATATTTGGGACCTCTCTTTCCAGTAGGAACATTCGATCCAAAACGCGATATTTTTCATATAAATACAAACATACTGGGTTGACGAGATGAAGTAGCCTGTTCTAGGCGTTGGGTTAGTGGGGAGCGGCGCCCGGGGGAGGTACTCCCTGAAATGTTTGGTGGGGGTGTGCGGCGCGCTTCTTGAAACCCTTACCCTATTTCAGACCAAAATATGTGATTTTCCATACCCTATTTCAGACCTGACCCAAAAATCGATACCCTATTTCAGACACACGTTTCTAATACATGATTCAGCTACCCAGGAATGGCCATGGGTTCCATTTGCGCAAAAATTCGAGAAGGGCTTAAAATTCCCCGATGTTAATGGGAAAAAATAGTTTCGTCTAAAAGCCAAACCAAGTTCCAGGCATACCCTATTTCAGACCAAAACGGCTCAAAAACCATACCCATTATTTTTTTTCAACAGACTAGGATAAATCCCTTCTTGAAGTTTGCTCTCCTTTCATCTGTTATTATAGTGTTTTTACAAGCAAATGAGCTGTGTCAGTTCAATAAAAGATCTGTGGGATGCTGGTCATCACGTACTGGTTCAGTTGGAATCAAGGCAGTCGAAGAGAATAAGAAAAAACCCTCTTTGGGTTTTTGAGTAGTTTCAGTATTTTCATCCTTCAATATTCAAAACGGGATCCATCGATTCCGAAGAAAAGGCTTTCGCTGCGTGATCGCAGAACTAGCTGGAGTATTGGATAAGAGAATCAGTGTCCTATGAAACATAGAGTTATTACGGCCGATTCCATCTCTGCATTCAAGCAATTTTCTGGGACATGGTAATCGTTCATGAATTAGTGGGCTAACTAATTCCTTAGCACGTGCATTCATGAAACAAAACACAGAATTATGCATGATAAATCTTACCTGGGATCATGAGTTATTAGAGGGCAAGGGGTTCACTAAAAACTTACGAATTTTACTTCGCGCGATAACAAGACCGCCAGCTACGCAGGCTATTACATGTTTTGTGTTTCATATCGTTATGTTTAGAGAGTTTAATTTAACTATGCAGTGTAAACACTCAAAATTTCCAGACGCAAAATCGCTTCCGAATGTAAACCCAAACATTTTTGAAACACAAAATTCCTTTAAAAAATAACCCTCCCCCCCTGAAAATAAGCCAACCAAAAGCCTTTCCCCACTGTACCCTGGGCCCAGAGGTTTTCTTTCTTCTCTTTCGCAATGGAATTTGAACCGCGAGCCGCAAAGCTGCGACAACGAGAGGCGAGAGAAAACTCTGGCGCGTTGCTTCGATCGCTTCGATCGAGTTAAGAAGAAAATAAGATAAGAAAGAAGACCTCTGGGACCAGGGTAGCCTTCACCCCCTTCCGCCACCCCCCGAAAATAAGCCCACCAAAAAAGCCTTTTGGATAAATCTAAGCCCGGGGCTTATTAACCGGGCGTGGGCCTGGGGCCCAGCCCGGTTAGTAAAATAGCTTCTGTTTTTTTTTTGTCGTGATTCACCTTATACCTCTACTCCGACAAAGTGCTAGGAGGAGAGCTAGGGGTGAGTATGAATATATATGAATGTATTCGCCTTGTGAAAGATTTTCTCGGGGAAGAACGAAGCCCGGACTCGAGAGAGCGGCGGAAATCGAGCCTATGTGAAAGTTGGACTGGTCCAAATAAATATTAATTTAGGACCGCGTAAACACATCGGAGCGGCGTACAGATTTCGCAACGTCGGTGAGTTTGACTCGTCAAAATATTAAATCATTGTACTCACTACTAGGTGGACACACTAGGAGCGCCATTAGATCAAATTTTTTATCAAGGCTACGTTACATTTCGCCAGGGTCATAATATTGTCCTGTTTGTTTTGTGTGAAATACATTTCTTTTCCGTGAAGGAAAACAGAAACTTGCCCAGACTCGCAGATTTATGTAAACAGAAACTTGCTGAGACGTGCAGATTTATATTTGGACGATTACGTCATGGGGTCACGTCGAATCGTGACTTGAAGAGATTGTCTGTGAGGTGCGTACGTACATCACATACACTGGAAGCGCCATTAGATCAATTTTTTTTATCAAGCTACGTTAGATTTCGCCAGGGTCATCCTTTGCCTAAATGATATTTTATGAATATTGTCCTGTTAAATAATTGTCATTTTGTGTGAAATACATATCTTTTCCGTATATTTTCTGAGAAAAACAGAAACTTGCTGAGAAATGCAGATTTATAAATAAGGACGATTACGTCATGGGGTCACATGAGTCACGTCTAACTGTGACTTGAAGAGATTTCGCAACGTCTGTGATAAACCAGGGTCGCCGTTAGGTCAAATTTCATATCAAGCTATTACTTTTGATTTGAACATGAATACTCTGCTGTTTATTTAGTGTGAAATACATTACTTTTTCGTGTTGGTGCAGCAATTCACTTCCTTGTATGCAGAAGATTTATAAATAACAACCATTACGTTACAATATCACATTTTGACTCACGCAATTTGTCGAACTGTGACTAGAATAGCTGCGAATGATGATGGTGCAACGCGGAACGTCTGCGATTGATGGTTCAACACCGATTCGTACCTATGTTGTCGTGTTTTTTCCTCTTATTCAACTTTGGCTTTATATTGAGGAATGATCTTCAAAGACTGCTCAGAGGCAAGAAAATTGACAGTAGGCACTATACGCAAACATCAGACTTCAGCGTGACTGCCGTGACTAATCTGATAGATTTCAAGCAAGAAAGCAGGTAAAACGGCTTGCTTGCTTGATAAAAAAAGCCCGGTTATATTTTCTTCGAAAATTCTTGTTATCGATAAATTAAGTCATTTTATTCAAAACAAACTAAGAAGAGTTTAACCTTAAAATAAAAGTTAACTTCGGTAGAAAAACACCAAAACCTCAAAAGAAACAAGGATGGAAGATTAAGCAAAAGCTATGTCACGATATTTAAAGTCATTTTGCGAAGTGCAAAATCACCTTTAAATTGAAGCTTTTAAAATAACAGTTTACTAAGGTAGAAAAACACCAAAGAGGTAATAATAAACCAAACATGGTTGAGGATGGAGAAGATTTAGACCGGATTACGAACGGCGAACTTGAAAAATTGGCCAATTTTTTCAAGATGCGCAACTTGAAAGATTTAGGCTATATTTTTCAAGATGTAACGAACTTGGCGTATCTCCTTTAACATAAAACGATATGTGTTATGACGTCAGTGAGTCGAGGTGTTTTCTTAAAACAATCGAGTTACATTTAAAATTGTTTATTTATTATAATAAAGTTACAAAATACAGGGACAATTGATTATTATTTATCTCGGAACATTTTGCCGTATATCTATAAGACTAAGAAAACAATGTTATATCAACTTTCTACATTATCTTCTTACATGTTTGTGTAAGATAATGTCAATTAGACGTTATCTGGAAGAAAAGGTAAATAATTTACATGAAGGAACAAACAAGCGGTTTAATTTCTAACGGGTAGTGTGAAGTTGCCTTCCTTACAGTCATCTTGAAGGGCCAACTGCCTCACCCACCCTCTCACGGAGTTGACGCCACGCGAGATTCAAGTAAGCCTACATGTTGTGTCTTGCGGACAGAAATACTGTCATCTAATACTCGCGCTAATATTATGCTCACTTGAAGAAACTACCCCCCCCCCCCTATTTAATTACAATACTGCTCTGTCCTAGGGACTTCGCACTAAAGGTCCCGTGACAGTAGAATTCTACAACTATGTAGCATGCATTACTTTTACATTCACACCCCATGTAAAATGTTTAATTTAGCTAGATAATATGTACACTCATTGCCAGACTTCACCAATCAAAATTTGTATTGTCAAACGTAAAGCCAATTGTTACATTTTCCTTTTCAAGCTACAATTGTAGCTTTATTTGCGTTTCCAGTTAGTTTATATAATTCCAAGCCAAAGTGAAAAGAAAGAAATATTCTGGATACCAGAAATATTTAATACAGCCATAGTAAAAGTATGACAAAACTGATGAAAGTCGTTATTACTAGACACTGAGATTACATATATGTCATATACATAGGCCCGCTTTAACCGCCGCTCCAATCATTCGCCGAACCAAAGTGATGACCTAATTACGTCAGAGCATCAAGGCTTAACAAATAAGTCCTATTCTATAATAAAAAGGAAGGTTAATTGTCAGATGTATGGCTTCTCTTTGAGGTGTTGTCTTGTTTCTGTTAATCAAAGTCTAAGGTAACGTCATCGCCAATCAATACAAAAGGTGCCCAGTATTTCACATCACTGTACTTGTCTGATTCCCGGAGACATTTCATGGCATGGTTTAGAGACTCGCTTGCACTTCTTCCTTCCACAAGGTGATGGTAGAAACTTCTCATAAACTCTAGCGTGGCCTCGTCATTGATCGCCCACAGTGACACCAGAACAGAGCGAGCACCAGCACCCATAAACGCACGTGCAATACCGACCACACCTTCCGCCTTGATCTCTCCACGACCACTGTGACAGCAACTTAGCACCACTAATCTTGCGCGAAGTTGAACGCTCAACACATCTGCCATTGTTAACACATAATCTTCTTTTTTAGGGATCAGAGATGATCTTTCGGAATCTGGGGTCAGAGAAATTTCACCAGTTTCCATAGAACCATGTGCTGCAATGTGAACTAAAGCAACCGAACTTAGACGCTTTAATACTTCAGTTTTCGAAGCTTCTCTTCCAGTGAGTGGTGTTACGTTGAGAATCTTCCCAATCATTTCCACTTCCTGTTTGGCAAATTTGAGCTGTTTCAGCAGTTTCTTTCCTTTGCGGTTAGTAACTTCCTGCACCCATGGATCTCCAACAAGTAGGGCACCACTCTTACAGTGGTATTCCTCTGAACAATCCGCAATCATTTTCAAACTGGTCAGTGAAGGAATCAGTCGGATTCTAAAGGATTCACACAGGTACTTGGAATCAGAGTCCAAGAATGCAGCGTAAGGAGCCAGCCACAGTGGACCATCCGGGACAATGATTAGTTCTTTGCCTTTAACCAGGTCTACAATCGGATTGATTACGATGTTGTACAACGTACTCGATCAAAGGACTATTCTCCTGCTGTAATGAAGGCTCTGAGTTATTCTTGACGGACCTCTCATCAGTGTAGTCTTCTCTCACCTCATCCATGGAACGATCTTCACACAGAACACCAGTACGGACACCAATATCTTTGTACGCATTTTGTATCAATGACTGGAAAAAGTCAGTCACACAATCCAGTGCTAAAGGATCGTCAAGTTCCTTTTCTCTAAAATGGACATGTCTTTCTTCTGACAATACCCAGGAATTGATCTCGCCTTTGTCCACTGCCTGAAAAATTGTGCTTGATGACGTGCAGCTTAACATCTCCAAACAATTTTCTACTGCTCCAAGTGATCCGGACTGACGTGGGTGAATACCATATTTGGATTCAATCAAATCAGTTAGAGCTTGGGCTCGTCCTTCCTCGGCAGCAAACAATGCTTCATCAGTTTTGTCTTGTTTTATCAAAACTCTCCACAAACTAGTGTACAAATCGTTATATTGATTTACAAAAGAAATTTTCCACTCATCTTTGGACTGAAGACGATCTCTCACAAAGTTGAGCAGTTTTACACCAGATCGGTAACATTCTAGAGCTTTCAGTAAATGGCCAATCGTTTCAAAACAACAACCTAAATCATAATAGGCTATTGCTTCATTAGCCTCGTCTCCCACTTTATTAGCAATGTTAATGTGTAGGTTGTGACAGTTTATGGCTTTTCGTAAATCCCCGCATCGGCGATAAGCGCTGCCAAGACTGCCATACACCTTTCCTTCTACAGCCTTGTCTCCCACTTCTTTGGCTATACTAAGAGATAGGTTGTAGTAGTCTATGGCTTTTTTTAACATCACCGAGACCAAGAAAAACATTGCCAAGACTGCCATACACCTTTCCATCCGTAGCCTTGTCTCCCACTTCTTTGGCTATGCTAAGATATTGGTTGTAGTAGTCTATGGCTTTTTCGAAGTCTTCGAAACGTTGATAAGCATTGCCAATTCTAGCATATGCCCTGCCTTGCCAGCCTTGTCTCCCACTTCTTCGGCTATACTACGATGCAGGTTGAAGTAGTCTATGGCTTTTTGAAATCACCGAGACTGTCAAAAGCATTGCCAAGATTGCTATACGCAGCTCCTACCCCAGCCTTGTTTCCAACTTCTTTGGCAATGCTAAGAGATAGGCTGTGGTATTCTATGGCTTTTTTGAAATCACCGAGACTGTCAAAAGCATTGCCGAGATTACCATACGCAAATCCTTCGCCAGCCTTGTTTCCAACTTCTTTGGCAATGCTAAGAGATAGGCTGTGGTATTCTATGGCTTTTTTGAAATCACCGAGACTGTCAAAAGCATTGCCGAGATTACCATACGCAAATCCTTCGCCAGCCTTATCTCCCACTTCTTTGGCAATAGTAAGATGTAGGCTGTGGTATTCTATGGCTTTTTTGAAATCACCGAGACTGTCAAAAGCATTGCCGAGATTACCATACGCAAATCCTTCGCCAGCCTTATCTCCCACTTCTTTGGCAATAGTAAGATGTAGGCTGTTGTATTCTATGGCTTTTTTGAATTCACCTAGACTTTTAAAAGCAATGCCAAGATTACCATACGCACTTCCTTCCCCAGCCTTGTTTCCAACTTCTTTGGCAATGCTAAGAGATAGGCTGTGGTATTCTATGGCTTTTTTGAAATCACCTAGACTTTGAAAAGCATTGCCAAGATTACCATACGCACTTCCTTCTCCAGCCTTGTTTCCAACTTCTTTGGCAATGCTAAGAGATAGGCTGTGGTATTCTATGGCTTTTTTGAATTCACCGAGACTGTCAAAAGCAAGGCCAAGATTACCATACGCGTTTCCTACCCCAGCCTTGTTTCCAACTTCTTTGAAAATGCTAAGAGATAGGCTGTGGTATTCTATGGCTTTTTTTAAATCGCCAAGTCTGTGAAAGCAATTGCCAAGGTTGGAATACACAAAGCCTTCCTTTTTCGTATCTCCCACTCCTTTGATGGAACGCAGACTTAACTTGTAGTATCTCACTGCTTCCCTGACATCACCAGTACTGAAGGACGAGTCGCCAAGATTTCCATAGTAGTCATAGGCTTCGCCACTTGTTGTGAATTTTAAAGTACCTACCTGTTAGATGAAAGCATATAAATTGATGGTAGTTTTGATAATAATTGTTAGCTATATGTAGGAATTCGGTATCATAATTTAAATCAGAAACGATTAGTATTTGTAGTACCAAAATCGACGAAGAGAGAAAAAACAATGGTCTGTTTTTCGAAGAATAGCTTTTTTACAGTACAACCATGAATAACGCTATGTTCATCCATGTCCAATCCTGCGCACTGATACGGACTGACAGTGCGTGCATATTGGACAATCATCGAGATGTTCGTTCTATGCGGTGCTCGAAAATAATAATTTCCACTAAAAGCTAAAATAGTGAAATAAATGAAGTTGATCCTCGCAGTGTGTAAGCAATTTAAGCAATTGCTTTTTTAGCCTGAAAAAGTTAAGGGCTGCAACTGGAATGGGACCCATGACCTCTGCAATCCCGGTGCGATGCTATGAAGCCTTGAAACGCTGGGAGCAGCTAGGTCAATTGTAGCCTACAACGCACCGATATCGCGGAGGTCATGGGTTCGATTCCCGTTGCAGCCTTTCAGGCTAAAAAGAAACATTGCTTAAATTGTTTACGCACTGCACTGCAATGATCATTTCATTCATTTCATGTCTAATCCGCCGTTGAAATATGCGTGCTTCTTACGTTAAAGAACCCACATCACTGTTCGAAAAGAGTAAGGGACGTAGTCCCCGGTGTTGTGGTCTGACCTGTTCACATGTATTCATGGTTGTGGCCGGTTTACGGGTACACAGTAATTGGCGCACGCTGTTGGGGTTACCCTGCCTACTTGACGAAGACAAAATAAATTAAATTCACATTGAATGGTTTTGTTAGTGTAGTCAGAATGGGGGAATAATCTATGATTGTCTAACGTCCCATCCAGAAAGCAATGCATTTATATCTATCGCCGGCTTACCGTGCCTTTCGTTGCATTTGTGTCTGACTTTGAATTCTCCTTTGCAAAGGCTCTAAGTTCTAACAACTTGCTGTGATCTCTGTCAATCTTCTCGGAGTCAAGGTAGAAAGAAAACATATTGTGAAGGTTAAGCTGTCTCCCAATTATATTTTATGGCTTATACCGTCTTTGGTATTCTATCACAGCTACCTCATGCAGTATTGTTGACGATTAACTCTTAATCATAAACCTGTATAAGGCTTTCCGACGAATAGTTGCCGAAGAGGTCAAATGTAATCATTTGTGAGGACCGTCCTTTTTTTAAGTTTAAAACTATACTCGGTGAAAGTTTTTCTTTTTGATATATATTTTTTCAATTGATAGACATCGACATACCAATTTAAAAAAAATATGCCAAATGGGTTCAGAGCCATATTAAATTTATGAAAATATAAGGTTAGGGAGGGAGAAGGGGTTGCTATTCACAAATGGTTGAGGTTGTATTTGGTAGGAATATTTTACGGTAGAAAAATGATAGGTGTATATCAGAATACCTTATGCTTAGTCACCAAAATAAATCCTAACTGTTTAATAACATCTTATCAAAGGATACTGCTAATCCCTTATCACACCACACAATGGCTTCTTCAAACTTATTCAGCTTCATACATGCATCCGCTCCTGATGAAAAGAAATAAGGAAAAATGTCTACATCCAATACAATGTAACTTTAGCCAGCTACAGTTTAGAGAAAGCCATGTCGTTTTATTACAGTCCTTCTGTAGTATCGTATCTATGTCGTCATGGTTATCCGACGTTGTGACTTTGAAAGCTTTCTGGCTTTGGACAAATCCTGCGTTTGTCACGTGAACAAACAAGAGAATATTTAGTGCAAGTCTATAATACATTAAGGGCGTTATTGTTCTCCAAGTGGGGCAGCGATTTGTGGTAATTCAGATTAGATCTTTAGTCGTGACCACACCATACAATAGCCCGAGAGGAGACCCCCATTAAAGGTGACGGGCTTAGGGTTAAAAAAATATATAACGTGACCACTGCTATGTACAGTTATTCCGATACTGGGTGGAAATGTCACGCCACGTCCACAACACGAGATTTTGGTACCTATCAGTGGTTATTTTCAAAATTTTCGACGATCTCCCCCGTCGTCACTGATGTGATATATGGAGGTACCCCAACCGAGGATGACATAGTTACCCTTCTAGAGAAAATCTTACCCCTCACAATGGCCTTGAGGTAAGTTGGTTGTAATTCAATGGCAGCTTTTGCATCACTCAGTGAATCATGATAATTCTCTGTCAAAAAAAATACATTCATTATTTATATGACATGACAAAACCTGGGAAAGAATCATTTTCTTTAACGATTTCCTACGATTGTAGAGCTTTCTATAGCCTTCTGGAGCTGCCTGTATCTTCCAAGACATTGATCAAATAAACGGCCAGGGTATCTATATTAGGGGATGAGAAACTATATCAGAATCACGAAATATACATTCAAACAATTCTCACCCAAATAGAAATTTGCAGTCGCCCTGTTACTGTACAGTTTGGCATTTAGTTCTTCATCTTTGCACTTCACTTGAATCCCTTCAGTGTAGAAGTAGATGGCGTTGGTAAAGTTCTTCTTCCTGTATTCATCATTACCTTCATTCTTAAAAACTTCTGCTTTTGCTAAAAGGAACAAAATTAAAAAAGACTGTTTGATGATGATGCCGTGTCATGCCATGCAATGCCATACCACCAAAGGCAGTAAATTGGCAAAATAATTTAAAAAATAATAATAATAATGAATAATGCATCCCCTTCGTTTGTTACGGCGCTCCTGTGTTTAAGAAGAATAAGGTAATAACCAGATTGTTTGCGTAGCTTACAACGCATCAATTGATTGTTCTGTGGATAAATCATATTATGCCAACTCTGCAATTCTACATCTCGACAACTTTACATCTCGACGTCGGGCGACAACTCAACATCTCGACAACGTGACATATCAACTCGACATCTCGACAACTTGACATCGCGCCCACTGGGTATCTCGACAACTTGACATCTCGACAACTGGACATCTCGACATTTAGACCAATTGACATCTCGACATCTCAACTCTCAACTCGACAAGTCGACAAGTAACTCTCAACTCGACAACTCGATAATTTGACAATTCGGCAACTCGACATCCCGACAACTTGACATCTCGAAAAATTGACTGACATCTAGACATCTTGACATCCGACAACTTAATTGACATCTCGACAACTTGACTGACATCTAGAGATCTCGACAACTTGTCATTTTGACAACTCAACATCTCTACCTCTCCGACAAACGGACATCTCGCCATCTCGATAAGCTGCATGTCTCTAACAGTTCTCCGTATGTTTTTGAGTTTCATTTATAAAAGAATGAAATTTCAGTTAATTAAATCAACGAATCCGTCTACTTTGAATAGGCTACTTTCGATATATTAAAATTCAGCTTCAGTTGGTAGCGAAAAGGAAACAGAGCAAGCATCATGCTCTCAGTGTCGCTGTTATAAGCTGAGTCAGTTTAATATATCGAAAGTGGTCTATTGATTTCATTCTCACCTGTTAAAGTGTCGTCATCAAAATCCACTGATTCTTCTGCTGGTGGTGTGACGTCACTTTCATTTACAGCTTTGCTTGAATTCATCGCCACGAAGCTACAATGGCTGGATGTGTTGAAATCCTTTTAATATCGATCTATCAGATCATTGATTAAACGAGCCTATTGAAAATGAATATTCCGCATTTAGTATCACACTAAACATTCGCATATACACTAAAAGAATTATGAAATACTTAGACCGAGATGGAAATAGTAAAACATGTCAGGTTAAATTTCAAGTCTTACTGAAGTAAGTGGAAAAAAAGACACGCGTTTAGTTAAAAGCGGATTATGAAATCTCGAAAATGAAAGCTTGCAGTTAAACGTGTCAAACAGAGCAAAGGGAAGTCGCCATTCGCCAAAGTAAGCAAATTCGCAACGAGCCACATAAAAGCATAGATTGAAAAATAACGTAAAATTAAAACAACAACTGGAAGGTAATACAGGCCTCTTGTCCGCGAGAAACTTCTTATTGGTGGCCTCGTGGTGAAAGGAAAATTATGGGGCAGTCAATGTCAAACTTCCGGGAGGTTTTTTCTATTTCAGTCATTCAGCTAATGAATAGGAAACGGCTTGTTTAAGATAAGTTTGAGGTTTTTTCAGATGTCGACTGGATGAATACGAAATTAATCTTTTCAAAATTGTCATTTAGCACGATTCAATGAAAACTTACGATCACTTGGCCGCCAATCAAAACCACATATATTGCTGATCAGTTATCTCGCCTTCTTCATCAAACAAACATCATTTGAGCGCTTTTTTCATCCGTCAAGTTTCGCATGGGCGAGAAGTCGCCAAAACCAAATGTATTTCTAGCTCTAGGTGATAAAACAGATATGTGGATAAATCTAAGAGGTATGATGTGTATGGGAAAGATAACTTCAAGAATTATATAGTTACTGTGGCAGTGCTTATCACAAACGAGGGGACTTGTCGCGGACAAGTCCCTTCGCCGGTGTGAACTATCCATTTTCGTCAGAAAATCTAGTCCCGGCATGGGAACCAAACCTTATTAGTACTTGTGACTTACATGAATTCAAACTGGTTTCAATTGAAGGGACTTGTCTCAGTTCTCAAATCTGTTTGTCCCCTCGTATGAACTGTTGTGGAACTACTGTTCCTGCGATTAAATAAGAAAATAAACCAATCAAAGCGGACCAAATTGGACTCTCTCTGCAACTAGCTATAATGTCCCCTTTTGAATGTGTACGCTCAAGGGACAAGTCCCCTCGTGTGTGCCGACCTTAAAGCTATAAAATAATGAAATAATCACGGGTCAAAACATCAATGTTTCTTACCATCTGAGAAAACCCAAGCTTATCCCACTGTATGGTATAAGATCAACATTTACAATTTGAATGTTTCTCTTTATCCTGACTTCATGACCATCAACACCACAGTGAACTAAGACTGAGCAGATCGATGAACAGACGCAAAAATAAGCAAATCATAAGATCATAAGATCTTAAGTTCGTCAATGTTCTTTCATTTTCGTACTAATTCCATCCGTGACGGAACTTTGTCACACCTTTCATTTTCGATATTTCGTAAGGTTTTTTAAAAACAAGGTTGGGTTGCTTTACCAAATTCTGATATGACCTAACATTCATTTTTCGGTCATAGTAGCTTTTCGTACTTCCCTGCTTTATTTTAGATGAACGTTTTCTAAAGAATACGTATTCATAGCTTTGTCCGATTGGAGTGTGTGCAACAGACAGAAATACTAATAATTTTCTTATATAGCAAATGAAAATGGACACTATAATTTTCAATTATATTTGGGACCTGTCTTTCCAGTTGGAACATTCGATCCAAAAAGCGATATTTTTTCATATAAATACAAACATACCGGGTTGACGAGATGAAGTAGCCTGTTCTAGGCGTTGGGTTAGTGGGGAGCGGCGCCCCGGGGGAGGTACTCCCTGAAATGTTTGGTGGGGGTATGCGGCGCGCTTCTTGAAACCCTTACCCTATTTCAGACCAAAATATGTGATTTTCCATACCCTATTTCAGACCTGACCCAAAAATCGATACCCTATTTCAGACCTATAAAATTAGTACACGTGTCTAATACATGACTTCAGCTACCCAGGAATGGGTTCTATTTGCGCAAACATTTGAAAAGGGCTTCAAATTCCCCGATGTTAATGGAAAAAAAATAGTTTCGTCTAAAAACCAAAGCAAATTCCAGGCCAGAGTGCACAAAACATACCCTATTTCAGACCAAAACGGCTCAAAAACCATACCCTTTGGGGCCGCACATACCTATATAGCTTATATAAGGGAGTACCCCCCCCCCCCCCCCTCCCAGGGAAGAGAATGTCCTGTGAAACATATAGTGTACCAACGGCTGATTCCATCTCTGTATTCAATTTTCTCTGACTGATTCCATCTCTGTACATGTATTCAATTTTCTCTGACTGGTAATAGTTAATGAATGTGAATAAAATTGAAGCAGCTAACTAATTCCTGTGCACGTGCATACATGAAACAAAAAAACAGAATTATGCATGATAAATCTTCCCCTGAGATCATGAGTTATTAAAGCCTGGTTTTTCACTAGCGACGCAAGCACAAGTGCAATCAACATGATACGCAGACGCAGTAACGCGTTGATTATCAGTGCCTTTTGTTTACGACAAATCAACACGATACTGCGTCTGTGTATGTTGCTTGCGGCAAAGGGCTCACTAAAAACTTACCACAGTGCGCACACACGCCTTCAAAGCAAGCCATGCATCAACTGATCCAGAATGCTTCATCATGTTCGCAATGTTTCCGTTTTCGCTAATTAGCTCATACTTGAAAACGTTCCAATGTCATAACGATAATTTAGGTGTTTTCAGTTTTCAAACTGATTCTGATCTATAAATTTTAACTGACAGAGAGCAAGTTAAAAACCTCCAGTAACAAATCGCATGTCAGTGCCAACCTCGTTCCCGCCATCTTAAAAGCGGAGTAGACCCTGGGAACGAGGTTGTGTCAGTGCATATGCCGCGTTCCCCCGACTAAGGCCCAGTTCAGACGCCGTACTTCACATGAGCCGAATCGAATTTGAATTTAGGCCGACCCAAATTAATTTAGCCCGGCTGAATTGATTCAGACGCCGAGCTTAATTCAGCCGAACTTAATTTAATATGGAAAAATTGCTGCTATATTGAAAAATACGTTATAATAATTCATGCATTTGTTTCGGCTCATGTGAAGTTCGGCGTCTGAATCAAAGCCGGTCCACAGCCGTTATTTCCGGCTGAGTCAGGCGGGAAGAACGGCTCTGACGGCTGAGCCGATCCGAATTCATTCGGCTGTTCCGAATTGATTCAGACGCCGTACCTCACATGAACTTAATTCATCGAATTCGATTCGGCTCATGTGAAGTACGGCGTCTGAACTGGGCCTAAGTCCACAATTATAAGTCCACGATTATATATGCCGTGATTTTAATTTGACGACTGCATTACATGTTTTGTGTTTTATACCGTTATGTTTAGAAAGTTTAACAGTGCAGTGTATGCACTTAAAATTTTACAGGCGCAAAATCGCTTCCTCGAAAGGGGACCATCATGATCCGAAGTAAAACTGCTTTATCATGATTATCTAGACTTATGCGTCAACACGTGTTTTCCGCTTTTATCCCGCACTTGAACGCGTTCCAATATTGCAGTTTTTCTGTTTTGCAAATCTGCAAACAGGAACTAGTTTTGTTTTAGAATGGGTTCCTCTGAGCGGTGAAATGACTGCGTCCATTCAAACTTTCCGACAATCACGCCCATCAATTTTATGTCAGTCCCCCTCCCCTGGGGATGTAGCTGTGCTGGGAAGCGTCGAGAATAGGCTATGAATAGACTCCCCGGCGAGGATGGGGTGAAAAGAAAACGACGCGCGAGCGCATATTTTCAGTTTTCTACCACAGATACTGACTTCATGTATTTTCCCTTAGACTTGGACTTGATTCAGTCTTTTGATTTAAGGTGGCTGATAACGGTTTACAGCCCTTGCGCTTTGACATCCTCTCTTGGCTTTGTGGATCGAAAATTTAAGGTGGCTCTGAATCCCCTCCGAGGAATTTTTTTAAACTTTGCAAAAAGTTGTATCCTAACATACTGATCCAATTATAAAAAGTATACAGTCAATCTCCACTAACGTACTCCTCTCGTAGGCGGACACCTTTCGTAAGAGGACACTTAGTCATGGTCCCAGCCACAAAATTTTTAGCCTCCCATAAGCGGACACTTTTTCTGCCCCAATAGTGTCCGCTTACGGGAGGTCAGGAGGTTCGACTGTAGTTAAAATAAGTATGATAGTTTCATTGAAATACGACCAATCGGTTCAAAACCCTGCCTCGTACACAGCTACAGACGTCTAAACAAAAATGGGCTCGCAAAGGAAGGCGGGAAGGCGAAAGACCGTTTTTGCTGTCATGCTTTACTATTCTGAAACTCGTTTTGTCGCGCAAGGAAAAAAATCCAATGATTACACATACAATATGTAATTATTGCTAAAATACAATATGAAGTTCTGCGGGTTAGCGCGGAATTGTCTGCTCTTCGGGCGCACACACGCGGCTCTCCATCCAGGCCCTTTTTGGAGTCAACACGCCTCAGTGGTAATTGTATTTCACTCTCAGAAGAGATTTTTCCTCATTGAACAGATGAACTGAGAGTGACGGTTTCCATTCTTCTGAGCATCTGTTATCTCTTTGATTTTTAACGGGCGCTCTCTCAGATCTAGCGATCTGTCACTCAACAGTTCGGTTGCAACATCCAGGATGCCATTTGCGTGATAGTCAGTTAGAATCAGTTAGATGGGGCTCAAAGTAGACTCTATACAATTATGGCCTTCCGTCTAGGCTTATTTCTTGGAATGATGAAATAAGAAAGTGTTTATATTCTTGGAAAAAATTCCAAAGTCCAAGCACCCTCCACTGAAGTGAAACGAAATGGCCAAACGAAATAACAATTGAGAGTCGCCTCGCAAAGGATTCTGGGTGTACTTCGTCAGAACATGGCGTCTTCAAACAACCAAGAGGAAGGTAAGGCGACTAGAAAACAACATTTTGACTCAGATCCATTGATAAAAGTTAAAGGAAAACTCAGAGATACCTTATTTACAATTTCTAAGTCAACCAGAGATAAATCTTAACCTCTCTGCATTCAAAAACTGCTCGTTAGCCGGGCCCGCCAAAATTCGCTTTGGCGTCGTTGCAAGAACAAACTAATCCCTGCGTACAAAAATCTCTTACTTCCCGTCCGATACGACATTCTAACTATTAAAGAATGCTTTAAATCCTTCCTTGGGGTAGTTGATTACCTCAACGAAACGAAAATCGTGCTAAAACTGCGAGTATTTGCGGACAGTCTTTCAACCATGTGGTCCGGCCGCGTTGTTTGTCGTTTTGGGAGGGTCAGCGGGATTTTGTGAGATACTACGATTTCCGCTGACCTTCCAAAAGATTTCTCCACTTTGATCGTTTTCCTTCGACGAAATGTGAAGTTACAAAGGTTGGGGAGATGCGATGTTTAGGAGCCGGCCGCTTACAACTTTAGTTCTGTGCTTTTAAATTGGGCAAAACTCAAACAACGGCAGAGAGATCGGCGCCATATTTTACTTTTGTTTCGCTTATTTGAAGCGTTTATTTGGGTGTCGTAGACGCGGTAGTGAACTTTCTCCTTCTTTCGAAGGATCGACGCTTAGCTTAGTGTAGTTTTGTATCAATATGATTGTATTTTGAATCGTATTTTATTTGTGAATCTCGCTGAAGCTGTTAGCGTGTCGTAAGAGGGTGTTTCGTAACGGCTGTACACGTTTCTTCGTGTCGTATAAAATTATAAATTCAAGTTGTGTACTAAGACTTGCTAGTGATTGCGGAATTTCGTTCGAATTTTTGTCTGAAACAGAGTTAAACTGCAGCCCTTGTGGAAATTTGAAAATCTCTTCGGCTTTTTACAAACTTTTTGTAACATTTTTGCGACCTACATGTATTTGAAAATTAATTGAATTTTGGAGATGCATGATAAAAAACATGGAACTAGATCTTCACAGTTTTATATCAACTGAAGCAGTTGTAAATAAATTCCCCTAAAGGCCATTATATACCTTTACGAATCAAAAGTTCGCAAAGGTTATGGGTACATTTCAAGACCTAACCAGGCAAATTTCTGCAATGTCTTCCTGCTAACAGAGTCTCCTTTTCCGTTATTTTGAGGCGGGAACTGAAAGGAGACTCTGCTCTGACTCGAAACGATTTCTATTGAGCAAGCGTCGTTTTGAGTCAGACCAGAATCTCCTTTCAGTTCCCGCCTCAAAATAACGGAAAAAGAGACTCTGCTAGCAGGGAAATATGTCAGATGTTCTTCTGAAATTAATAAGTGACTTAAGTTCAGATCCCTTTATTGTGTTGTGCCAGAAAATATCCATACATGTATATACCCCCATCACGGAAGGTTTTTCTGGTTTGAACCCCCACCCATATGAAAGTTTAGCTTCATACAATGTAGTTTCCTTTAAATATTTTGGCTTTTGAGACCCCCTCCCCCTTTGAATTTCCAATGAGGATATTTTCTGGAACTGTACATGTTGTCACATCATACAACTGTACATGTAAATACTGTACATAAAGATAATAAAGGCAATGACAAGTACATAAGAAAATTGTAGTCATATTCTTTTATTTGATGTAATAACATCACTTTAGTGCGATGCGCCTTACTGTAGCCACCCAACAAACTTTTTACAAGTGTCTTCTCTTAATATTATAACTTTTGTTTATAAATACGATGTGACAAGTTTCCATTTTGATCGTGTTCAACTTTGCAAGGAGGCATGTCCGTCAAACAAATTATATAATTACATTTGTACTACTTTTGTTGGGTGGCTATGGTAAGGCGCGTCACACTGTAGCTGTAGTACAATGAACCTATGTCTTGTTAATCAGCAGCTAGAGAGGTGACAGCATCAGATGACAAAGCATTGAACTCCAATGAACAAACAGAAGAATCTTCAGATCTGTTGTCTGCTAAAACTGAATCAAACACAGTAGAGCAGGAAGAACCACAAGCTGCACATGCACAGCATGGGTCTGATACAGATGGCTCTGCCACCACAGCAGATCACCAGGTACATGTTGTCCTGTATGTCTGGTTGATTAGTTCTTATTTTCTCTTTACTGTTTCATTGTAATTCATTAGTAGGCAGGTCATGAGATTGATTAAATCAGTCATAGGATAAAATTTTAATTATTTTTAAAACCTACATTGTACACATGCAGGGTTGTCACTAGAATTTAGAGTAACTGGCTGTTTGATAGAAAGTAGCCGGCTAAAGTACTTCCATGTGAAGCGTGGTTAACGAGGCGCGAAGCGCCGAACCTCCTAGGGGGGTCCGGGGGCATGCCCCCCCGGAAAATTTTGAAATTGTACAGTTGCTCAGATGTGATTTCCTGCAATCTGGGGCACATTCTCAATGGAAATGTTCATATCTATATTGAGGTAAAATTCAGTCAAAAAAATGGTTGATCTTTGTTGTTTGAAAATTTTTATGCAAATGCAAGGTTCCGGTTTGTTTACGCGTGACGTATTAAAAATTCACGGCACATTTCGCATTCACGTTTCAACAGTAAAGTTTTGGCTTTTTAAACTGTAAATGTTGCAAAAATTTCATATGCTTTCGTTGCTGTATTAAAACCAGAACAAGTTTCACCGCTTTACGGTATCTTTCGCAAATCTTTTAGTAAACGGAGATAAACATCTCGAATTACCAGACATTTTGTCGTCCAATTAACCGTGTGTAAACACCGAGTTTCGATCTTGCGTTTTTCTTTCAAGAGAAGAAATAAAAGAAAGATAAAAGTTTCATATGCTTACATAAAGTAAATCAAAACAAGTTTCATTGATGATTCGATAAACAAAACAAACTAAAACAGCCGCTAGACTTCTTTACTTCTGACCACATGTTGTGTACAAATTAAAATATTTTTTGATGAAGTTTATTTTCGGAAGCGTTTGCGTCTTCTTCGATTGAATAGCACAAAAATATTACGACAAAAAAGGCAAAGAAAGTGTTTGACTTTTCCTAGATCCTCACTTTCGAACAGCTGTTGACGAGTTTATCATGTAGAGAGCCTGATCGCTTTCTTCCACCCGAAAAATTCAACACGCCGAGATCTAGCACGTGCGTCACGCAATTTACCGCGAAAGTGAACTATACATCACATCATGTTTCGTTGATCCTACTTCACGAAATTTTATGATGAAGATGGCTTTTATTTTCATACTTTAATAAGAAACAGTGTCGCCAGATTAAAAGGCCTGTATATACCTGATGCTTTGTGATTCGGTAAGGGAAAATATGAAATCAATAATTATGATTAAATTATTTCTACAGTAGCCGGCGCAATGCGGCCTGACAGCCGGCGGAAATCCGCCGGCTACCGGCTTCTAATGACAACCCTGCACATGTACGTGTACATATGCCTTTAAGTTTTATTTTTGTGAGATTTGGAATTTACAAAAAGCTTGGAAAAGTACATGTAAATGGCTTGACCCCCAGTCCAAATTTCTGCGATATTGCAAGCAGCTCTTTATTTAGACTCTCGTTGACACCTTTTTGATAATTTTACAAGTCAAGAAGTTTACATGGCGATTTTTGTTGCCCTCTCCAAGGCAACTTTTGTTGCACTCGAACTCATGATGATACACTAGTGGCAATTTCAGTGCGATTTGTCGCCACTAGGTTACACTTACTATTAATTTTTTCATAGCGAGCTCGAGCGCGACAAAAGTTGCCTTGGAGAGCTGAGTGTGACAAAAATTGCATCAAAAATTGCCTGTGTAAACATGTATTTTATAATAACACACTTGTCAATACTTTGTATGTACATGTAGGATAGTAACCAAGTTGTCACAGAAAACAGATGTGGGGTCTCAAGAAGTTGCAACATCAGAAAGTGAGACTGAAGCACATCAGCCACAAACCTTGTACGTCGCCATCCAGCCAGGCGCAAACATGGAATCGGGGCAGGGAGACCAGCCAGCTGTGTACCTGGAAGTAGTGGAGGCAGGGAGTGGCACGGAGGTCACCTCCAGTGACGGGCAGGTTAACCTGGTTCAGGAAGAGATGGTTATTGATAATGGTAATTGGCAGAACTTTAATTACATGTATACAGTGGAATCCCGATTTCTCGAACCCTCGATTTCTAGTTTCTCGAATCAATTTCCGTTGCCCTTGGAGGTTTGAGAAATCGGGATTCCACGTACTGTACATAATATGTATGTAACATATTTGTCTTCGCTTTGTTTGTTACTGTGCTTTTCAAATAACATTTTAATACGAAGTCTGAAGTTCAAAACCCAAAGTTCTAATAATGATTGCGTTTTTCACTGCCATCAATATTTTCATAATTATGACGACAACCAATGGACCATGAAAAAAAGAAACAAACAAAATGGATCAAAATCTACTAGTCACAACCCACAGACGTGACCTTTTGAACCCGTTGAAGTGAACTTTTGTTTCCTGTCAAGACATTCTGCTAATTAATCGAGCAGATAACTTTCACATGTTATTGAAAGGTGAAGTATAAAATAATAATTTTAATTCAGTCAGATGTCGCTTGTGATTTTCTAAAGCCTGGAAATGTTACACCCTTTGTTTCAAATACCAATGAAAAAGTGCGAAATACTACAATGTATACATTACTGGGCCCTTTTATCCAACAGGGTCTTCCACCGAAGTAAACACAATTCCTACATCAATCCTGTCTCAAGTTATAGACCAAGCCACGCTCTCCACCATGCAGGCTGAAATGATAGCAGTTCAAGTCCTTTCCCAGTCTGCCACAGGCGACATCCAGTACCTTCAGCACCAGTCTCCAGCTCGGTTCATTCCTATTGTCACGACAGCAGATCCCAGTACTCTGAACTCACTTCAGGCTACCCTTAGTCAAATGCCGCTGGCTACCTTACAGGTGAGAGTTTGTATCAGTGACACACATACACATTGTTGTACAATGTGTAGTTCCAGAAAATATCCATACCCACCCCAAGAAAGGTCATTGGCTGACTCGTCCCCAGTCGTCTCTCTTGTCTCCTGTTAATATTAACGAGAAGAGAAGTCCTTTGTTGGGAGTCGCAAGTCGCGGGGGATGCTGGGAAGGAGGAAAGCGAAGGAGAGAAACGACTGGCAGATCCTGTGTCGAAAAGTTGTGCCAAGAGTCGAAAAGTTGCGCGAGGCCGTTTTTTCTTCGATTATTTCTTTTCCATGCACTCAGAGTTGTGGAATGGCGTAGTTGACGAAGTTTCAGTGATGTCTGGCCGTTAGAAAGGCATTTTTTACGGGTGTATTTAATAGAACATCAGCGAACGGTCAAGACGCTTGCTAAAGTCGAGTTACTCGCGATGTTTACAACCCTTCGACGACATAAGCTTACAAGCAGAAACGCGCGCTGAACATTTGAAGAGAGGAAGTATGATTTTGTATTTATTGAGAGGTATGGATCCCTAAATTAAACCTTAATTTTGTATTACAATATTGATGTGTCGTCGTGTAAGTGTGCGAGTCATTTTCTCTGTGTGATTTGAGTGCCGCGAATGCTACGTAATTTATATTCCTGGCCGGGTTTTGCAATTTTAGCTGAGCCGCTCGTTTCCAGAATAAATTGGCACTGCAAAGGCTACAACTTTTCGGCAGTAAGTTCATTGAGAGATATAAAGGCCTGAAGTGCGGATCCTTGAAAATATGAGATTTTAAATTTAGCTGTCATGATCAGTTTGACCCCTTGACCCAAATAATCACAACACTTCCACAGGAAACTGTAGGACACCACAGAGCGAAAGGAAACAGACGTTTAAACGTAGCTTTCAGTTGAAGTTTGACTTTCTCGTGTAAATGAGAAATAAATACAAGTTAGTAGGGAAGTATTTTGGAAACGATCTAGTTAGTCTGAGGTCTCTGTACCAGAAGTAAACGGCAATCGTCGTAGAACTGTGTAGAAGAGTTGTGTGGTGTGCAAATCAGTAAACTACAACGAGTACAGAACACTGCTGCTAGATTAATAACGAACACTAGAAAGTACGACCATATTACACCCGCTCTATATAGCCTTCACTGGCTACCTGTTTTTTTACCGTATTCATTTTAAAATTTTAATTATTACTTTTAAGGCTATATATAATATCTCGCCCAGCTATATTTGTAACTTAGTGTCTATTAAGTCCTGTTCTGCTTATTCTCTTCGATCTAATAAGTCATTATTTTTAGACCGTCCCAAGGGGCGTATGCTATCAACATTAGGGGCTCGTTCTTTTTTCGCTGCTGCCCCCACACTATGGAATAGCCTTCCCATACATATTCGGGAAATAAAATCACTTAGCGTTTTCAAAAAGCAGCTTAAGACATATTTTTTTAACATAGCTTACAATAGATAATACAATTGGTTGAGTTTTTCTCAACGCTTATTTCTAGTAATGTATTAGTTTAGGAGTTTTTTTCATAGTTTTATCTTATTGTATATATATCTTACAGCGCGGACACTCGAAACCGTGAACGCTTTGGCTTTATTTTGTCTTTATTTTGTCTTTATTTTGTCTTTATTTTGTCTTTATTTTGACTTTATTTTGACTTATTTTGTACTTATTTCAGAACTAGCCAATCACAGCCCGGATTCGAAGCAACGACCAAGACATTTTTTCTACCTTTTTTCCGCGTTTTTGCTTGGGGCGAACCAAGCTTATAGCTTTGAAATGTAGTTTGGGTAGAAAATGTCCTGAACTCAGTGAACTGTCACGAAGGTGTGCCGAGGTCATACGATTTGCAGCGATTTACATGCTACCGTACCATATTCGGATATTTTTCGGCTGGAATCGGTCGTAGGCACATCGAATGACAAGCGAAGTTTATTCTGTAGCAGGGCACAGGTAGCAGTAACTATAGCAGAGAGCCAGATTGTGTTATTAGATATCTTTATGCTGTGGTGTCTTGCGTTATAATTATTCGTGTACGAAACTCATCGAATGTTTACATTGTAAGTGTGTTTGTTTCATTCTTTCCGGAAATATAATTTATTGCATGCGAAGTTCAGAAAACACAAACGTTTTGAAAACAACAAAATAATTGATGTTAATCATTACTGAGGCGAAAATAGCTTTGACTGGCTAAAACGCTGAATAAAACTTTGTGGGATTTGATATTTAGCTCGGAGAGGCGTCACGGGGTCTGGCTCAGTCTGGTTCAGTCTGGTTCAGCCGAAAATTCATTTTCTCCATAGTTCACTTTCATCTCGCTTACAAATGCAAACGTTTGAGTTTCATGAATAGCTTAACAATTCCTTTTATTTAAAAAAAGGGTTCAATTTGTGCTAGTTAAAAAACACTTTTAATTAAACGGATCACGGTTGCGGGCTATAATTTTATTTATCGCCAGTTCCACTCCACTGAACATCATCCTGTTTTTGCATCACAACGCTTATGCATCCACTCAATTTGCCCGAGCTTAAAGTCATTCTGGCTCTTGTTTATATCATAAAAACGCGGAAAAAAGGTAGAAAAAATGTCTTGGCCTTTACTTCGAATCCGGGCTGTGATTGGCTAGTTCTGAAATAAGTACAAAATAAAGACAAAATAAAGACAAAATAAAGACAAAATAAAGACAAAATAAAGACAAAATAAAGACAAAATAAAGCCAAAGCGTTCACGGTTCGAGTGTTCCGCGCTGTAATTAATTCATCTTATTGTATACATATTTTAATTATATATATACATACATTTAATTCATTCATGTAAAGCGCTTTTGATCATTTTAATGTTAAAAGGCGCTATATCAAGTCGATAAATTATTATTATTATTATTATAAGACTTTGACTGTAAACAAAACCTCGCGATTGTTTTACGGCAGAGCAGATTTTAGCTTCAAAGGGCGGCGGAAAGCGTTCTCTTTAATAGCGCCTATTTCAATCAAAACGCCGCCATTGCCTCTGTCCGCCATCTTGGAAACAGGATCTGCCAGTCGTCTCCCGCCTTTCCTCCTTCCCATCACCCCTTGCGCTCCCCTCGGCCGCGCTAATATTAACAGGAGATAAGAGAGACGACTGGGGACGAGTCAGGGTCATTGGAAATTCTGAGGGGGGGGGGGGGGGGGGGTCTCAAATGCCAAATTTTTTAAAGGAAAGTATGAAGCTAAACCGGAGAAAATTCCAGTTTTTTTTTTGCGGGGAGGGGGGTTGGGGTTGGGGGGTTCAGACCAAAAAATCCTTCAGTGGGGGAGGTACATGTATGGATTTTTCTGGAACCACACAATACATTGTACATATCCAAATGGTGAATGATGTTTCAACTATCTGTCGTGAGTAAAAGTCAATCACCAGAGTCAAGTTGAAACATTGATCAGTCAGCAACAAAAGTCCTTTTCAGGATTACCCCTACCCAGACGATCACAAACCGATGAACTACTGATCCATGCTCCCAAACTTCAAACAATTTACTAATATTGCCATAGTACATTTTACTCTCTGTTGATGGGCAGATTTCAACTGAAAGTTATGGCCATCTTTGCTTTTTAGATAAGTGCCTCGCAACCCGGAGCAACAACCCAAACTATTCAGCTCCCTGGCGGCCAGACCATTCAAGTGCCTCTAAGTGTCACTCAAATGTCAGCTTTGGCGTCATCACAGACAGACACTGGAGGGGTGTCATCAGCAGGTGCTACCACAGAAGCTATCATTGCTGCCGCTACCAGTGCAGAGGCGGCTGCTGCTGTAGCTCAGGAGCAAGGTGCCACTCTTGTCACTGTACATCCTGCGGTGATAGAGGCACCGGTGGATGGGATAGAAGGTGGAAATGAAGGAGAAGAAAATGAGGGTGATGGTGAGAAACACATCCACTTGTATTACAATCAATGTCACTGTCTTTTACTTTCAAGGCTTAAATACTGAAATCCTCACATTGTTTTTGAATTTGCTTCGGGATGAATCATTGCAAATTTTATGCAAACGAAAGTACATGTTTTTGCACCAACTGGAGCTGCTTAGATGCAAATAACTGTAAATGTACAATAATGTAACTAAGTAGATGTTTTCTTTTCAGAGGATGGCAAACCCAAATATACCTGTGAAATATGTGGGAAATCCTACATTCGCTCATGGTCATATTACGGGCATATGAGAGAACATGCCTCTGGTGACAAGCAGCACAAATGTGAAGTGTGCGGCAAGATCTTCAAACTATGCCAGCAACCTGCGCCAGCACATGCTTATACATACAGGTACATGACTGTACAAATTAAATGTTTATGTTTTTTGCCAGTGCATAAGATAATTCAGGTTGACATATTCTGCAGGTCTGTTGGTCAAACAGATGATACCCAAAGCCATGGACTATAATTATTATACCGTTGGTTGCATCTAAGCAGAAACACGTCTCCTAAAAACACAACCTAATTTGGTATCAAACGTGACATTTTTAATCACCGAACATTTGAAGTTTGATGGGCTGTTATGCCAACTTTGGGCAGTCAAAGTTAGTTGTAATGTTACTGACTTACATGTATAAAGGGCTAATGTACATGACGTGTTCTTGTATTAATTGTGCAGGTGAAAAGCCATACGAGTGTGAGTATTGTGACAAGGCATTTAATAACCCCAGCTCTCTGCGATCCCACGTTCTGTCACATTCAGAGGACAGACCCTACATCTGTGATCACGAAGCATGTGGCAAGGCCTTTAATAACCCTGGATCATTGAGGTAAATTGTATTTTGTCTGAAGTCATAATTAATAGAGATGTGGGAGGCACAATGGCCTACTGTGTTGTGGATCTGGGTTCAAGATCTGATTGAGGTCGCTGTGTTGTACCTCTGACTCTTATAAAACCCAGGAGAATAAAAATTAGTAAGGTAAATACCTGATAAAATGCTAAGGAGTATCCTGTGATAAACTACAACGTTGAACAGCATTCCATCTGGCGGAGTAGTAACACTCCCACTCCTTGCTTTCTTGCTGCTTTATACTACATGTACATGTACATCTACAGAAACCAGTGTCAGCCTGTTGACCCCCTCCCCCCACCACACACATATATTTTTTGCAAGTACTTTTCACCCGAGCTTGGATCTGATTCAAAGACTAATGGCAATAGCACTGCTTTTCACAGAGTTCATCGACGAGTGCATCAAGAAGAGAAGCCCCACAAGTGTATTGTGGAGGGATGTGATAAGGCTTTCAAGACACCAGCAGAGCTGTCACGTCACGCATTCAGGCACACTGGAGAAAAGCCGCACAAATGTGATCAGTGTGACAAGGCTTTTATTCGCTATGATGATCTCAAGCGACATTACCGCATTCACACAGGTGAGGCACCTACGACTTCAGAGCAAAATATTATTATGGAAAATCTACATCATGGTAAATCTACTTGGCTAGACTATTCAACCAGGAATGTACCACCCCTGAATAGTGTCTTACACAATGTAGGTAGGTAAAGCTGTCCGGTGCCAAACTGGCCCACAGTGCTGGAGCTTATCCGGCCAGGGGTTGAACCCGGGCTGCTCAATCCATAGTCCAATATGCTAACCATTCCACGTCTCCGACTAATAATTATACATGTAGATTGTTTTTTACTATTGACAGGAATAACATTTACCTACATGACTTGTACATGTAGAAGACGTTTGGGTATTTTGCTCACAACACTGGAAATGGTACAGATCTGACCTCTCACGTGAAAACGTACAACACGGCTTTCCGTTCGAACGGCAAAACGCACAGCTAGTGAACTGATAATAAACGGGTGGCCAAGCTGTTTAAAAAACGGTACCCGTGAGTGGCTGAACGGCTGAAGAAAAATTTAGAATGGCTTGCAGTATTACAGTATGTTAAGTATAGTTATTTTCTATTTTAGGTGAGAAGCCTTTCCAGTGTGATCAGTGTGACTTTGCTTGCATCCAGTCGTTTGATCTGGTTAAGCACAAGTTCACCCACAGTGGTGACAAGCCTTACAAGTGTGACATGTGTCCAAAGCAGTTTACACGGCCAGCTAGGCTACGAGACCACATGAGGACCCACACTGGAGAGAAACCTTACATCTGTGATGTGTGTGGGAAAGGCTTTGCTATTCAGACTGGGCTCAAGTCTCATCAGGCAAGTGGAATTTTATTCTTCATAAATGATCAAGCACTGGGTTTTTGATCCAAACTGTGATATTGTAGGATAGGAAACGTTTCTAATTCCTCAATTGTGGAATAAAAACTGGGTGAAATCATCAAAACCAAACTTGAATTTGACTTCTGAATTCTCAGTTCCTTGACCCATTGCATCGTAATAATTATAAGTGTGCCAATATGTTGTGCGGCAAATTTTCTAAAATTTCCACTTGGAAAAAGTCGAAAAACAAAAGTACCACATGGAAAGTACTGCTCCTATAGCTTTCATTTGAATGGTCACACACTAGGCTTTCATCCACAGACTCAAAAGGTAGCACCACCTTGTACAGTATATAATAAACAGTACCACATGGAAGTACTAAGTTTCATTTGAATGGTCACACACTGTGACTAGTCCAGGTCCCTGGGACTAGACTTGCCATAATTATACTTAAACCTTAGAACCTACTATGTACTGTTAGGACTAGGGATTAACATTCAGCTGTATTTGTTTTCTACAGGCAGTGCATACTGGAGACAAACCATTCAAATGTGATGAATGCGACAAGACGTTCCGTACTCAGCTAGAGCTGCAGTCTCACATGGGGAGACACACTGGGGTGAAGCCATTCAGATGTGACATCTGTGACAAGGAGTTCATATCCACCATCACCTTCAAGCGGCATGCCATTGTGCATTCTGGTATGGTAGACTGCTTTGAAAAAAAAAAGATTGCACTTCATTTGAGTCGTACAATATTGCACTCTCTCTTTGCACTAGCCTCTCTTCACATCCTCAATTATTTCCCCGCTTGACAGACGTCAACATAAAAATTCCACAGAGATGTATATGTAAATGATACACTACTTGGATCTCTGTAGATCTGTGTCATCAGTATGGTATTTTTTCAGGTACAGTGTAGAATGATCTCGGATGTCTCTTGATCGCCTCTTGATCGTCTCTTGATTTAGGAGTAATTTATTAAAGCATTAAAGCATCGCGGAAATAATTGAGCGTGCTTTTTGCAGCTGTACCTCAATGTTATGTCAGATACTGCACTCATCTTACTGAAAACATTGTTTTGGCTATGTTACAGGTGAGAAGCCATTTGAGTGCAATGAGTGTGGCAGGCGTTTTGCACGTTCCACTGATCTCAAAGTCCACCTCCCAGTGCACAGTGAGGATAAACCGTACAAGTGTGGGGAGTGCGAGAAGATGTTCACGCGCTTCAGCACGCTGAAGGAACACATTCGAACCCACACAGGTATGCAAAATTCCTTCTTCTAAATTATTTCACGTTTTGATCCAGTTGCTCCAGGAATCTTTTACTTATCCCTTCATCTCCCTTCCCTTTCCTTTCCTTTTCTTCGCTTTCCTCTCCATCCCTATTCTTTCCTTCCCTTGCAACCTTTCTTAAGCTTTGCGCGACGACTCAAAATAACGGCTGTAAATGCCTTTACTGTGTTTAATTTCCTTGAATCATTTCGATTTAGGTGAGCGACCTTTTAAATGCGATGAATGTAGCCGCGAGTTCAACCACAGGAGCCATTTTAACAACCATCTTCGGATCCACACTGGAGAGAAACCCTTCAAGTGCGAGATCTGCGAGAAGGACTTTTTCTCGCAAGGCCTCTCTCCGCTATCACATGAAGGTCCATAGCAAGGGTGACGGGCGTGTGAGGATCCGCAGCAAAAAAGGACGAGCAATCTGACACTTGAGATCCTTGATGAACAGTCACAAGGGACCACAACTGTGGAGCAGGTACGGCTGAAGTTCAAAAAACAAACTCTCTTTAGTGGTCTCCCATACGTTTCTTGTACTACAAGTTGGGGGAATTTGTATAATTTTTATGTGGTCTATCTTCGTCAACAAGACGAGACGAACAAACAATTTAATAAAGAAAGAAAAACACATCATGTGCCCACGGGGTTACAGATTACCAGCAGTAATTAAATTGAGAAACTGAATCATTAGAGCAAATACACGTAACCGGCGCCAAGCGCGGGAAAACGCGTGTTGTCCCGATTGGTTTTGGTTTTGCCTGTGATCGGTTTGAGAAGTTGGCGCGATTTTTTTTTAAAACCAATCGTACATTGTATAGCGTCGTAAAGCCAAAACCAAAGCAATTCAGCGATTACTTTTGACACAACTGAAAACCGCTCCACGCTCGGCATCGAATCCAACCAACAAGAGAGCCCTGCAAAGTTACTTTTTGAAGGTCATTGTACCACAGCCCTAATATCTCGTGTTTCTATTTTTCCGCATCAGACTATGTCGGAGCAGACCATGTCCCACGGTGAACATCAGTCATCTGGGATCTGAGGCTGATGTTCAGTTAGCTGAGGCGTTGGTAGCAGTCAGTGAAGCGGTAGTGGCAGCAGCCGCCGAGGTAGATGACACTCCCCGTGTTGTGGCTGTTGAGGAAACTACTCACAGCGAAGAAGATGCTGTTTATGCAACAGGTTCGTGTTCTAGTACCTAAACGTTTATTTTATTTTATGGAGTTTTCTATTAAAATTATCTTGACTGTTTTCATACATTTTCTGTAATTTACATTGGGAGAATTTCGAATTTAATCGAAAAGTCTTTACTGGTAGGATTGGCTCCAACATTCTCACGACTAGCCTGTCTGAATTTGTTTGTGTTATCATGGTTATAAAGACGTTCAGAAGGAGATGTTGTTTCTTTACGGTGTCCTTTAGTCGTATTGTATTGTATCATGAAACCGAACGTCGGAAAAGCTTTCTTGTCATAAGGAAACCCTCGCTAACCAAAGAGTTGATTGAAAATTGCTTTGTGAGTTTGATATTTCTGCGTTCCTCGTTTCTTTATACTAAAGAATGTAATGTAAATGGCGTTGTTCGTTTTCTGCAGCACTTGCAAGACGGCCATACTGTGCGAGCCTCGATGTTGGTAGAACCCGTCACCCAAGCAGCAGTCAATGCTGGTATCTCCGCTAGCGATGTGGCGCAATCCGTGGTCGAGACGGTGGTGAGTACCACCATGCCTCAAGTAGTGGACCTAACCACCTCGGGTGCTGAGGTTTTCTGTCGGGAGGCTGTAGGCATCTCTCATGGACAGGTGCACATCATGGAAGTGACCGATGGCACTGCTGTCACTAACGCCGATGTACAGGCGGCCATCGGAGAAGCCATGCAGACTGGTCACGTGACAGTGGAGGGCGTCTGATACTCTGGGCATTACCGTGCCAGCCGAGATCCTGGCCGCTATGGCTGCCGCGCAGTCGCACCCTCATCTCCTGATAACTACCGCTGACCAGCAACTCATGCAGGCTCAAGTGGCTGCTGCCGTCGCCGCCGCTGGTGGGCAACAAGTAATGGAGGCTCAAGGTGAAGTTCAAACTGCAAACGGTATGACCCACCAGGGTGGGGATGGGATGAGCCAGGATGCTGCCCAGATGGGAGGTGAAGTGGAGACGAGTGCTCCTGGTGAGCAACAGCAGCAGCTGGAACAGCCTATGGAAACGGATTAGTTTACTTCTAGATAAGCAGTTTTTGAGTTTCTGGTAGAGTGCGTGCAAAGTGCGGGTTTCGTGCGTGCAGAGTGCGATTGAAGCGCAACCTACACGCGTTCAGCAAACTCACTTGGCCGCCTTGGGCCTCGTCTTTCCCTGTAAGCAACGAAGTTCACAAAGCTTCAGTTCGAAAAACAGAGCCTCTATAAATACTTTTGAGCGTAGTATTCTGTGATTACGATGTTTGTTTACCAAATGCTTTTATACGCTTCTAACTTACTTCATCTGTTTTAAGCGGTGAGGTATACGTACATAAGTAGTTTTACATTCGAGAAGCTTATTTAATTTGTATCTCTCGCAAAATTTGAGAAGCTGTATTGTTTGTATTGAAGTAGTGTGAAGAAAGAGATGACTTTTTAGCTTTTGTGTAGCTTGATAAAGAAATCCGTCGTCTGATTTACAAACTTTTTATTAGTCGTCATATAAAGGCCTATAAAGTCTAATTTTGTTTGAGGATAACTTTTCACTTATGGTCCCGGTTGGTTCAAAGAATGGATAACGCTATCCATCAGATAAATCACTATCCAGTGGATAGCGTGGTTTATTTTGCCAATACCTATCCACCAATCTCGTTCCCAGAGTCCTCGGGAACGAGATTGCTTATCCACTGGATAGTGATTCACCAGGGAATAGCGTTGTTCAACCTTTGGACAACCGGGCCCCAGGATTGCAAACAATGATTAGTGACCTGTTGAGTTGCAATGGTACTGAAGAGAAACGTTTTCTTTATGATTGAAAGCAAAACTTTCTATTGACGTGTTTAACTTATCAGTTGTGTAATTGTACACGTGTGGATATGATTCTGCCATTTTGTAACTGAAAATATGATGTTGCGAAGCTGACTTTTTTAGCCTGATGGTGTCTTATGGTGTAACATCGCTCCTATTTAAAAGATGACCGTAAATGTAAATAAATGACTTTTATGACGACAGTGCGATTGTTATTGTTTGTATTGTGGAAAAAAACAACAACAATCAGTAGGAGGAACTATTCGACAGTAAGGCAACTTGACTGAGCCCGCGGTTTTCGTCACCGAAGTTGCTAAGCAACATAACGTGTCCTTGCTCGCACTTGCTTCTGATTGGATAATGAGAGTAGGAAACTGTTCGAGTGTTTGCAACGAAAGAGATACGAGTCTTGTCGGTTGAACGGAAGTTGTTCTCCCGGATGATGCGTGACACTTGAATGAATACTTAAATTCAAAAATAACTAATAAAACGTAAAAAAAAAAGACTAAAAATAGAGAAAAAGTGTCATATAGTGAATAGTTACAAACATTTCGGGCAGTTTATAGGAAATGGAAAGCATTATTTAGGCCTTGTGGCTGTGTAATACCACCCCCCCCCCCCCCCCGTACCACTATTAATTAAAAATTCCAGATATTACAGCCATGTTACTATTCTATAAACTGAATTTTCAAGTTAAAACCAATTTATTTTCCGAAAAACTAAATTGACACGGCTTATATGATCAAGCAACAATGAGGTACAATATATTTCACTTGAAACAGAATCTCATAATCTTCACCCTTTCGGTAAGATATTATACTGTCTTATATCTCCAATCATGGGAAACATATGCCGGAAAATTTATATATTGAAACACACTATATGTGTTTTAATATAAACACACAATAAAGTCTGGTATTAAAACAAAGCGGGAAATTTAATTCCCTTATTGTTTTAATATAAAAGCCTACAATACAGGTGTAAAGGCTTAAGACGAAATCCATTAGAAAATCGAGTAATATTTATGGCCAGTGGACAAAATCTTTACTACGGAGCCATACACTTCCACGCTTAAACTAGACATCATGAGCCATATCTTAACGGTATTTACCAAATAATATAACTCCACAATCCTTAAATTACTTTCCGCCTTGATTTTCCTCCCGTGAATGGGTAAGGTTCATAAGAGGTGGCAGCCATGTTTCCCAGAAACATGGCTGCCACCTCTTATGACTCAACCCATTCACGGGAGGAAACTCAAAGCGGAAAGCAATCTAAGGATTGTGGAGTTATATTATTTGGTAAATACCGTTAAGATATGGCTCATGAATGTCTAGTTTAAGCGTGAAAGTGTATGGCGTCGTAGTACAAGATTTTTGTCTACTGGCCATAAATATTACTCGATTTTCTAATGGATTTCGTCTTAACCTTTGCGAGGAAAATCTACGAAACATAGGCAAATGAAAGAGACGTCGTTGCGGAAAGTGAAAGAAGTGCGAGTACAGAAAACCAGTACCAATAGACTGAGGGGCAATCGGGGCAATTTTACGGTGTTTCGACTTTCCCTCGCCCATCACTGACGACCACTGGGTCTCAAAATACAAGGCTAGGGTATCGGAAAATCGGAATTTCGTTGCAGTACGTAGATTTAGTCACTGATACAACCTCCCTATTGATCACAATAAGAGTGGATAAATACAACTCCAAAATTGTACAAAACGTGCTTTGGGTAATTCTAAAATTCGTCAAATTTAATTATAACGCTGGTTCAACTCCCTTCCCGGCTACCTCCCTCACTTCCCACAAATGTACGCTTTGCGGACCTATTTTCTTACTTTCTCGAAACATTCTTTTGGGTCAGCTGTCTTAACCCTAGTTTAGATGCGCGATAGCTTTGGCGCCAATTATTTTCGAGATCTTCGCGGGAATCTTTCTTTCCAAACGTGCCTTTCTGGTTTTTTATGAGCTGTACAAGAACTTTACCGACCAGAGAATCAAATATGTGGAACGATACTAGTAAGTACATTTACCTCCTGCCCTATTGTGTAGTTTGCGTTTATATTCTTCGCTTTATTGTCGTTTTAGACCTGCTTTTATAATGTATCATCGTGCATGTTTTGCTGAACATGCGAATCGCGCTGTTGCCTGTAGCTTCGGCAAAAGTTTGGTCGAAAGGTTTTTGTAAAGTCGTCCTTCGTTGTTTAATTTCTTCACTCTATACATGATCGTGTTTCGCCACTGGTACCTACGAGTTACTACTTTATACATGCACAACGGCTGTGTTGCTCTGCACAGCAATCGAATCGTTGGTCGTGCAATGTACACGAAAGCTTACAAATTAACCAGCATGATTGGGGTTCTGGTAATCAGACACAATCGAACACTCACAAAAATATTGCAGCAATTGAACGAAACTACTACTTGTGAACATCACTTAATTAAGTTATTGGTTGATGTTGAATAATAATAATAATAATAATTATTTATTGCTTTTAAATTATAATTGGACACACAGGCAGCTGGGATGTACATGTACATAAGTTACCTATGCCAAAAAGCCTACTTTTACAAACCAGGTCTCGGTGGTTCAAAGGTTGAACAATGCTGTCCACTGGATAAATCACTATCCAGTGGAATAGTATTGGGCCTAGTATACATATAGTATATGCTGCCCAATAGGGTATGGGTTGACAGATAATTATTTCCCCCAACATTTTTCTGCAGGCCCGTCTGCCATCCGACCTCGCATCCATCAAAAAAAACAATATCGATGTCGACAACAGACAAAACACGTTGTAGTCTACATGTAGCATTATTTTACTGTTGTCAAATTTACACTAACAGTTTTATTCTTTGTGTATTTTTTCAGATCAGTTTGGTGGAGGATATCAGGTATGTTTACATCATCCATGCCTCTAAACCTATATCAGACATTAGCTCAGTGTGTTCGCGTTTCTGTAACATCTACTTAAACAATTAGATGATGAGCTCGAGATTTCTACGATGTGATAGTTGATGAGGCCAAGCGCCGTAGGCTGAATCAAACTATCACATCACAGGGATCCATATTCGCAGTCGTCTGGTCGTCCGAGACGACCAAAAACATCGGTATGGACGACCAAAATTTCTTGAATACTCGTCCTTTGGACGTAGTAAAATCTGAGTCCTTAATTTGCATATATGAGTACCTTCCTTCTATTGATTCCTCGTCCAACTGGAACTTTCAGAAAACAGAGATAAATTTGCAGCTTTTCTTTCACGATCGAATCATAATTTTGTGCGCCATGTTTGATAATGCAGTATTTTCATGAGTCGCATGATCGCAGGCTCAATTTTCATGTTGTCAACCGCTGTTATTTCTCTGATGTGGCAATATTTGGATGGTGTATCGCTGCCTCCAGCCAAGAAAAAAAGTGAAAGTGAAGCTGGCAAAAAACAAGCGAAATATGAAAAGGAGGAACGACAGCGTGCCTTCCTACCTTCGTGGCAGACAAAACAGGCCCTGCTGAAATTTGTGCCTGCATTGCTATCATCGTCTGCCACATCGCAAACTAGCTGCTTCGGCTGGAGGCAATATGTTTTTGCAAAATTTTGCCAGTCAGCGTCCCAGTTAGACAGATCACTGGCCCAGAAAAAATGTTTTGTAGATGCTGGCTGCCCTGTGACATTGCTTCGCCTAGAGTCCATGAAGATCCACAAAGCGTCTTCAAATCACTTAATAACTATCGTGGCCGCCAAACGTCGTTGTTAGCCTACATGTACATTGTAGCACGATGCATTATACGATGTTAATAAAAAACGCAAACGTTTTAACATGTAGCCATTCTGTCGCCTTTTATACCTACAATTCTCTACTTTGAAAGGGCAACCAAAATTTTGCCAGGCAAGTGTGTTTTTTGGAATATTTCGCCGGCTGACGACTTTGAGAAAAACGAATATGGATCCCTGACATCATAGAAATTGAGAGCGAATAATCTTATTGTTTTAGTAAAAAAATATAACAATTGCCTAGTAATAACTCTAAATTCTCTTCCAAAACTTCGGAGGAAACGAGAGAAAACCGCAATTTTGTAGACGACCTCCAGTCACTGCACACTAATGGCTGATAGTATACGAGTAGCTCAGCCAATCAGATTGTCTCATTTGCATTAGTATACTAGTAGATTTTTACTAAATGTACTTATTGTGCAGTTCCAGAAAATATCCATACCCTTCGTAAGGAAGGTCATTGGAATTCTGAGGGAGAGGGGGGTTGCAAAAGCCAAAATTGTTACAGGAAAGTATGAAGGTAAACTGGAAATTCTAGGATGGGGGTGGGGGGAGGGGTTCAAACCAAAAAACTTCCAGGGAGGGAGGAGGGGGTATATTATATTTAATTTAATTTTTAATTTAAATTTTGTTGTAGTCGATGGACAGCTTGGTGGTAGTGGTGGTGGTTTTGGAGGAGGAGGAGGAGGAGGAGGCGGAGGAGGGTATATGCAAGATGGTGGAGGATTTGGTTCTCCTATGACAGACTCGCAAGAAAAAAAGGTCGGTGATGAACACTGTGAAATATCGACAGTAGACTATCCCCAACATAACTCTGATGCTGTGTTTAACCTATTTTTCAGCGTTCCACAACAAGAACCCAGTCCATTCTCCCATGTTCAATCAAACAGCTTCACAGTGCAACATACAACCAAACAGAAGATATATTCAAGTTAGGAAGCATTGAGTTGAATCAGGTGCGTACAACTTCAGGGAACTTTTTTAGTACTTTTTCCCACTTTCCATAGTCATACATTTAGCTGGTCTTAACCAAAGAGATCAGACTATTAGTCTTAAGTCCCTGACACACTAGGCGATTTTATACGCTCGTTGCAGCGAATTTGATCAGCAGCGAAAATCGCCAGCGAATTTTGTCGCTGCGTGCTGCGGCACACTTGGCGATTTTTCCGGTGATTTTTCTGACGATTCGGTCCCAAGGCATTCTCGGAAATCGCGAAATTCGCTTCGTTGAATAGTTGGCGAGTGACGATTTCAATTGCAGGAGCGGGCACACTTGGCGATCGCCGGCGATTGCTGGCGAATTTTATCGCCGATATCTGACATGCCAGTTATCGACGATTTTGATCTCTGGTCGCGGCAATCGAAATTGCTAGCGAAATTCGCCATCGCAGAAGCGGGCACACTTGGCAATTTCGCCGATAGCCGCGACAAGCGTATAAAATCGCCTAGTGTGTCAGGGGCTTTAGTTAGGCGTCAAATTAGATGGTATTATTTTTGTGTACAATTGTCACATGTGACATGCTTACAACATGGACTTTTGTTCCATTTAATTTGCACACAATTAATTAACTTTGTTGCGACAATCGTAAGCAAGTTGCAGGTTTGATTAAACTAAACAACAACAACATTTATTTGTAGTAACCAAAAGAAAGGGGAAAAAAGAATTACAATAACTCATTGTTAAAGGCTTTAAATAAGGTACTAGCTGCCTAGAATAACCATACGGGGCTAGACAAATTAATTTGAGTGATAGCATGTCACACGCAGTAGTTGTGAGCAAAAACTCATACCATCTAGTAAAATAATAGTAACTAATAATAATAAGGCCATCCCCATAAAATGTTTTGTTTCCCATCGCCCTCTCTCTTGTGAAAGTGGGTCGGTCGGTTGGCAAAAAAAAAATAATGAAAAGCCGAGAAACAAAATATTGACAAATTATGCAGAAATAATTCCAAGCGAGCCTTGATTATATCTTCCCCGTGACCACCATTTTGCAACGAGCCGATATCACTCTGAAAAGTGTTCGAAGACGTCATTACTGGGCTGATTTAGATGTCAGAGTGACTTTAAGATGTAAACAAAGCATATTAACTTGGAAACACCCAAGAAAAGGGCACAGGCAATAGAATCAGAAACTTTTTTTTTTACTTTTTGAAAAAATTGTGTCGGTCGGGCAATGGGAAACAAAGCATTTTATGGGGATAGGCCTTACAAAATTTATAAATAAATAAAATTGAAATGAATTTATGAAATCAGCCCCTTGGAGTCATGGAGATTGAGTTGAGAAAACAAACTTAATTATATATACAGTATAACAACTAGTTGTTGTATTTTATATGACAGGTTTCAGTTATTGGTGTTATTCGCGATGCACAGGAGTCTGCAACCAACATAATGTATACAATAATGACATGACAGGGGAGGACCTCATAGTCAGGAAATGGCTCGATAATGAGGTAAATAAAATTGACTTTGTTTAACAAGGGTAACTCTTAACATTCTTATGACTCATAAACTGTGGCCCTCGGATCCCAGATCAAGTTGGAATTAGAAAAGTTGGTTTCTTTGAGTAGCGGGAGTACCCAGAGGAATTTAATTAACTCTTGTTGCAAGGATGAGAACCAAACAAACAAACTCAACCCACATATGAATCGAACCTCTGGGCCACGCCACATTGGCGGGAGGCGAGTACTCTCACCACTGCGCCATCCCTGCTCCCCATAGGTGGTATTCATACTTTAATCTTGCGGATGATGCCGTGATGTACTTGCCAATAACTGTAATAAAATTCCTGTTAGCCATTTTAAAACCATGGCAACTTTATCCTTAATTATAGTATTTTTTTAAATACTGGTCATTAATATTTTGATGAACATGTTGACAGGAAAATGACATGGATAAAGATAGAAGATCATCTTGCAGGTATTTATAATACATAATCGTATATATATGTAAACTAAAGTACTGTAGAAATATACAGATGAGAAAAGGTAAAACTGCACCAGAGCTTTTCTGGGTTTCTGTAGCATGAAGCTGAGTAGGAGTATTGCTACTCCCCTGGATGGGATGAGTCAAATCGTAGGCACTGTGAGAGTTAAAGCCTGATTCACACTTATGACGCAAGCATAAGCATAAGAGTGTTCACAACCTGCGATAAGCACAAGCACAAGGTGACATACGCAAGCGTAGTGGAATCAATCCAACAGGGTTGTTCACTAGAATTTGAGAGTACGGAAATAAGCAAGCGGGTGACAGGCCGCACAATCTCTACCAGTGGAAACATTTGAAACCTTTTATATCTCTTGTTCTAACGGAGTACAATCCTATATTTGATTGATACCCTGTGTGTTTCTAACGGGAGATATTTGTTTTATTATGAGGGAGGCTTTTCAAGTAGATTTGAACCTTTAACTGTGTTAATTCTAGCAAATTTTGAAAGGTGTTGTTATTTGGTTCCCTGTCGGATTTCGCCCTGTGAAGTTTGACACCTTTGTAATTTGCGATGTTTTTCTAGTAAAGGTTTGAATCAGTAGCAAGACATGTTTTAGGCCTCCTTAATGTTCTCTCTCTGGAAGGACTGGAATGAAACATTCCGTGTATATGAAGTTGATTTCTGCATTTACTGTAAAGCCGGGCACCAGCTGTTTGATTATTATAAAAGCTGTTTTATGCAAGGTATGCCGTTTGAAATAACGATATCATTTGTTCTCTGGTCCAGATACTATTGTAGCTTTACAAGGCTAGCTACAAATGTGTTGTAGCAGAGATGCTGTTCGCTTGACGCGAAGGTAAATTTCTTGCATCAATTTGTGATTTGATCGAGCTTTTAGTTCGACGTTGCATTTGAGCGTTTGTGTGATGTTGCACAACACGATTTTCAATTAAAGACTTTTCACGCCAGTCTGGTCGACTGTATTGCGCGTTGTATATGCCACTATTTGATATTCGTTATTTCAAACGGCATACCTTGCATAAAACAGCTTTTATAATAATCAAACAGCTGGGCCCGGCTTTACAGTAAATGCAAGAAATCAACTTCATATATACACGGAATGTTTCATATCCAGTCCTTCCAGAGAGAACATTAAAGAGAGCCTAAAACATGTCTTGCTACTGATTCAAACCTTTTACTAGAAAAAACATCGCAAATTACAAAGGTGTCAAACTTCACAGTGAAAGCCCCATAACGAAACCGAACAACACCTTTCAAAATTTGCTAGAATTAACACAGTTAAAGGTTCAAATCTACTTGAAAATCCTCCTCATAATAAAACAAATATCGCCCGTTAGAAACACACAGGGTATCAATCAAATAGATTGTACTCGTTAGAACAAAAATATAAAGGTTTCAAATGTTTCACACTGGTAGAGATTGTGCGGACTGTCACCCCTTGCTATTTCCTACTGTGATGTTTTTCAGACAGAGCCCTATTCTAACCGTGAAACCACTTAACTATCACAATAAGATATTGTACTGTACAGAAGAGTCTACTCCAAATATACACAAATTATACAAACACATTTCCTCACCACCTAGAGGAACAAACACAGATATTATATATTTTCAGAAAATGACTCTGCAGTACGGGAAAAGCCATCACATCGCCTCAAAATTTCACATATAAACCTTTTAGAAAACACAAACACATAGCTTGAAAACCAAACGGATCTGAAACTATAGCAACCTGATAGGTTATAGCAAGACCAATCAGAACGCAACACCATTTTCGATCCAACCTAGTACGGGTGGATATATAAACCCAACCAAGCCAACGTCATTCTCACACATGTACGAGTTGCACTAGCGACTAAAGTACAGAAAAACAAAATACCGGCAACTGATGAGATCCATTTGGAGGATCGAAACCTGGTCTTGCCTGAAAATACCAAATGGCATATACAACGCGCAATACAGTCGACAGACTGGCGTGAAAATCTTAATTTGAATCGTGTTGTGCAAAACATCACACAACGCTCAAAGGAGGAAAAAAACAAAGTCGAACTAAAAGCTCGATCAAAATCACAAATTGATGCAAGAAATTTAACTCTTCGCGTCAAGCGAACAGCATCTCTGCTAAAACACATTTTGTAGCCTTGTAAAAGCTACAATAGTATCTGGAACAGGACAAATATGATATTCGTTATTTCAAACGGCATACCTTGCATAAAAACAGCTTTTATAATAATCAAACAGCTGGGCCCGGCTTTACAGTAAATGCAAGAAATCAACTTCATATATACACGGAATGTTTCATATCCAGTCCTTCCAGAGAGAACATTAAGAGAGCCTAAAACATGTCTTGCTACTGATTCAAACCTTTACTAGAAAAACATCGCAAATTACAAAGGTGTCAAACTTCACAGGGCGAAAGCCTGACAGGGAACCGAACAACACCTTTCAAAATTTTGCTAGAATTAACACAGTTAAAGGTTCAAATCTACTTGAAAAATCCTCCTCATAATAAAACAAAATATCGCCCGTTAGAAAACACACAGGGTATCAATCAAATATAGATTGTACTCGTTAGAACAAAAATATAAAAGGTTTCAATGTTTCACACTGGTAGAGATTGTGCGGCCTGTCACCCCTTGCTATTTTCCTACTGTTTCACACTGGTAGAGATTGTGCGGCCTGTCACCCCTTGCTATTTCCCTACTATTCCAATATGGCAGATCACATGTGCAAGCTTTGTTCTGCTTTATGCTTGCGTTATCCCGGTTCACACTTGCGACGCAACGACGCAAGCATAAGCATAAGAAAAAAGGGAAGATTTCCTTTTCTTATGCTTATGCTTGCATCACCCTGGCTTACACTATGCGTGCTTATGCTTGCGCTTATGCTTATGTCGCAAGTGTGAACCAGGCTTAAGTGCCCAAGAACACAACACTGTGACACTGGCCAGGGCTCAAGCCCGGACTGCTCGATCCATAGTCCAACACGCTAACCATTAGGCCATCACATCTTCCACATACAGTTTCAGAAGAATCCTGTTATTAACTCATTTAGTAATAATAATAACTTCATTTTGAAAAAATTGAGTTATTGTGCTACATTTGAAAGGAAACCTCTTGAAACCAGAGTGCTTCAAAATGATGCATTCAAAAGCCAGCCATACAAATGTCTGTAAATTTTACAGTTTTCAAAAGGAAATATATCTTTCAATAATAATTGAATTATTTTAACAGTGATATTCCCCTCATTTGCTACAGTTTCTAAATGGCACACTTTCAATCACATCTATAAGTTTGTCGGAGTAAATTTAATTTAATTTTATGCTAATGAGGAGATAAAGAAAGCTGATGATTAGAGATCGATGGTATATAAGATTGATGGTGCCCCAGTTACTGCCACATCATAGTGTTAATTTAAAGTTGTTTTTATTTTTATTTCCAGGGAAAATACCTATGTGCGTGCTATTGGTCACTTGAAGTCGTTTTAAGGAGAATAGCCGCAGTTTAATCGCCTTCAGCTTAAGTCCCATAACTGACTTTAATGAAGTAACTCATCATATGTTTGACATTCTTCATTCTCACTTGGCAATGAGCAAGGTAATACACTGTTCAATGTTTGGATTTTATTGTCGTTTTATATTTTTACTATCAACTGTTAGTTTGTTAAGAAAATTGATGGGCTGTAGCCAGGGTGGAGCATCATTTGATATATAAAAAAGAACATTATCTGGCTAAAAATTCTAACATCTTAAAATTTTTAGCCAGCGATTCCCTAGGTGTCACTCCTTGGTCGGGCGCAGTGCATGTGGAGTTGTGAGACTGATACATATGCATCCTTCCTGTCAACCTCCATGGCCCTTGTTTTCCTGCGATGAAAATGCAACGGTGCCTGTGGGAGAGGCACTGTGAGAGTTTGAGTGTCTTGGCCAAGAACGCAACACACTGACCCTGGCCAGTCGTTGTACCCAGACCTCTGACCATTAGGAAACCTGACACATCCCACTGCTGCCTCACCTGCATTAAGTGGTGTCTCTGTTTTTATTTTTAGCAATCTGAAATGGCCGGCATGACGACTCCTATGAGTCACACCACCCCTGGTGGGCGTGGCTTCCAGGGTCAGATGACGACACCAGGCAAGATGGACCAAGGGTTTGGAGGAAACACTGCAGCACCAAATGCTGGACTAACTGGCATTCAACATGAGGTTTGAGCTCTCAAAATCTTATTGTCTGAATGTTTTAAAACAGCTACAATGTACATGTATGTCATGGATGGCACATCTTGACAAATTTAGCCCCCTGCAAATTAACCCTTTCAATCCCAAGTTAAAGTTCAAAAGTGAGGGAAAATTGTTGAATTTCATTTTGCAAAATCGTCAAAAAAAACAGAACCACTTGAAAGCACTGCTCAATAGTTTTCATTTGAATGGTCACACACTAGGGATTCATCCACAGACTTAAAAGGTACAACATTTATTGACTCAAGATTCGACTCTCGGAGTGAAAGGGTGGATAAGAAGAATTAAGAAGGGCTAATTAACTCTCATCTATTGTAACATTGGTTTGTTTCAGATCCATAGAATGATCACAACCAGTCAACACGAGGAAGGCATGTCCTTTGCCCAAATTAAACAAAAAGTTAAAACATCAGATCAGCAAATCAGGTGAGACTTCTCTCCGCAAAATTTGTTTCTAGTGTCTTTGACGCCCGAGAGTGAAGTAAATCAAGCCTTTTCGGAACCTGGAGTATTACTACTCACCTGGATGGGTTGCTAGTCCATCGCAGGTTACCCCCCAGCATTTTGTCGCCAGTACCCAGTTGTACTCCTGGGTGGAAAGAGGCAATGAAGTGTCTTCCCCCCCCCCCCCCCCCCCAGGGTGGGAGGGGGGGGGGGGGGGTACTCCCCCAAAATACCTATACAGCCTGCCGCCCCAACAGTGTTGTGATTTTAGGACTTCTGATCTAGAACAGGGTATCCATATTCAAGACTTTTCAATAAATTTACTAAATTTCTAGAACTTTGTATCATTTTGAATGCAAATTCTTTCTAAAACTGGGTCCAAATTTGGAGACCAGGACCCGGTTGTTCGAAAGCCGATTAGCGCTAATCGAAGATTAAATCTCACTAATCGAGGAATAAAATTTATCCCTAGGTTAGATTCTGTTCCTGAAAGCGCGATTAACACTATTCCAGGGATAAACGAAGGTTAAATTTAAACACACCTAGCGAGGTCGATTAACTCGCTAATCGAGGGAATAAAGTTCGCAAACAAAACAAAATGGAGCACTAACTGCCAGATCCAAGGAGGAAAAGAAACGCAATTCAGGCTACCTGACGACTTTTCCATAACCTAGAGTTTATTTTCTCAGCGTTCCGTATCCTAAATTCAATTTATGCGCGATCAAAAGAGCGGTGTTTTCGCAATCTTGAGAGTACAAGAATCGCGCGAAGGACAGCGCGAAGAAATTCACGGCATTTTCCACAGATCACTGAGATGTCGAATTTGTTCCTCATTATCGATGTAATGTGAAAGGTAAAATCAGCAGTGGAATTAAAGCTTTGTAATTCTCCAAAAAGGCGAGTATTCATTTGATTTTTGGGACGAAATCAAGCGAGCTTTGTTTGTTTGTTTGTTTGTTTGTTTGTTTGTTCGTTCTTGCAGTTCTCCACCGAAAATATTGCTGTACACGAGTCGGGCGGCTGTCAAAACTAGATGTCGAATCTCCGCTTTTGGTGTTCGTTTATAATTATTTCCTATCTTATTTTTAGTACAGTATTTTCCCATATTTCCCGTTAACCAAAAGTAAGCTTATACACTCTGTTTACCTTCATTCGACTCATTCAAGAAAACACAATTAATTGTATTCCGTGAGCGGGAAATCTACAAACTTTTATTTCAGCGATGATTGAAAATATATTTTAGTGGAAATAAATGTTTATTTATGAAAGGCGGATAATTAGATCTCTTTCACCGAAGTCATTCTAACGAACTTTTTGGATTTTACATTGGCGCTCTGCCGTTTTCTCCCGCTCCTGCATAAGAACGACTAGTTTAACCGGTTTAATCTGAGTTTAATCGAGGGATAGTTAATCGAGGGCTAACTCTGCTTTCAGGAACACCTTTTTATCCTTCGATTAGTTATCCCGGGAATAAGAAATTTAACCGCGGAATAACCGCTAATCGCGGGTTAGTTTAATCGGCTTTCGAACAACCGGGTCCTGGGTGGCACATACCCACCCGAAACATACCCGAGTACTCCCCCCCCCCCCCCCCCCCCCCAAATAACACAACACAATGACCCCAGCCAGAGCTCAATTCCAGCACACTAACCATTAGGCCACCGCGCAAAAATTGCTCAAAATAACGTAATCTTACTCCTTTAATTTCTTATGACACTTTTTGTTTTCAGAAATACATTGGAGTTTCTTAGCAATGAAGGACACATCTATTCAACCATTGACGACGATCACTACAAATCCACAGACAGTTACTAACTGTTCCAAAAAAAAAAGCAAAACCGTATAGAAACGTTAAACACTAATTCCCAATAGCTTATAACTAAGCTTCTGTTGTTACCTGATCGCTATAAGGTGGCAAATAGAACCTGTACAAAGACTGCATGCTGTAAAACTAAAACCTATTTGCACCTCTGAAGTAGTAGCCAATCAAAAGGCGTTCAACTGATGCAATCCACCAATCAGAACTCATAGTAAATCCTTGCAACCAGTGCCAAGCGCGGGAAAAATGAAACCGGTGCCAAGCACGGGAAAAAATGAAACCGGTGCCAAGTGCGGGAAAAAAATTAAACTGGTGCCATGCGCGGGAAAAGATGCAAGTGGTGCCAAGCGCGGGAAAATCGCGTGAGCCAAATCATGATTGGGGTTTGTTTTGCACTTGATTGGCTGAGAAAAACACGTTTGATTTAAATTTTTTTCTCATTGGGTGGGCCAAGTTGCACGAGTACAGAACCATTTATAGAGCTCAGCTAACGCGCAAAAAACCCAAAGCAAACACGTACATAATAATATTATTGCTTTCAACAGTCAATCGGCAACTTTTCTCTTCCTATGTTTGTAACCACAATATCCGATTTCACGCAGCCTATTTGTTACAGTGAAAGGATACATGTCCTGAGACATTTGGTACAGGGATACTAAAATGAACCATACCACGCTGTGAAAAGCAGCAATTATAGTTGCAGTTCCTTAAAACAAGCTTGTCTCTGTCCGATCTGTCGATAAAGTGCCAAGTAAAAGCTTCACCTTTCCCTTAAAGAGAAAACGCCACACCCCTGCCCAAAAGTACCGTTGGCCTGCAGTAATCCCCCACCCCACTGGTGCTCATAATATTTCTGACTGGACTCTGAAATTCTTCAGATGATGTACGAATGATGATTTGACAAAACCCGGCGTACTTTTCTCTTCCACTGAGTAGGCTTCGCCTATACTACTGTCAAGTTTTTAACATTTTCATGATTGGTGAGAATGCCTTGATCTCTTAGATTATGTATCAATGCTACTATGAAGTAAACTTAAATACCGTTCGCTGTTTAAAAGAAGGGAGGTTTGGAGGGGGGGGGGGGGGGGGGGGGGGGGAATAGAGAGAGAAAGAGAGAAAACGACGTAAATGGAGGAGGGAGAAAAATGAGTTAAAGAAAGCGGGAGATGGTAATGGATATTTAACTGACTGTTCCTACCCCTACTTAGAATATACAATTATTATATTTGCATGATGATAAAACTACGTAACTAGCTATTTATAGAAATAAGTACAGTACGTCATGTGCTAGTTTCTTTCGAATGTCTATTTTGTGTGACGTCCTCAGTGTACGTGTCATGCACCTTCGCAAGTAACACGTGAACATTCTCCTAATGGACCTACGTAGGTGAACACTAAAACGCGCATCCCGATTTGGTCCCTGCCGTGCTTCAGTTTTTGTATCGAACACCTCTCTAAAACGGACACCACATGAGAATTGCTTCGACTCTCTAAGGCGATACCTCTGATTCTGGTCCCGTCGGTATCCCCCTGCACAAGGAATCTTAGTACCCCTTATAAGGGTTCTTGAAGAAAAAGCTTCAATAACAAACGCCTAATTAAAGATCACGAGGAGCCCGCGACGGAAGGAGCGACTTCTCAAACTTTAGATAATGTTGTCGTCCTGAACTTAGAAGCTGTTACTAGTGCAATCCTTGACTAATCGTTGACTAAAAATTTTGTGGCCTATCTGCCTTTCAATTACTCATGGATTACTCATTGATGTCATCGATTTGTTTCGTCTGGTCTGTAGTAATCCAAAAGATCCGTTCGCTTGCGATGAGATAACTGTAAGCTGTTCCTGTAGTTTGCCGACCTCTCGGACCAACTGTCCTAACTTGTCCTCGACATCTTTGAGATTAGCCATAGCGCTAGGCTGTATTCTAACCTCTTTCAACTCAATTCCATCTGAAAGAAAGTAAAACGTCACCAGCATTATATAGACACAAACTACTTATTATTGTTATCCCCCTACTCCTTCCACTCTCTCTGTCTCCCTCCACCACCACCAAGAGACAACATTCTGCGTGAATGGCTCTGAAAGTGGTTTCACCATTTTTTTTTATCTGTGAATATTTTCAAAGGGGTAAAGTTAAAAAAAAATCTATTTTTTAGTGCAGAGTGCGCTGTTGTGATGGTTTAGTGATGACGAGGTAAAGCGCTATGGTGTAAACTTTAATTATTTAGTAGTGATTAGTAAATCTTGCGTGGAGGGAGGGACTAGCGCTCACCACGCAAAACGAGGAAAACATCCATCCTCGTTTAGGTTACTTTACACATACCTTCACCGTTTTGCACTTTTTTCTTTCCTGATCGTATCATCCTGTAAAGGACTTCTGCCATGATTCCGAGAAATGCAAGACCCATAAAAACGGCCATTATAACCAACAGGAAACGCTGTGTAGAGGGTGATTCACCAGAGAAAAGACCGCTTGAGTCGCTGTCGAAGTTATACATCTGCAAAAGAAAAGACAGAGATGGAGGTCAAGACAGTCAGTCTCACGCATTCACCCTGAGAGGGGCAAGAGCCGAGATAGCACAGAGATACAGGGGCACCCAACGAACATTTTTTGGTAAAATGCATTATCTTACCCAGATAAATGAAAGTAAATGATATAAAAGCATTTCCAGGTGTTCTTCTGCGTTGCTGGGAAAAATATATCTGTTCCCCTGGATAAAAATGTATGTTTCCCAGCCAGCATTTTAAAATAATAATAAGTAACCAAAAGGGGCTTGGGAATTAATTAAACATCGATGGAAAACTATTCGAAGTTTGTGTTAATATGATTCTGCTGTTTATTGCTTTGTTTATGTCGGGTTTTTTTCTCGATCCAGTCTCTTTCCGATCTACTCAAGTCAGCCAGCGCAAAAAATAGTAATTATTCAGTGAAAATTTCAAGAAGAAAAAATAGACCGAAATATTTTGCCAGCCAGCAAGAATTCCGCTGGGGAACAGATAAAGTGAGGAACAGATTCGTTGGGTGCCCCTGGAGATATGGCGCAGTGGTGAGAGCTCTCGCCTCCCACCAGTGTGGTTCGGCTTCGATTCCGGCCCGGGCAATTTTTTTTTTTTACGCCCACTTCAAGATGGCGGCAAGATGGCGGCGTTAAGACTTTTTCCACAAAAAGGGAAACACATTTCATGAATTGAGTTGATTCTAACCCACAATAACCTTATTCCCTAGCACAACACAATCGAGCCGCTAGCTGCCCGAAACACTAATTTTAAGGCAATAACGTGCTCCCGTAACATACGTCAAAACTGACCAATAATAACCGGTTTACTACGAACGAATCATAAAATCGCTACTTAACATCAAATTTAAAACCATTTTTTAACCCAAACAGTTAAAACGTTGGCTAAATTCAAATTCTAAACTGTTGATAAACCCGAAACAATATTTAGTTGCTTAAAAAAATACAAAATGTAAATGGCCGCCATCTTGAAGTGGGCGTAAAAAAAAAATTGCCCGGCCCGGAGCCATATGCAGGTTGAGTTTGTTGTTGGCTCTTATCCTTGCTCCGTACGCCGGTTTTCCTCCCTCCACAATTTCTAAATTCCAATTCGATCTGGAATTCGACGGCCACAGCTTTATCGTAACACCTTTAAACAAAGTCGATTCATTTATTTATTTCAATCATTTAAGATGGGGAGGAGAGATTCAGAATCCGATCTGAAGTATGTAAGTGTATATGACGCTAAGTTCCCCGCGCTTCCCAACCATGTGTGACACGTGTCAGTTGTAAAGCATTTATTTGACTAAGAGTAGTACATGCAGTAGTAGACTACGATGAGTGTGCGGCGTAAACAGCTGACAAACAGCCTGCTTTCCTACGACCATCACTGATAAAATGAGTTTCATTTTTGCTAAGAATGTTCTGTTAAAACAGTAATTAGCAAAACCTCTCCTTACGGACACCTCTCTAATACGGACACCTCTCTAATACGGACACCTCTCTATTACGGACAGTTCCCTTGGTCCCAGCAAAAATGCCCATATATTCTCTATAAAGGTGAAAACCTCTATATAATACGGACCCTCTCTAATACGGACAACGGACACTAAATTAATTTAATTTTAATTAATTAATTTCTGTTTGTGTGTTACTGAATGATCAAAGTTAAGATCAATTGTCCCGCTGTCCATACAATAAAAGTAGCATTTGTTCAAGGAATCAGATTATCGACATTTATCGACCATTTATCATCGAGATTTCTTATCGTCAGTAGAACATTTAAAGTGTCGTCATATTCATGATGGTGTAATACGGACACCTCTCTAATACGGACACTTTGCTCCTTCCCTTCGGTGTCCGTATTAGAGAGGTTCAACTGTATTTTGGTTTCATGACATTTCAAAGCATGCATGTTTAGTTTACAGGATACATGACTCACTAACGTACGCACCCGAAAGATGTGAAATATAGGAGGTGCCATCCCTTTTAAAATTTAAAATGTATTACAGTGAACTCTCTCTAAGGCGGACACGGCCTGGGGACCAGCTCTAGCTGTCCGCCTTAAAGAGGTGACCACCTTATAGAGAGTTTCGCTGCAAAAGAATATTAAAGGGAAACTTGATTCGGTCGGGACCAGCCAACCATGTCCGCCTTAGAGAGGTGTCCGCCTTACAGTGGTGTCCGCCTTTGAGAGAGTTGACTGTAATTACCTTGGTTGGCTTGAGATATCGGATGAGCAGACTGTCCACTTCCTGTTTAGTAATCCGCTTTTTGAAGCATGAATTATCATTCAACAATTCTCTAATCAACTCTCGATCATGAGTAGCAAGATAATACGGAATTTCAACGTCGAATGTGTCAAATATTTTGAGTCTTGAGCGATCTGCTACGCGGTAGAGGAAGTCCGAGGCTTTGTATCTGTCCATAAGTATGCCGTCTATGCTATCATTCGTGAGTCCGGTGTACAGTTCGTGGACTGATGAATAAACTAAAAGTAAAATATGTTATAAATTTAGGTCGTGTTCTGTTGGGATCAACCGTTTCAACCGCAACTGGTTTAGGTTGAAGCGGTTGAGGTTTTCCAATAGAACACTTTTCCAACCGTTTGCGGTTGAAACGCGGTCATTATTTTCGGTTGGTTTGGTTGATCAACTTTTTCAACCGTTTCACTGACCTAGCCTGTTCCAGGCGTTCGGATAGTTGAAGAGCGACGCGACTATTATTCACTCTTTTCGCGTCGCTCCCCCACTATCCGAACACCTGGAACAGGCTAGTTTCAACCTAGTTTCAGTTCGGTTGAAAAAGTTGATCAACCAAACCACCGAAAACAGTTTTTTCCCAATAGAACACTAAAAAAACCCAACCAACTAAAACGGTTGATCCCAACTGATAGAACACGACCTTAATGTCTATCTCCACAATAATGGTCATAATTATTAAAATACTGTAAAAACTAGGCTTATCAGCAAGTTAAAGGGTCCCTCTCAACGGCAGTGTGCTTTGCGCGCCAAAACTCTTACGGCGGCCATTTTCGGGTGCCGCGAAAATAGCGGCTTGAAGTTAAAAACTACTTTTTGTAGGATTATGGCCTGTTTCTGGCCACAAAAAGCAGTTAGACGACCCAAGTTAGTACAATTTGGAAAGTATGGCACCCATTAGCCCCACGAGAGATCGAGTTCCCCGGATGAAAATAATAACACGCGACCGCAAAGCACACGGGTTGAGAGGGACCCTTTAAGGGGTGTGTCGGATTGGCCATTCAAAGTTACATGGTTTGAACTGACAGACGTAGACTGCGAGCAGTCGGTCTTTTCTCCTCAGATCTTTGGCGCGAGCGGAAATGTATAATTATAAAAGAAAGTGACTGCTCGCAGTCTATGACAGACGTAACCTGGTAACCAAATGCACCCATATGCATGTTATGATCTTTGTCGATATACCAAGCAACTGCTGGAATCTATAAAGTAACTGGACATGCTGCTGCTCGCGATCTGATTGGCTAAATTATATATGTTAACTATATTATACAGGTAATCCACATAGAAACTGTAGACATGCGTGGTAATTTGAATAACAATAGTTAAGAAAACCTAAGCCTCGCAATGATGAGAGAAATCCTTTGTCTGGAAACATAAGCACGAGGCCAAGGTTTTCTAAGTATTGTTATTCAAATTCGGCGCCATTTATGCAATCGGTCTACGGGGGAATATTTTTTGAGCCGTTTTGGTCTGAAATAGGGTGTCGATTTTGGTCTGAAATAGCGGTATGTTTTGTGCTCTCTGGCCTGGAATTTGGTTTTTTTTTTTAGACGAAACTGTTGTTTGCCATTAACGTCGGGGAATTCCCGGGTAACTGAAGTCACGTGTACCTCTGAAATAGGGTATGGAAAATCATATATTTTGGGCTGAAATAGGGTAAGGGTTTCAAGAAGCAGGCCGCCACCCAAACATTCCAGGAAGTACCCACACCCCCCCCCCCCCCCCCCCTGGGCGTGGCATATTGCTACAGTTTCTTACCTTGCACATAAGCTCCTCTTTGATTTGCTTCTAACTCTGCTGACGTGTTGTTCAACACACCAATCTGATCAAAGGTCATGATTAGAAAAAGTAATTTTTACAGCAAGGACTGACTTTTAATTAATTCACATTCTTTCGTGCGCGTATGCTATCCAATCAGAAGCCGAGGATCTGATTCGATAGTCTGCACGCACGAAAGAATGTGAATTAATAACAGTGGTCACACTTTTGGGCTCTTTGCTGTAAAACGGCCATGCATCTATCAGCTATTCTTGTGATATGATATCAGTTTACTGGTATAAAGACGTATACCTTCTTTATTTTCAGACTCCATCCGCGCTAAGTTATTTGCATAACTTAAACGGACTCCAAAAAAATGTCAATTATTTTCACTAATTTATATTCATGTTTCAACTAAAAATTTTCACTCTTCCCTTGATAATGATGATAGAATCATCGAAACGTCGGACAGCAATAATTTTTGTATTTCTACTAAAATGCTTTAGCAAACCTTTAGTCATTGGATCTTTAAAAATTGGCTGGTAAAATTTTCGCGTGTAAAATTTCGCGACATCCCATGAGTCAAATACTAAGAATATACAAAGCTTCCAGTCCAAAAGAAAGAGTGTCATTGCCAGTAATACGCGTAAAGGCCCGATCAAACGGTCACAACATTTGTCACAAACATTTGGTGTGAGCCGATGTTGTGACCGTTTGACCTGACCCCTCACAACAATGTTGTGAGATGTTGTGATGAGTTTGAATTCTTTTCAACTTTGTCTCAACATCGTCACAACATTTCTTTTGTTCTTGAATTGTTGAGAGGTTGTTGTGGTCGTTTGACCGGGCATGGTCACAACATGTCACAACAAATGTTGTGACAAATGTTGTGACCGTTTGATCGGGCCTTAAGAACAAAAGGCTTCTTTAATCGATCTGTCATCTCTACTGTCACCACCCCACATTTTGTGTTATGTCAAGCGAGTAAATTTAATTTAATTTTGGTAAAACTTGATTTTATAGTCATCGAGATGGACAGGAACAGTCGGGGGAACAAGTGGCTGTTTTTTAATTTGGCAAATCTTGGTTGAAGCAATCGAAGAGTGTCGATTCTTATTATCCAATCAAAAAGTAGCGCGAGTACTCCGACAATATAGCGCAATAAGATACGTCATGCTTGTTGCTAAGCAACTTCGGGACGAAAACCCTTTGGGAGGCGGGATTTCGCCCGGCACTTATTCTCCCCCGACAGGGAAAAAGAGGTGACCTAATACTTGATCGATTGATAAATATTTTAAGTTCGGACATATATTGTTTACCTTGTTCCCTTCCACCCTTGCAAGGTCACGTGGTGTGATGCTGAATGCACTTGTAGCAGTCGCTGTAAACATTGCTATGACGACCAAACCAACCAAGATCCAAAAGACGCAAAACAGACGACCAAGAATAAACTTGGGGGTCTTGTCTCCGTAGCTGAAATTACATGCGAGAAAACGTGTCCTCTGTCAATTATTGGAGACAGGGTTCCGCGGTAGCCTCCTCCGCAAGCAATTTTTTTTGGGAAGAGAGAGAAAGAGGAAGTTCGATGAGAAGCTTAAGAAAAAGGCCTGACAGAGGCAATACAGTGAAACCCCGATTTAACGAACCTCGATTTAACGAAGTCCCCGATTTAACGCACAAATTTATTCAGCCCGGCCAGAATTACAATAAAATGTATGGAAAAGAACCCCGATTTAACGAACCCCGATTTAACGAAATACCCGATATAACGAACACAATCTAGAAGCCCGAATGTAAAATCTACCCCGATATAACGAATAAATGTCATCACGCCATAGAAGATGAATAATCGACTACAGTAAAATATTTTAATTCTCTAAGAAAGTTGTCAGCAGTCCATTACAGTCATACATGTTGCTAAAAATAGTACTGTCGTGGCCATCTAATCGGCTTTATCTTCTTTGTCTTTAATCAGTTAACATTACGGCAAATTAATTATTAACTATACCCCGATTTAACGAAGTTTTTGGTCAGTTTTCAACAAATTCGTTATATCGGGGTTCTCGATTTAACGAAACCCCGATTTAACGAACCAATTTCCCCAGTCCCTGGCACTTCGTTAAATCGGGGTTCCACTGTACTGGAGTTTAATTTTCGACACACCTTGGTGCTTAGGCTTGTACTCATCGTTGTTATACCGCTGACCATATGTTCACACCGAAGTAGGAATGAAGGTGGAAGGTGGAAAAGGGTTAATACGCACTGCAGCCAATTAGCATCGAGTTTATACTGAACAATCTAATTTATTACAGACACCGTTTTTTAGTTGCAATTGATTTTAAATATAACAGAAAATACGACTGGGGGAAGCAATGTTTGCATTACTTGAAAACTATCAAATACTTCTATCCGGAGTTAATTTGCTTCCAACCAGCCAAACCTTTCAACATTCGACACGTGGTGTGGCAATATAGAGCCTAAAGTAAATGATAAGCACACGTTCCTTCCCATCCCTATTGTGCAAATAATGCGAGCCAGATGTCTAAACCAGCCAGCACTCACTTGAAAAAGGAAACCCTCACCCTTGGTGTCAACGAATTGCAGGTGTCAGGTTACCCCAACTCCTTCTTAGGCGGACACCTTCCTAAGACCGTTGGTGCTGGTCCCGGTGGTGTCCGTCTTGGAGAGAATTGACTGCACCCTTGAAGTAGGGCTGCTTATCTTACCCGACCGTAGTCATGGAGACAAAAGCCCACCAAAATCCTTCGTACGAGCCTTTAGTAAAAGACCGAGGGAATTCCTCTTCATTGAAGAATGTTTCCTGAAATTGAAAACAAATGAAACACGTTCTGGATAAGTGCTACTCTCACAGACTCTTGTCTAAGATCGTCAGTTCCACAAACAAAGAAATATTTGGGAAGTAAGTTAAACCAGCCATGAGAATGCTGAATGTAGTCATATACACTCTATATCTTGATAAGTAATATATCAAACGCGCGACAAAGGGTTTCATCAGATTTCCAAACACCGAAAAGAGAGTTGAAAATACAACGCGCAGCGGAGTATTTTTAACGAAATTCGAGGTGTTTGGAAATCGGATGAAACACTGTCTCGAGTGTTTGCGCATATATCTTCTAATTACAATCGAATCAAAAACTAAGGAATAAATGGGGGAATAAAATCGTAAAATTTCATGCTAATTAAGATCAGATATTCAATGATTTCCTTTGTTTTAACGTGATGAATTATCAATAAGTTTTAGAAATAAGTTAACAGTTTTTCTAGAAAACTATAAGTTAAAAAGCTTACATTGAAACATTGTGACGCTCTTATTCCTTTAAACATGTTTACTCTAAACATGTTTCGGCTTAGTGTGAACGCAGTATTAGAGCCGTAAGACTTACTAGTTAAACCGCCTTACCAGAATCCATATGACCATTCCAGAGATCCCAGCAATCAGAAGAGTAAACACGACTATGGGCCAAGAGTTCTCAATTAGGCTGGCAAATATAAGCTCGTTGGTTTTGAGATTAATATTATTGACGTCCATAATGAGTGAGTATCCAGGGGATTTTATGAATACTTCAAACATCAATTCTGATTCAGTGTAGCTATCATCAGACAGAGACATCTTCATTGGCCTCGATATCGGGAAGGCGATAATTGTCTTATTTTCATGTAGGGTCGATATGAAATCTACCGTGGAGTTGAAAAGCGTGCTCTTGAAGGCATTTTTGGACAATTTGCAAGGTTCAATGAAACATTTCTGGAGAATGAGAGAGAGGAATTCTCCCAATATGCCTTTCATCTCTCCTGATTTGGACGACGTGGTACTAAACGGTGGAACATTAAGGACCGATATCGTAGGTCCATTCTGGGGACAGAAACTGCCAGGCTTCTTTTTCTTCATGAGGACGGGCTTCCAAAGTAGTACAGCGGTAACTATGAAGACAGTGATCCATGTCAACGTCATCTTGAGTATAACTGATGCGGCAAGCTGCAAGACAAACAGAAATCCGTCTAGTGTGATCGTCCGGGTGAGAGTTAGACCTCTATTTCCAGCCGTTTTGGGAGTCCGGTTTGCATCCTCCTCCCAACTAAGTGGTGTGGGGCGAGGAACGCGGGCTCACAAACGGCTGGAAAATCGAGCCTAGGTGAGAGTAGTCCTGAAAAGGACTGTGTTGATTACTGACGTTTGACAACCTGCATAGCGGAGTCATCTTCAGAGACAAGTGAAATTAAACAAACGGCAAAACATAATACAGTCGAAGCTCTCGTAAGCGACCACCTCGGGAATTCGAAAAAGTGGTCGCAACTAGAGCTGGTCGCTTACGAGAGCGGTCGCAAGGATAGCTTCGACTGTATACCATACATACAGGCGTCTTTTCAACCAGTATAAACGTCACAACCAAGCTAAGTTATTGGAGGCACGGCACCAACGAGTTACAACGAAGCGCAAAGAACCTGTAAAATGTGTCAGTCGGCGTTATAACGGCGGTTATAAACGAAACACTAGCGGAAGCCTAACGTTCATCTCATGAGGTTGCGACCGTCTTGAGGTACCTGTAGTTTTGAAGCCGTTTCGATAAACATAGTGTTGAAGTTGTTTGTATACATAGAATGTCACTTACAGATATTTTTAAACTTGAACTTGAAAGTTCTCACAACAGAAGCTTTATATTTCAAATTTCCGCCACTGATTAAAAGTTTGGGTTTAACAAACATGCGTTTATTTGGTCACAGAAAACCAAACTGATTCGCCTTACTGTAACCCAATTCAACTGTCGTACTTAATTATCAACAACCTCTGGAGTAATTTATTTATTTTTGTTTTCAGTTGGAGAATAAACAATGATCAGTTGAACTAACCAAGGAAACAGAAACTGATTCTGAAAATAAATTCAAGTAGTAAATAAAGTACATTTTAAAACCGGGATGTGAAGTTAAGGTCATTCCTTAGTATTGCACTGCGCATCCTTTCTGCGCATAATTTCGCTCGTAATTAGCGCGCGCACATTAAAAACATGGCAGCTTTTTCATTATGTCTTTGCTCGCCAGAGAGGTAAATTATGGTTTTCTCGTAAACGAGCGTGGCGACCTATCATTTTTTTTCGCATGTTTAAGTCTAGCAATCATCTTATTTCTATACAAGGAGTATAGACCAATTCTCAGTGCAGAAAAATTAATAATCACTGAAAACGTGCAAAAATACGTGTTTTTGGTTGATTTTGTAAGGAATTATGAGGTATTTTTAGTCGATTATATCTCTTTCGCGGGGCTGGTGACCTATTCTTTTTATTCTATATTTTGAAACATTACATCACAATGTTCAACCAGGGAAAGTTTCAGAAACTTCCCAGGGTAACTTCTATTTCGATGGAATAACCTTTTACGTCTTTTTAATAACATACATTAAAAACACTTTCCCGGTGAATGAAAATAAACTAATCAATATGTGTGCCATTTCCGACATCTAATCAAGAGTAGCCCAGCAGGCAGAAGAATGCACAGAAGACTCTGTATTAAGGCATATATTTGTGATGCTGACATCCCTTGGAAGTCAATACCTTCATATGGAAATGAGTTTGATTTGCGAGACAATGAACGTGCAAGTAAAACTCATTTCCATATATGAATGGTTGTGCACCAGGACTCGTTTTGAAACTGAGGCAAAAGGCAACTCAGAAATGGCCTATTCTGCAGTGATCGCCTGAGTTACTAAAATGTGATTTCGTAATTTATATAAGTAAATACCTTCGTTAATTTCAATTCGAGCACGAAGATAATTTTCGCGCAGGTGTACGCTATATAATTATACTCTCTACTTTAATAGCTTCGAGGATTCAACCGCGTTGACTTTTAATTTATCACTGGGAAATTGCCAGATGTTAGATTAGAACTGCAGCTCACTGTTGACATCAATAGAATGATTAACATAGGGAGTCCCGCTTGCATCCTGGTTTCATTGAATAATGCATGCAGTGATTGTTTCCATAGCTTATCAAAAACAGATAAAATATTTTGTCTTCTTCTTCCCGTAGCCTTGATATGCTCAAAAATATATATTCTCTTGTTTGCTTATACTCATTCGGCGTCCAAATGTTTGGTGATTATACTCGTTTTACTCCGGTTCCGATATTCCGGCATTAGATACGATCGAGATATATAAAGTCAATCATTAAAGGAGCTACGTCACGGATGGCACATTTTGAAAAAATTGGCCAATTTTTTCAAGTTTGACATTCGCAATCCGTTTTAATCTTTTCCATCCTCAACCATCCTTGTTCCTGTTTGCTTTATTATCACCTCTTTAGTGTTTTTCTACCTTAGTAAGATGTTATTTTGAGGCGTTTTTTCAATTTGAAGGTGATTTTGCACTTCGCCAAAATGACTTAAAATATCGTGACATAGCTCCTTTAAGTTTACTGGATAAGATTAATTTTCCACTCGCTGAGAGGATAGAAAGCCGGAGTGGAAAATGTTTTTTTTAGCTTTTTAAATACGTCCTGAATATATATTAGTATATCAGATTGTATTTCTTCATGACAACGTTTTGTTGTCAGTCCCAAGTTAAGCAGAAAAAAACCCGCATTCCTTTTAAATTACTTGCAGAACCGAATTGCCTATGCATCTTCAAATTAAAACAACTTTTCTTTTAATGTTTGAATTTCAACTTACCTAGCTTGAAGCCAAAGGTCGTTTTCCCTGTTTTCGATTCTGGTAGATAGTATCCTGACTACGGTATACACGCTATCAGTTCTCTGCGATTGATCAAACCGGTATAACAGGATCTTGTTCTTCTGACTGGTCAGGAGCAACTGTTAGAAAAACTGAAACCAGACCGTATGGTCTTGACCTATGTATAGTTGTATTGTACGTAAAAATATAGAAATAATTTGTAGGTTTTACCAGAAATGTCCGTAGCCGAACCAAGAACACACAATGCATACACTTGATGGCTTGTTTCCTTGGCTCAAGTCACCAAAACTGACGGTCATGACGGTCAGCCATAAGGCCAGTCTTAGGAAGGTTGAAATTTTCCGGGAATTGTAATCTCGATAGGCGATGAATTCAAGTAGATGATAAATTTTCTCGCGTTTAATTTTGAAAGAATAAAATTAAATGTAAGGAGTTGCACTATCATTGGTTCGCTGCATAACAGTTCCTTTGGCATATTCTATAGTATTGTCAATAATTTATCCCCGACCGACATGGCGCTTTGCAAAACAAACAAGTCAAAATTCAATAGCCAGCTGCTTATAAATGAAGTTTTAACTAGATATTGAATATTATAACGAATCGAAAAATCTCGAAAAGGTTAAAAATGGTATTAAATTATTTCCTGAATTATTTGTTAGCAAATATTGAACAGGGCCCGCGCAGCAGTTTTTTGAGTGGGGGCTAATGCGAACGCATGAGCGTGAGCCATCTAGGGGATCCGGGGGCATGCCCCCCCGGGAAAATTGTGAATTTAAATCCTCTGAAATGGCTGGAAATGCATCTAAAACTTAAGAAGCGTCAGGTGCAAATTACCAACTTTCAGCGGTTAAAAAGCGACTGTTTTTAATACAAGAATCAACATTTATTATCCGGTCTTAAAATTCAGAGAGAGTTGTCCATTTTTCGAAAAGCAATCAGAGATTTTTGTAGATATTTTCTTTCCAACAGCCCGCAGAAGTCTTAGAAGTCGAAGTTAATCATGCTAATTTTGCCATGTGCGCTTCTCTGTTGGTTATCACGCAGGACTCCCGTGTCCCGCGATGTCCAGAGCTGTGTATAATTTTCAGTTTAAAGTATCTATGGCGATAAAATGCTGACATAAAAACGTTTCTCTATAAAACACAAGATACAACTGCTCAATAGCATATTCTCCGTTTTCACACTCGCTCCTGAGACCTTTCGTTCAAAGACCGCGCGCATTCGTTTGACAGACCAACGCAAAAAATACGACTGTTTTGCAGTCTAAATAGCATAAAGTCAGTCAACTCAAAGTTATCTTAACTCTTGATATTTGTTCAGTTGCAATCGCGTCTACTTTGCTAATGGTCATTGCAACTTTTGTCCGTTGCAGATCAAAAAGAAAATATTATCACCAACTTCTGAAAAACGTATGAAAATTTGTATTATTTTTTTTTTGAAAAGTGGGTGGGGGGGGGGGGGGGGGGGGGCTGAAGCCCCCCCCCCCCCAGCTCCTCCCCCTGCGCGGTCCCTGTTGAAGAAAAACAAAGTTATACGAGGGTGCGCAAATGACTTTTTTGTGTGTCACGTGATTTGGGCAGATAAACGAGGCTAGAGCGAGGTACACTCCATACAAATATTGTGATATTTCCTTACTAATAGGGCCTGGCTAACAAGGAAACATGTTTACAGAAACATTGTTTCCTGTAAATGTTTCCTGGGTGGCTAAACTAGCGTGAAGCACGAGAAATGTTTCGTTGCTTTGGTGGCTAAAACTAGGAAACATTGTTGCAGAAACATTGTTTCCTGTAATGTTTTCTGGATCAGGCTAAACTCGCGGGAAGCACAAGAAATGTTTCGCTGCTCTGGTGGCTAAGCTAGTAAAATTGTTTCCTCCGTGACTTAACGTTTTTTTTTTTTTTTACTTAACTGGGAAACATGTTTCGGAAGCAAAATTTGCGTCCGTGAAACAAAAATGTTTTTGACTTGATTCAAAAACATTTTCTTGCTTCCGAGACGCAAAATTTGCTGCTGAAACAATGTTTCTGGCGTGGCTAAACTGGGAAACATTTGCGTCCGCAGCAATGTTTCCTAGTTTAGCAGAAAGTCAAAGTATATACTGAATAGGATATTGCACGGTGGCGAGAATATATGGATTTTATGTTCGAGTGGCATGAACGATACCTCACGAGTAGACTTTGCGAACCAGTGAGATACTTTTTCTTGCCAGGAGAACATAAAAGCCATATCTTTGAGCTAGCATAAAAAAATATAAATTGCTCGTAAAGACAAAGGTTTTTTTTATTAAATGAAAACGATTTGGTGATTTAGAAATCAAGAACACTGGAAGCCTTAATTTTACATAAGGTTAAAGTACTAAGCTCGTCAACGGTCTCCTCAGTCAGCGGTAGTCGTCGCCAGGTTAGACTCTGGAGGAATGGAATTTTGAATCCCAGATATATATCTTGATATATACAGTTTTCTTTTGTACAATGTTTCATAAAATCGTATTGGTGAAACTAATTCTGAGCGGTCCATCTTATGGTCCATATTGCAAAATTTGAATCGCTCAAAGAACCATCCATTCTCGTCAAACACACTCAATAATGTCAAGCGCATTCACGCATTTTGTCACGCGTTTTATTTTGCCGTAAACACAGATCAGGGAAACTATTTCCGTGAGCGGTCCTATTGCAAAATTCGGAACGCGCAGGGAACCAATCAGAATGCTCCTTTTGATCATGGAGCTTTGCCATGATAATAAATACAAATTTGTTTGGCGGTTTTCGTCAGCTGTGACCTCAATCGCTTCTGGAACAGTGCGACTAATAAAACTCTAATTATATTCTTTAAAAATATATCGTACACTGTAAGAATGAACAAACATTCTATTGCATGAAGAGAAACTACAAACCTAGCTTATTTATAGAAATGCGAAGAACTGGTAGTGTCTTCGCGTGTAACGGCGAAAATTTCAAACTGCCATGCATAATTAAAATTGACTTACTTACAAACTTAAATTTATTTACAAACTTACTGTGTGAATCAAAAAAGCGTGAACACTTTGATTTAACTTTGACATGTTCAAACCGCAAGAAGAATAGTCAGGAAACTCAAATTTACACTTTGTTTTTGCAGAAAAGCTTTGCGAAAATAGCAATAAAATAAATTCAGGGGAAAAATAGACCAATTTTTGGCAAATGATAATCTAAGCATTAAATTATAGTGTTCACGCTTTTCTGATTCGCACAGTAAATTTATATTGTGTTTCCAAACCCCCGTCGTGTTTTATGACAGTGTGGTGTAATACGTGGCTTTGGCTTTTTTTTTTTGTTAAATACAAATGTGTTTTACTGCTGAGGTATGGTACCCTGGGTACCAGAGGCTTATTTCTCCGTCGCGTCAAGAGAGATTTAAAACCGGAAACCGCGCAAGAAAAGCCTCTGGCACCCAGGGTAGAGGTATGGTGTCTGGGTCACGTGAACTGATCGTGTTAGTCTTGATTACGAAGTTCCTTTATATTACTTCAGCCATAATTTGCAAGTAATACTCATGTACACTTTGTGCACATAATACTAAAATGAAGGTACAAATATAAAATGGTTTGTATACAGTCGAACCTCCACTAACGGGTAACGGCCACCTCTCTACAACGGCCAGAATATTTTTGTTCCTTTCGTGCGCCGATCCATACACTTTACGCTTATTGAATCCTCCCTACAATGGCCACCTCTACAACGGCCAGTTAATTCTGCCGGCCCAGGGCGACCTTTTCTACAGAGGTTCAACTGTCTCGGTGGTTTTGTTGCAACTTGGAGAGTATGTGTCAAAATAGAGCCGCCATCTTGGAAAATATAGCTGCGAGATTTCTCTCCTACATGTGTGTTGTTGTATTCCGTTCTGATCCAAACGATCCGTTGGCTTGGGATGAGATAACTCTAAGCTGTTCCTGTAGTTTGCCGACCTCTCGAACCAACTGTCCCAGCTTGTCCTCGACATTTTTGAGATTAGCCATAGCGCTAGGCTGTACTCTAACCTCCTTCAACTCAATTCCATCTGAAAGAAATTAGAACGTCGTGTGTACTGATCTAGACAAACTACAGTCAAACCTCTATAAAGCGGCCCTCTGTTAAGCGGTCACCCTCAATTCCAGGAAATCGCTCCCCATAATTACTGTAAGCTTGACCTCTATAAAACGGTCACCTTTATTAAGCGGACACCTCTATTAAACGGTCACCTAGTTAGATTACAATGCAATATTTTGACACAACGACAAGCGGAGCACGTCCAGTTTCTTTTAAGAGCTCGTCAAACACAACATGTTATATTTAATCAGCGTAAGAATGCTATTGTTTGTGCTAATAGGCTCGATGTGGGTAAATTTTAACTTTAAATTTTAAATTGAAAAGTTTAGAACACCTCTATTAAACGGTCACCTCTATTAAGCGGTCAGTTGGCTATTTCCCGAGGGTGACCGCTTAATAGAGGTTTGACTGTACTTGTTATAATTAATCCCGGCCAAACGGAGATGAGAGATGTTGAGAGTTCAAACTCTCGCTCTGGCTCGTTTGGCCTCAGTGAAACTCTCATGCGCTCTTGGCGACTCTCATGTGCTCTCATCGAAATTGAACCTTCTCAAACCTTTCTTGATAGTCGTCGAGATAGTCGTTTCCTCTTGTTTGGCCCGAGGTGATGATAGACATGAGAGTTGAAAACTCGGCTTATGAGAGCCAACTCTCAGCAGCTGTCTTCCTCGTTTGGTCCGTTTGGCTTTATGTTTTAAAAACTCTCTCCCACTCTCTCTCAAAATATCTGAGAATGGCTAAGAAAGTCATTTCTAAGGGGGTCACCACGTGCACGTCACCATTTTTACCTCCCATTTTGTAGAGAGGACAAGTAAAATATCTATTTCTAGTTACTTTGCACGTACCGTCACCGTTTTGCACCTTTTTCTTTCCTTTCATCACCATCCTGTAAATGACTTCTGCTATGATACCTATAAATATAAGACTCAAAAATACGGCCATAATGATCAACAGGGCTTCATGTGTGGCGTGCGATTCACCAGAGAACACACTGATCGAGTCACTGTCGGAGTTGTACAACTGCAAAAGAATAGGCAGACATAGAGCACAAGAGCGTTAGAAATCTCCTCAGTGTATCAGAGATTGAAAGGGGAGAGGTGTAAGAAATGGAGCTCCCCCCCCCCCCCCCCCTCCATGAAGCTTTTCACAATTTACTCTGGGATGCTAAAACGTTCAGTAGCTGTTCATTCATCTCTCCCAGACATTTTGACGTTGCCATTGCAACCGCATAATAGCCCGCAGGTTTTTCTCAAATTTCGAATTTTCAGATATAATTCTCGTTGTAATGACAATTTTTTCCATTTTTCTTAAACACGAAGACGCACTATAAAAGGCTAAGCTCCTCCTACTTTCCTCCTACTTTCCATCTAATTTGCATTTTAGTATTGCACGTGGAGGCTAGAGCTTTGTAATGTTCTTGTATTCCTTTACAATTTTTGTATCCACTATGAACATAAAACCTTATAATGTCTCAAATTTCCTCGTTGTTTCTCGGTAAGATGTGAATTAAAAATTATGTACTTCAAATATGAAACTTTCATGACCGAGTTTGAATTTCGCGGGTTGTGTCAGCGTAAACACGCACGTTAGTTATGATAATATTCTATGTTCTTTTGCTGTTTCTTACACACCGAAATATTTCAAGAAACTAGTCATTATTCCGTGGGATTTAGAATGATTTATAGAAAGAAAAACGAAACATTATTTATTCTCTACTGACGACTAATTTTCAGCTATTGTCTCGTTCGCTGTTGATTGACAAATGAACTCGAGGTACCTTAGGTAACTCTCCTTTTATAGTGCGTCTTCGTGTTTAAACAGCATTGCATTTATTAGTACATTTTAACATTCCATTATTGTTTTGGACTAATTTTGTATCGATTTATGCGGCTTTTTTTTGACGTCATGTGGAAATAGCGAATCCAAGATGGCGGATTTAATTACGTTACGTGATATGACGTCATAACCGACAACAACAACAACAAAAAAATCTTAAAATATTTTAGAGCAAGCTCCATACGAATACTATCTACTAAAGGCATAATGCTTTCAATATGTCTTATAATAACGAACCCCTCTTGCACGGTCGTGGGGGTTTGACTTTGCAAGCACCGGCCAAGTGTTAAGGGGGGACTTCACCTAAATTTCAAGGAAATTTTAAGAGGTTTAAAGAAGGAATAGAAGAAAGAAAATAATTTTTGGAACACCAACAGACAGTTGATACCCACGCGGGTGCTCTTGCGTGGTTATCAACTGTCTGTCAATGTCAATCTACTAATTTTTAACTTCAAATTCTAATTTTAAAACTACATCAAATCTTCAATATTTCTCATTTCCCTAAATTTTACAACTCCTTTGAGAAAAACTATTTCCTCCCACAATGGCATTTAGTTAAGTCCCGTCTTAAGATTTCAACTAGTTACCTTGACTGGTTTGAGATATTTGATGAGCAGATCGTCATTCTGTTTATCAAGTTTCTTTTTAAAGCACGACTCGTCGTTCATCAGTTCGTGAAAGGCCAGTGTAGCAGGCCGTGCCAGCTCGTAGGGAATTTCCACGTCGAAGGATTCAAACACTTTAAATCTCGAGTAATTTTTTTGGTAGAGATAGTAAGAAGCTTTGTATTTGTCCATCAGGATGCCATCTATCTTGTTATCCTCAAGTGCTTGGTACATGGGGTCAACTGTTGAAAAAGCTGAAAGGAATACGGCTGACTTTATTAAATCGTCACTTGCCTGTATAATGATAGCAGTTAGTAGGGTCCCCAAGGGAGACTGGAGTCTTGAAGGTTTTGCATTGGAGCCCTGACCTCAAGATTTTTCTATTCTTGGAGGCCGGAAAAAATGCGACTGAATTATAGTGCATGTGGGATATTGCCCGAAGGGGTCCTTTTTTAGGCTCGAGGAATATGAAAGGGAGGGATTTCACGACTTGAAGTATAGAAAAGGGTAGGGAAAACTGTCATTAAAGCATGGCCTTTCGCAATATCTCGAACAGACGCACATAACGGCTGATTCATCCAATATTTTAAGGGGCTATTCAAGCGAAAAGGTTAGTATAAGTCGTAAAAGGGATGTAGTGTTTCAACTGTCATGTGAAAGGGGTACCATTTTCTATGGAAAGTATATGAAAGGGTTACCTTTTCAGTCAAAAATGGTATATAAAAGGGTAAGGGTTTGGACCTGGGGGCGGAGCCTCCCCGTATAAAAACGCTAATCCATTATTAAAAGTTAATCGAGATTTTAATACATTTCTCTTGTATAAAAGTGGCTTTCAATGCTAACGTTATGCCGATGAAGTACATGACATTAGTCAAAACTGAAAGGACAAAAAATATAAACTAAACGTCACTGAAAAGTTACAAAACTAAAATAAAAATTCACTCTAATCCTGGATTAATTTAATAGTGCTTTGAGCAACCAGGCCCAGGTGTATAAAGTGGGTACCGGCGATACAGGCCATAATGAGCCTAATAGGGTGGCGAAGAGTTGCCTAACGGGGCAGTGGAGAGTTTTGTAACTGTTGTGCCTGATAGAGTTTGATATAGATATTGATAAGTTCATCGATCGAAATTTCGTCTTTCGAGTACTGTATATTGAAGCAAACTGACAGACCTTCCACAAGTTTCGCTCCTCTTTTATTTGCTTCTAATTTCGCTGACGTGTTGTTCAACACACCAATCTGAAAATAAAATAAATCATACAGAGTTGTTATCTCTGTATTATTTTTCAAGGTCCAAGGTTTTTTTTTTTTTTGGGGGGGGGGGGGGGGGGGGGGGGTGTTGGTGGTTTAATATAGCTAATGGTTAGCGTGTCTTTGGGTCTTGGGCAAGATACTTAACTCCACCCAGGAGTAAATGAGTATCAGAGAATAATTGTCAGGGCATACGGCCTTGAAATATGCTGCGGGGTAACCTGGTGTTAGATTAGGTCCCTTCCAGGGGGAGTAGCAATACTCCTAGTCGGCTTCATACTACAGAAAAAAGAAAAAGAAAAAAAAAAGGCCTCGCTAAGCTCCGGCAGTGCGGACCAGTTTTGCCCGAATGCGACTATTTTATTATTATTATTATTATTATTAAAACGGTGGAGGATGTCTTTTACCCTGTTCCCTTCCACTCTGGCAAAGTCAGTGGAGCTGATACTGAGAGCACTTGTAGCAGTCGCTGTGAACATTGCTATGACGATCAAACCAAGCAAGATCCAAACCACGCCAAACAAACGACCGAAAATAAACTTAGGGGTCTTGTCTCCATAGCTGAAATGAAAGCGAGAACTCAAGTCAAATTCATAACATCAGCCTCAGATGAGATTTCAATCTAGACTAATGCGCTTTACGACCACCTCGTTAATACGACCACTTTCTTTTGTCCCGAACTGAAGTTGTTCTGTCAGTCATTTACTTATTTAAAACCCCTTTAATACGACCACCTCGTTAATACGACCACTTTCTTTTGTCCCGAACTAAAGTTCTGTCAGTCATTTTCTTATTTAAGTAAGCCCTTTAATACGACCACCCCGTTAATACGATTGCTGGCCTGTTGGTGGTCGGATTAACGGGGTTCCACTGTAAATACAACGGTGGGGTAAGGGGTGTCAGATTTGGAGATTTATGTAGTAGATTGTAGATCTTACACTTCTCTCCGGTGATGTATTATATCAAACACGAGAGACGTGTTTCATCACATTTCCAAACACCGAGAAGAGAGTTGTCTAAATTCTAGGTGTTTGGAAATGTGACGAAACACTGTCTCGAATATATATATTTAGTATATACCAAACCAGTGAATAGTGCTTTTCGCGCGTTCTGATTGGCTAGCTCGGAGGTGAATAGTCTTTGCTATTCACCTCCGAGCAAAAGAAAATGGCTTTGCGTTTTGCTTCTTTGATCAAAGCAGAAATTACTTCCATAAACGAGGCCGCTACACATCACTGTGTTATCAAAAATACCTGAAGATATTTAGAGGTGATCAGTCATTTGTAGCAAGTTTAGTCGTGTCACTAAATAAAATCGCCAACAATTTCGTACAAAATGTTTTGTTTACTATCGAGTAAATAGCTAGAGTAAGAACGTGACAACGCGGCTCAGTTGTAAATAATTTCGAACAGTTAAATAGTCTTTGAAGTGGTTCCAAACGCTGTCCAGTCCAACTAACTTTAAAACGCAATTCCTACCTGAAATCCGGAATACAGCAGTGTCTTTCAAAAAGCAAGAAGTCCCTGTAATTATTTCAAACCTGCCAACGATTTAGTTCGACTAATCTCGGTCTCACTACGCTAGAAAATATTCTTGTTGCCGTATCATGATCAAGAACTGCCCGAATGCTGTGGCTTCTCCAAACTTACTGCTCAGTTCTCCCATCCGGTAAATTAAAAGCAGTAACATCAGACGGTGGATGCAGTCACATGTGAGAAATAATTGAACTGGAATTACGAAAACTTCTTCGGTTAGGCAGCATCTTGACCATCTTGTTCAGTTTAGAACGGCACTTGCAGCTTCAACTGGCTTCGACATCAGTTTCTCAGGCAATAGTAACTGACAGAACTTGTAAAATACGAGAAAATAGAACTCGTCGCTTTTGGTTCATCAGTAAAAACGGAAAAATAATAATTTTCTCCTTGAAATCGTCAAAGTCCAACATACGAGACATGTTGATCGCCTGATGTTGTCATGTGACTTTTCCGCGCTGTCCTTGGTCGCGCGTAGGGTTCCACTTTTAAAGGATTTTCCTATTTTTCGCGGTAAAATAAATCTATAACTTTGGAGCTAGCTATTTCACTGGTTTGGTATATACTAAAAGCGGCTCGGTAAATATCCACCACTATTCACCTCCACTTCGGCGAATAATTGTTAAATATTTTCAATCGGAACTGAAACTAAGGAGTAAGCGAAGAAATAAAACCATAAAAATATATGCTAATTAAGATCAGATATTCAAACCACCATCACAATAATAATTACCTTTGTTTTAACTTGATGAATTATTAATCAGTTTGAGAACTCCCATTTCCAAAGTATGTATCCATAAATAACTGTATGAGCACAGGCTAATTTTAAAATTTCTTCCGGCCCACCCCGTAAGTAGTATCTATCTTACCCGACCGTAGTCATGGAGACAAAGGCCCACCAAAATCCCTCGTACGAGCCTTTAGTAAAAGAACGTGGGAACTCCTCTTCATTGAAGTATGTTTCCTGAAAGAAAAAATGTAACAAGTTCTTGATTGTGGCTACAGTAACTTTTTTCTCCTTGCCAGTGATTCAGTTGTTAGTTTTTCCTTATTATCCTGATACACGTCCCCAAATTCTATTTAGCAGGAGTCAGGTTCATATAGCCACCCTTTGATAGGATTCTATCGATTCTTGATCATCATTCTGTATGTATATACGTAACAGAAATAGGGGTCGGCTCTGAGTTATACACACTTTTCGAGATGTTTGGAAATGTGATAAAACACTGTCTCGAGTGTTTGATATATCTTCTCAATCGAAACTAAAACTAAGGTGCAAACGGAGAAATAATACCATAAAATTGGTCAGACGCAAAGTCTCTTAAGCCCAGTCAAACGGTCGTAACATTTGTCTCAACATTCATCTCTCAACATTTGTTGAGAGATGTCGAGACAGTGCCGTGTCAAAAGGCCTCAACAACCTCTCAACAAATGCTCAACAAGTGACATGCGTGAGGCCTGGGACTGAGAACCAGATCCCGCTCGTACACAGCCAATGTTGAGAGAAGTTGAGAGAGCGTGTCAAACGGCTTCAACATTTCGAGAACAAAAGAAATGTTGAGACAAACTTCTCAACATGTCTCAACACCTCTGAACATTATTATTGAGAGGTGATGTCAAACGGCCTCAACATTGGCTCTCAACAAATGGACGATTTCAAATTTCAAAACGATTTTTGAAACGCATACTTACAACGAATAATATATAAGACCCCCGCATCCCCCCTTTTGAATAGTTATACGGAATTTTATGGTAGTGTACTAGATAACCGGTCTGTAAGTTGTATAACGCTGGGTCTCGCGTAAGTACATGCTATGGCTAAACATCTTACCAGCATCCAAACGAATATCCCAGAGATTCCAGCGACGAGAAGAGTGAACACAAAAATGGGCCAGGTGTTCACAAGAAGGGTATTAAAGACGACAGCATTGGCCTTATGGTTGAAATTGCCCACGTCCATTATCAGTGAATATCCTGTAGATTTGATGAATGTCTCAAAATCTAAATTTGGTCCTTTGTAGCTGTCACTGTCTAAAAAATTCTTCAGTGGTCTTGATATGGGGTAGGCGATTTCAGTCTTATTTTGCTGTATGGTCGATAGGAAACTTGCCGTAGAATTATATAACGTCACTTGGTAGTCATCTTCAGAAAACTGATTGCATGCTTTAATTAAACATTTCCTGACGATATCATCGAAGAATTCTCCTAATATGCCTTCCACGTTAAAGTCCCCGGATGTTTTAGGCACAGTGGTAAACGGAGGATTATGAAGAACTGCCACCGTAAGTTTATTTATGGGACATATATTATGAGGTGCTGGGGGATTAGTGTGGACGGGCCTCCGAAACAATGCACACATAAGTGCGAAGGCTATGATGGGTATCCGTGCTAACTTCATCTTGTGTGAGACACCTCTTGTGATGCTTCAAGCTGCAAAGAAAATAAATTCATTTAGTTCTCCACAGGAGATGCTGTGGCCTACTGGTGAGCTCGTTGGACTCCGAATTGAACGGGGTTAGAGCATTGGCCGGGTCGTTGTGTCAGGGTAGTGTTCCTTGGCAAGACATGTACACTTAACTCTCACAGTGCCTATCTGCACCCAGGAGTATAAATGGGTACAGACGAACTGTTAAACCGAGGCCGAATGAGGATGAGAGTTGATGAGAGTTCAAACTCTCGCTCTCGTTTGGCCTTTGAAACTCTCACGCGCTCTCATAGACTCTCATTCGCTCTCATCGAATTTGAACCTGCTCAAATTTTTCATGAGAGTCGTCGAGAGGTTTCTCTCGTTTGGCCCACGCTTCATGATAGTCGATAAGAGTTGACGAAAACTCTCATGAGAGCCAACTCTCAGCAACTCTCATTTCGTTTGGCCCGGGGTCAACCTGACAAAATGTTGGCGTTGGACTAGCATCCCGGGGGGGAGGGGGAGAGGGGGGGGGGGGGGTGCAATACACCCCTAGACTTCACCCTATCATATCCCGACTCTCTTTTTACAGTAAACAAATATAAGTCTTGAAATAAACAACAACAAATAAAGAAAACACGTCCTTGACCAGACGAAGAGACAAGTCTTCGTAGAAGCAACGCGAAGGGTTTCCGAAACCAAAATATAGTGCGATCTTGTAACTCTTGCAACCCCTCTACTTTGCTTTTTAATTGGCCGGACGTCTAATCCAAAAAAAGTTCGAGCGACTGGACTAAGCGCGAGCGCGCGCGAGTCGAGACCTTTCGTTGCCGCGTGGATCAGCTTGTCACCATCGGCCGTTTACGTATAACGAAAACCTCTGTTCAGTCAATTTTGAGAGACCTATACTACCGAAAAAACACACTTCCCCTCTCCATCGAACAAACTTAAAAAGTAAAACGGATTTTGCAACAAATTACTGGCGTTTTCCATTATTCTTTCTAAAACAGCCGGACGTCAAAACCGTTTGATGACTTCCTTTTTCAACAATAACACTTCAGTTGATGAACCCAAGGTTCCTTTATGGGATAGGTAAACAGGTTAATTAAAACTACGTCTCTATATTCTTAAAATCGGTAATGAAAATCCCTCTACTGCATTTAAAAACCTCATTTACATCTGATTTGTTTGAACGTTTACGATTATTGGCTTTCGGTTGGTAAAAATAATTTTGGTGGCAATCAATTTTGTTAATAAATTCGAAAAATCCGTCTTATTTATTCGAAAAATCCATCTTTAAATAATTGTTTGAACGTTTACTTCTGTATTGTAAAGATTATTGGCTTTCGGTTGGTAACAAAATTTGGCAGCAATCAATTTTGAATTCGAAAATCCAAAAGAAGTGCTTCTTTAAGAACTCAGTGTTAAATGCTATTTGTTTAAGAGCTAAGTGCTAAATGACCTGCATCTGTTTTCTTCTAGAATAATTTGCAGTTGAAAAACCGCTTTCTCGGAAAATAAATACTGGCAAATCAACATGTGTACTTTCTGCCACCTTGTCACTAGTAGCCCAGCAGGTGGATTGAATTTGTTATTATTTTTATGCTAATCAACTACGATACTAAATGGAATACTTCTACGGTCTTTTGTTTTGTGTTGCGTTGTTTTGTTGTTGTTTTTTTTCGTTTGACAAACCTCGCTCATTAAAATCGGGAGAGATCTCCTCCTGAGTTTTCAAATCACCACAACGTATCATTTTTATTATTTCCTCTCTTGTATAAGAGTTCAAGATATCCGAGGGTCAATAATAATTCACGTGGATTACAAACATAGCAGGTGCAGGTTGGTGAAATAAAATGTTACCTACTAATTATTTTGTGAAGCAAGCCATGAAAGAGAAATTGCATCCATTTAGAATCGTAGTTATGGGGCACTGGATTTCAATTTGTCTGATGGGAACTTGTCAGCTTTTAGGTTACAAAATGGAGTTTACTCATTGTTGGTATCAGTTCAAAAACATTCCCAGGGGGTCCTTGCAGAATTGGTTTTCCATATACTGCACCTTCTGGTTTCATCTTCTAGTTAGCTTGAGATACAAACCAGGCTATATTTTCTTGCTAGCTCATAGCTCAGTTATTGACTTAGCATCACTGACATCCGGGGAACTGATAAGCAGCAATAGATCCCTAGTCACTTCATGCTATAGACTGAAGAAGGGGCTAAGCGCCGACACTGATAAACCATCTGACTCACAACCGATCCTTAGGATTAAGCGATTGGAACGTGTTTATACCTATCTTTACGTCACAGACGTCATAGCACAAACCATCTCAGTAGAAGTCAAGTGGAACTGTCGTTCTGCGCAACTGAGTTGTTCGTTATATTCCGCGGAGGTCATTCAATATTTGCGTGTTTGTTTTATCAGGTTTACACTATTTCAATCTGAAGGGTTGGCTCAAGAAGTAATCAAATACAGTTTTTCTGAAAGCAGAAAACCGCAAAATCATCTTCTCAGCGTACTATTGTACAGCCGAACAATTGCTAATGTCGGTTTTACATTTAGACTAATCCTGAATTTTTCGCTGCCACAAAAGCATCAGCTTAATTTCAGGTCTTATCTGAGTATATTGTGTTCATGAAAAGGATAATTTATGCCAAGTCAAGGCAATAAAGGAAAATAAATTATAGCTTAGTTGTTAATAAACGCATGACTTCAAATGAAATCCTAAGGAAACACCAGGATAAAATCCTGATATAATTGCAGAGTTTATTTTGCGTTTGAAATTCAACTTAACTACTTTAATAGATTGCCTTTGAAACCCAACTTACCTAGATTGTTAATTTATCATCTTCCTCGTTTATTTCGTTTTTGGTATGCAGACAGTTTGAAATCCTGCCGGACTGGAAAATTCAGCTTGGCTACGCTTCAAGTAATTGATTCACACGCTAAAAGCAAGTCCCACACTCGGCACTGCATCAAACTGGTACTACCGGTTAATCGTATGTGCACGTGAGTGCAATTGGAGCAACCACAAGAAAAATAGCGGGTTCCTGCAAGATCTTGCCCCCAGTGTTTCTGCTTCTTTTTGTAAGATCGAGTTGAAGCTTTTACGACAAACATCCGATGAACATAAAAGAAATAGAACGCCAGCATGTATTTGAGGATTTGTTACCTCGTTTCAATACAGCGCGTTCGTTAGTCAATAGCGTCACTCTCCAACCCTGGTGTTTTTGTATATTTTATCGCGGTAATTTGCAAATCAAACAGGATGATCTGAAAGACCACCTGCTCTTGAAAGGAGTTTCAACGGGATATTAAAAATAATGCGTCAAGAATGTCAAAACGGCCTTATATTCGCTCGTTGCGTTATTATTCCCATCTTATCATATATAAACTTGCATTGTATAACTTACTTTTATTTTTAGTATTCTTATGTCTAGTATTACGTTACAGCGTTTTTATTCTTTTTAATAATTGTTAATATTCCATAATTATTTTTTTAATTTTCTATATTCTAGTATTTTATCAACATTTTAGGTCTCGTAATGTATTTGTTTTTAGCTTATATCAATATTGTAAAGCGCCATTGGACTTCTGGATTTTGGCGCTATATAAATGTATTTTTTATTATTATTATTATTATTGCTTTATTAATATTATTATTATTATTATCTCAAGAACAACTCACTATTTCGTTGGCCTCGTATTAGTTCCTAATTAGTTATGGAAATATGCAGGAGCATATCACCCTGGAGCCTCCATTTCCCTTATTGCCCTATGGCACAGCGTAGTGAGCTATTTTTAGAATTACTTTTGCCGCGAAAATCACCCTTTGCGAGCACGAGGACGAGGTTGTCATTCATGTTTCGGATTAAAAATCCTGAAATATGTTATAACTGAGAGTTAAGGAACATGTGCAAGCGGTATTTACACATCCCTGGAAAAAAATATAATAATTCGTGGTATTTCCTAAGGCATAGAAATCCAATTTTCAGTATCAGCGTCAATCTAATTTCATTAATTTTGACAAATCACCAATGCCTACAGTTTTTCCCATCAGTACACGATATATTAAGACAAAATCGTTACTTATTTATATGCGTAAGAGTATGAGCCAATTGTAAATTAGTGTTTTTTACCCTTCCACGTAATTCCAAGTTCGTTGGGAAAACGCGAAGCGAAGGAAAAACGAGGAGGACTGGTCTTCTCTCCTCAGTCCTCTCTACAAGTTTTTCCTTCGCGCGCCCGCTTTTTGACGTTTTCACCACGAACGGAGAGCCTGGAACAGGTACTTCCTCGCATCGTCTCGTTACAAGTCTCACTGATCACGAACGGGTCACGTTGTTATGACTAACAAATGCTTATTTTACCAACTAAAATTTCGTGTGTTATTGACTTGTACTACCGCTTAAAAATTTGTGCGTGCAGTTTTCCTGGTGTGAAAGTTCCTTAGTTACATCCTACAATTGATGACACCCGGTTAATGAATATTATAATTCAGTTGAAAAACAGTTACAGTTTCCCGGCAACAAATCATTCGGAGGTTGAAGTTTTTAAAAAAAACAAATAAAAGAAATGCAGATTTGAGCAAACCCCTGTATGTAATGAACGACAACATCCAAACAGCATCGCACACTCGCTACAGCTTATCATGTTAGTCTATGTTCGTGCCTGGAGCGAATTCAAGCATGGATCCAGGGTCTTTACGTAATTACTTGTGGGGAAGAAAACATGTTACTGCATGCAATAAACGTGACTGAGTTTTCTACTTGTTGCGATGTGCGAAAAAGTGTAAAGAAAGATCAGTGCAATTGCAAATATTCGCATGTTAGATGAAATGTTCGATGTGACTCCATGCACCGAAAAACCTAAATTCGTGCTTGGTCATAAATGGTTTTCATTAATATTCCTGTTTCACATGCAATAAGTACGAAACAGTTACCGATCATTTTTATTTATTTTCGGTCCAGCTGTCAACGATTCAATTCAGTATATTTACCCACAGTAGCCATTTTGCGCGATTTTCAAGCACAGAAATATATTGAAAGCGATTGACGTTTTTAGCAATTCAATTATTTCGGGAAATGAATGTCATCGATAAAGACACATTTGACCACATTTATAATTGTCGCATGCCCTAATCAAAAACCTTCAATCTTATTAAAATAAAACCCAGAAATTCTAAATTAAAATTCCTTGTTTTAAATTATCGATTTTTTTGTCGATTTTGTAGAAGGAATCTGCTAGGAACGAGCACAGATCTGAATGTTTCAAACTGTGGCGACCAACAATTGAATGACTAAACAAATAAGATGTTCAAAACAAGCCCCACGGAAGAGCTCTTGTTCGAAGCCTCCGCGAGGAAATAAACTTTGGATTTGATGCTCAGCCAGAAAATCCTATTTATCTTTTAAAACGTTACTTATAAGAAAGCAGATTAAGGTAATCATCCTATCTTACCTTATAAACTTCCAACCAGATCAAGAGCAGGTTACGTTTAACAGTTACGAACAAGTGAAGCCTCCTGTTGCCAGAATTCGGTTTGTATTGTGTAATGCTGATCAGCAACACGGGGTGTCTTTCAGTTCGAGCGTTGTTATGACATGTTGTATCCTTATCAACTATGGCAACGCATCGACGATTATAGCGGACTATAGATGACAGAAATGACTCCAAGAACATTTGCCTCAAAAACAAACCCAGAAAAGCTAAGCCGAGGTTTTTTATTTGCATGGTTTCATTGGCTATATGACAGGTCTGAGAAAAATAATTGTATTACTTTAAATAGTACAATATTTTAAATTAAAATAGTAATTTTTTTTAGTTAAAAATGATGACAGATCGGAATATATCATGTTTAGTTAATTTCGTTCTTTAGAAAATCATAATGAATAGTTGCCATAATAAGGCTTTTTAAAAGAAAAAGTTTTAGATGAATGACGAGCGCGCCAACTGCATGAAGTGTTATAATGTCCCTCAATACAATACAACTTATTGTAAACACTGTAATTATATTTTAATAATTGTTCCTTAAAAGGAACAACGTCATCAGAAATGGAAATCATGCATGCAATGCATTAGAGCCATGAATTATAATAAATTAAGCATTTCTTCCTCAAATGATCATCTTTCCACTCCGATTTTCTTCGTGTACACGGTGATAAATCGAGAAAACCATACATCACAAACTACCTTATTCTCACTAAATTTCGCGAACTTGATAGACCCGTATTTTGCGAGGCTCTATTTTCGCGATTTCAGAGAACATAAGGGCTCAAACAAAGGCTTAAAAATTTGCGTGCAGCTGTATTTTCGCGTTTTTTGCTACATCGCGAAAACCGCGAAAATTAATACTCGCCAACTGAAAAAATAAGTGGGAATAAAATATAAGGTAGTTCATTTTGAAAATTAAAGTATCACAGAACACAGTTGAATGCACTATAATTAAAGGAGCTACGTCACGGTTGGCGCATGTTGAAAAAATTGGCCGATTTTTTCAGATTCGCCATTCGCAATCCGTCTTAATTTTCTCCATCCTCAACCATCCTTGTTCCTGTTTGGTTTATTATCACCTCTTTGGTGTTGTTCTACCTTAGTAAACTATTATTTCGAGGCTTTCTTCAGTTTGAAGGTGATTTTGCACTTGGCAAAAATGACTGACTTAAAATATCGTGACATAGCTCCTTCAAGTCATTTCTATTCTGCACTCGTACAAAGCGAGCTATCTAGTTTACTGATTTCGTAGGAATTGAAAACAGAAGAGCCTTTGTAGTGATCTTACTGCTCGTCAATAATTGATGACGTCAGTGTTGACGTCACGCTATGCGATGATATGTTAGCTTTATATTTCCAAAATTGCGAAGGAGCAACAAGCAAGTCAATATTTTTTAATTTTTTTAATTTCGAAAACATGTCTCGGATGTACAACATCCATCGTAAGTTACAAAATAAATCAAATGCACAAAATATATAAGCTTGATTTATTTTGTGCATTTCATTTATTTTGTAACTGACGATGGATGTTGTACATAAGTTGTCATATTAAGTATTTTACTCATTGCTGCGAGGACGGCACTGACTTTATATTATTACTATATGATGAAGTGTAGAAAGTAACTACTTGTTCATTGCCACCTTAAGGCGGTGGTAAACTTGAATTTCAATGAAATTTTAAGAGGTTTAAAGAAGGAATAGAAGAAAGAAAATGATTTTTGGAACACCAACAGTTGATACCCACGCGGGTGCTCTTGAGTGGGTATCAACTGTCTGTTGGTGTCCATCTACTAATTTTTAACTTCAAATTCTAATTTTAAAACTACATTAAATCTTCAATATTTCGTATTTCTTTTCTTATTTCCCTAAAATTTACAACTCCTTTGAGAAAAACTATTTCCTCCCAAAAATACCCCAAAATCACCCAAAAATTAACAAAACACCCCATAAACATATATTCATGTTTTGAGCATAGAGTTTTAAGATTGCTTGAAACGCGAACGAGATATTTCCATTAAACCCATGTTAAGTGGCGGAAAAATGGCATTTAGGTGGACCCCGCCTTAATCAATTGAGCTTGTTACGTTTAGTCTATCAAGAAAATCAAATACATGCCTCAACCAAGAGTTTGAAACAACAACAAATGGGGAAACTGTAAAATTATCTCCAGTCAAAATCATTGAAACCACAAACGGTAAAACCACACGCCAAGTTACACGCCAAGCAGTAATGGCGGACGTAATACTAGTACCCATTCCTCTGCGGACGCCAAAGCTTCGGATTGTCCGAGCACCATCGTTGATGACACCGATAGCATCCGAAAATTGACAATTGAACCGATGAAAAGAAAATCTCTCGATCGCAATATGTGGGGCTTTCACACTAAATGTGAAGCACACACGAAACCTCACTGAGTTGTATTGTGTGGGCTTCACACAAATCTGAGATTTCAGAGATTTACCCGAAATAATAAATATTTACCTTCAAAGAAGACCCCTTGGGGATGCATTAATTGAAAGCTTTACGAAGATTATTTTATACCCATGACGCGAATATGTAACCGCCAAAACAAATAAGAGACGCTTTAACATGATAACGTGCGATACAGATAAAAAGCTCTCTGTTCGCTCACTCTTTTCCTTCACGATATCGAACGATAGGTCTATAAGTGGGTTATGGACTTTCTCTTTTTACAAATCAAAGTTAAAGAACGATCAAGATTCACATTTGTTGAGGCCCAAGTCAACGATTTTCCTTGCGTGTCTTAGTATGAAACTAAAATCCTTTTGAAACATATTATTACATTATATCTTGTGGTTTCTTGATAAGCAAAGCCAGTCAGTCAGTCTGTAAACAGATCAAACTCAAACGCTTTCATGAAATCTTTCACACTTTGCATAAATCCTTGTCTCCTGCCAAAAAATTAAAAGCAATACTATTAATTACTTTGCCGGTACTTTGTGAGTCTTCATCTCATTCTATTAACCCTTTCGCTCCCAAGAGTCCCAAGTTCAAAACTGAGGAAAACATCTTGAATGTCATTTTGCAAAATTGTCCAAAACAGACAGTACCACACGGAAAGTACTACTCAATAGATTTCATTTGAATGGTTGCACACTAGTGTTTCTTCCACTGACTCAAAAGTTACAACAACATTTATTGACTCAAGGTTGGACTCTGGGAGTGAAAGGGTTACATATAGACACCGATAAAGTAAAAATAAAACGATTGAGCTGCAATTTACCTAACAAAGTAAAAACATAAAATGCATTAATCTCCAATATATGAGTATAAAGCAAACCGTCAACACAATTACTTAGTACCCCTGCCATGTTTTAATTCGTTTTATTGTTGTTTTAGTGATATATAATTAATGCTAAATAATAAACTAAACAACTAAAAACGATCCGGGAGTCTTAGATATTGATTTGTGAATATTTAGTTTATTTGATAAAACTTTCTTTCTAATGTAGTTTTGCTTCATTTGTAAATAATTTTCTCGAATGTCCAGTGAATTAATGTTAGTCTCTTCTCGACGTATTTCCCTTAAAAATTGCTGATTCTTTCCTCGACGTTTTTTCAAATATGCCGTTTATTTCCCCTAAAAAATATGATGTTAACATGTACGTAAATGCTTTCGATCTTTGACAGACAGCTGCCAATTACCACACACAACGCTGGAGGAAAACCCTTTCAGGACTCGATTAGCTTTTAGGTCTAGGTTTTCTTTCAAAAATTAATTTTAACAGGATTTTTTTGTTATCTTTGTGGTAACAAGGTGGTGTTAATAACTGAATATTTCTTTAAAAAGATTGGTAGCCAGCCACATAGGCTCGTCCCCCGAGGCGAGAAAAATAAAAGCTCGATTTTAATTAATTGTAGAAGAGTTTTGTTACGTGTCATTCTTCAAGAACAGGTCAAATTCGCTCACGTACTTGAATGCAAGACATCTTACTCGGTAAGGTTATGGACTATAAGTATTGTAGCATAATTGCATTTATTGATACTTTGTGTTTATATTCTGTTAATGTAGTCCTATATAAGTAAACAGATTGTGCCACAAAATATACGAAACAAAATAGTCCCAGCCGGCTTTTTTAATATGTTTGTTTTTCGCGTCTTGCCTTAGGTTCATGTTAAAATAATGTATTGCTTTCATAGATTTCAAAGTTTAAGGAAAGGGATCGATATATTTCTTGTAGTCTCTAGTTTCTCGACAAAAGAAGTGAATATTGTATAGTAACTGTTGAAACAACGAAACACATCGCAGAAAAATGAAAGAGTTAGAATTTATTATAAGATTTGCTCAAAACCTGATAAAAATTCAGTGTCATTCCCTTTTGTATAGTACATAAAGAAAATATAGAATTCTTGATAAGGAAATTTTCACAAGGAAAGGTAAAGTATTAGAGACACCACATTGGTTTACATATTTTTTTATTCCAGAAAGCTCGTTGCTTTTCTAAAATGTCATAGTTGAGATTTTGTCCTCCCTAATACTGGCTTATACACACTAGAATAATTTGTATTCTATAAACACTATTAATACTAAATAATTTGGTACGCAATATCTGAATCGTGCGCTTGAACGGTGACGAAGAGGATATATAAAGGAAATCGTTTTGATCATGGTGTATCAGTAAATTCTCACAACTTAGGAACATAATTATGTTACTCAGTAAGTTAGTCGTTATTTTAATCACGAGAAATCATTCAACCCCAGGACGTTTTAGCGTTCAATTCATTACACAGGACAGTTTTTCTTCCAAACATATATTTTTTTTGCGCGTTGCCTAAGTTATTTGCCAGTTAGTACCTTACATGCCGATGTCCAAATCAAAGTTCTCAGTCATCATAACATCTGTAACATTCCATACATTTACTATAATTTTCCTTTGGAGAAAATCCTTTCCAAGTCAAGACGTTTTGTTAAGTTAGTCAGGTCCTTCATTTAATTTTCATGAGCAGTCTACTTGATCTGTTATAGAATAGGTGAAGAGAACTTTGGAATTAATCAAGATCCAGTTGCTCGAAAGTCGACTAACGCTCATCTTGGGGCCTGTTTATATGGAGAAAAGTTGTCCCTGGTAGGAGGGTCACACTCCATACCGAGCTACCCCGGGCGAGATAACTTTTTATACATTTCTTTATAAATAACAGCGAACCGATTACATGAGAAATCGCAAAGTTGGCTCGTGGGGCAGGGTGACCCTGGGTGGAGGGTCACTCGCTTTGAAGGTAGGGTGACCCTGGGGAGCGGGCCAACTTTTTTATATATAAACACTTTGGCTATTGTTGTTTCACCTACCAGGGACAAGTCTGGGCACTGAGCATGCGCGAGCGCGAGAGGGCCACCTGGCTCGATAAACGGGGACAACGTTTTTCATATAAACGCTCGGAAAAAGATGACTCAGGGAGGAAGGAAACCCTCCTACCAGGGAAAACTTTTCTCCATGTAAATAGGCCCTTTTGGATTAAAGTTCAATCGAGGTTTAAATTTCTCTTGTATATAAAAGTGGTTTTCACTGCTAATGTTTTGTTGTGCAAAGTTTGAGATTACTCAAAATCAAAACTGAAGGACAAAAAATATAAACAGAACAGCTCAGTGAAAACTGCAGAAAACTGAAATCAATATCCATGCTAATCCTGGATTAGCCAACACCCGGGCCCAGGTATTAATCAGTATCCATGAGTATAATCAGATTTCAGTTCTGTCAGTAAATGTTGATGAACCTTCAAATTCGACACTTTGCGAGAGGCAAGCCTAGCGTATTTCTCTGCGAGCCCGAGACTTTTTGAATTTTTAGATTGCGAGACCGAGATCGAGACTCCAAAACGACGTTGCGAAAAAGTCGAGACTGCGAGGCCCGTGAAATTTGACTAAAATTTTGCGAGACCTGAGAGGCATTCACCACCCCTTTCATTACTATTTTAGAGTTCTTGGTGTAATTATAGGATCGTTTCAACTCTTTCGTGCATAAAAGCGATACTGAACGTTCAAATAGCGATATGTACAATTCGGGGCACTAATTTGAGCTATTTTACGGTCATTTGTGGCTGTCGAGCTTACTGAACAAGCCCCAAGTATACATTTAGGACGTCATTAGAACAAATCCAATCACTTCTTATAGAACCTTCAACAAACCTTGAGAAAGCACTTAGCAAGAAATGAAAGATGGCTATAGATTCTTTTGTAATTACAAACAAAAGATATTGATATTCAGCTGACTTTTTTTAGCTGTTTTATAGAAGAAATAATAGCTTAGTGTGGCTGTACTGCGAAACCTTTACAGCCAAAATAGCTCGTTTACACATAATAAACTTTTCAGTATGTTAATAGGCCATCACGTCTACAGCCCAGAACTTTATTTAGACTGATTTTCCCTCCAGGCAAATAAATTGATTATTATTTTTAACAGATACGAAACTCCGGAACATTACAAGCAATACTTTCCTTGACAACAAGAAAGGATGAAGATTTTAACTTTGAACAAAAAAAGGAAAACGGAACTGCCACTCCTATAGGAAAAGATGACACGATAAGCAAAGACCACATAAAATCAAAATTAATTAAGAATACACATTCACAAGCATTTATTAATAATCGTGCTTCAACGGTTGACGGAACTGTTTTTCGGTATCCATTTGACGTTTAAAGTTGTTTACAGTTGGGACCGTGATGAAGGCAAACTATACTTCGTAAAATTATTACCTGAACTTCAAATTACAGCTTATCCTCGGTTTACAATTCAACAGTGTGAAAGAAGGTAAGGGTTTTTTTTTTAATTTATTTTCATTTCTTCGTTTATAAAAGGTACATAGTTTTCGAAGCTGAATTATGTACAAGACAAGAGGTGCTCGTTTTTATGACAATCTTTAATTTGTGGCCTTCATATCATCTTTCCAAATTATTTTCTCAAACTACGTAGTCGACAAAATTATAATTTTTATCAAACCCTTTAACCTTGAACTTGAAATTATTTCTCGCTCGTGCGTAAGTAAGATATTTATTGATATTGCACGACTGCTTCGAAGGCTTCTTGGGAGCAGATGACATTTCAGTTGTCCTCTCATGACTTGAATGATCTATTGAATAAAAATAATCTAACAGTTATATTTTGTTTTACGATAATTGACTCGCTCTTTCGGTTGATGATTTCCATGGCTACTTTGAATGTAAAAACAAATATTCAGTTGGAAATATGATTTCAAAGCTTATTTCTGTACGAAGAAAATTTCGAAATAAATCCTTGGCTTTGCTCTTGTGTGACATCTTAGCCAAATGTACGTATGTTCAAAGTTCAAGATATACTGCCACCGCTTGTTTTGCGGAAACCTGTAATTATAGATGTAATGCATTTATAATTTCCCACAATTTATAAAATTCTAGTTTCTGAGCTAACTAAATATATGATATAAACCACTTTTTTAAAAAGGATTTCAATGCAACAATAGGATGATCCAAAGGAATATAAGCCAAACTTAGAAACATAAATCTCACTTTTTACGTTTAATTAATTTGTCAATTCATTTCCATCCTTGTCATCGTTAGTCATCCTCACTTGGTAATGAGTTCCTTTCATTTATCGAGTACTGCTCTACAAAATGAAACCATTATGTTTTGTTTTCCCTTCAATCTAAAATATATTTGCCTTGCTCGAATTCAAACAAAAAAATGATGACCGATATTCCGTACGTGTTCCAAAAATAATTTCATTTAATTTTAAATCCATCAAGCTATTCTAGTGCTACTAAATCTAATGATAATCAGCAGCAATATTCCTTTGCTTATCGCCATTATATTACCTTCCGCACACGAACCATTTGACATTTACACTCTGAGCTAAGGAAGATCTGATAAATCACGTATTGCACGAAAAATGATATAAACGTCATCACCTGGTTTGTTTCGTTTACGGTTGTGATTGGTAGAAAGCTTAAAATATATTTTTGTACATGGCAAATGTTTATCCACTTCCGTTTATCTACTTATGAGTTATCGAGACCTGGGTAGTAGGAAATTAACGAAAGTGCTGCATATTTCTTCTAGCCGTCCTTATTATGGAATCATTATGACAAAAATTATTTTAATTAATATAATGATGCTCTCAATTCGTTTTACTCCTAAGTCATATTTTATAGTTGCCATTTTTGTTTGGCTTTCTGTCTGTTTTTCTCGTATTTCATGCCGAAAACGTATGTTCCAACTGTTTAAACATCTATCATTCTAACCAAAGATTGCATCTTTTCATTAGTATGGTTACGTCTTAAACCTTCCGTTTGACTATATCTCCGACAGGATATTCGACCCGAATAATTTTATTATTAAAACACGCGTTGCCTTAAGAAATTAACGAATCATAGCTTTTTACCCTGAGTTGATATGCGTTTTATAGATCGATTTCCAAGAAATGAAGATGTTCGCATGCAATGCATATGCCTGTTCTAATATTTCGTATCGCTAAATAGATTCTATAACATGGTGACAGAAGTATAAACTTTTTCAAATATTACTTTTAATTATTTATATCGCTATATAGAAAAAGAAAATGGAACCAGGGGAGCTTTATGTGTATTCAGACTATGCATGTGTTCGTGGCTAGCTGAGTATATAAAAAAAACTACTAATTAATATTTTACAACAAGTATGCATGCTGGTTAATTTCTTTTTTCATTTATCTGTTGTCAGTATATAGGAACCGGCAAATGTTTTGTTTATATAGAATAACAACTGATTTTTTGTGATGTTTTGACTTGCAAAGATAAATTTCAATATATTTCGCTAGCTTTATCGTCAAAATTGGGAGGAAAATACAACCTTTTTGATGCAAAATGCAAAATAACTGTTGTAAAGATTAAATGGCCATGGGGATTTATTTCTCACAATTTAATTTGCATAACCGTGTCTACTTCACTCACGTACGTATACAGTCGGCGTTTTCTAAAATCAACGTTATTAACCTTGATATAAGTAGTTTGAAGCTTTTCATGCAGTCCATTAGACGTGTACCACTTATATTTGCAATAAAGTTAATTAACTTCAACAATCTTAATCAGAAGCATATTAATCCACCTTTTTTATTTTCTACGGGTATGTATTTTTCAAAGCTTTGATAAGCTTTGTATATATATTTAATCGGATATTAAATTATATTAATGATATCAATGTTTTTTTTATATTATGAGAAAAGCCATCCGCAAAAGTGTAAATATAAAAGAGCGTAATAAATTATCAGTTTCAGTTAATGTGCTGATTAATTCAAAGTCCTCCGGATTTGTAGATGTAATGACGAAAACCTACCGGCAAATTACATTGTAGTCAATGTTTTCAGTATTTCCTTACTTGGAACTAAGATTGTATTTTCACCCGCCTTTTCAGCTACGTGAGACCACGAAGCATCCTGTCTAGATTTGTTGGAGCATCGCCAACAAAAAATGAAAACATTTTATTGTTTTTCATAAAGACGAACTTTCAAAAGGTACGAGTATTATTATATTTTTATTTTTCCTTATTTCTAATATTTCTAAGCTTACCCAAAAATGATCGATGGTTTAATATCTTAGCCAGGAAGAATACTCGATATATTAAAGTGCCAAAGCATGATGATGATTTAGGGGAAATCTTCTTGCATTTATTAAAGTTTTAAAAATATACCCGCTCTTACCCGCTCTTAAAATACGCTCTTAAAAATTCGGGTTAATCTGATGTTTTGAATTAAGATTTACTGAGAATATAAGTGGTACACGTCTAATGAACTTCATGAAAAGCTTCAAACTACTTATATCAAGGTTAATAACGTTGGTTTTAGAAAACGCCGACTGTATAAGTGCAGGATTTTTAGCAAAATGCTTTTCTCTTTAAAATAATAAAATAAAATCTCTGAAATCAGGAAACACCGCCATGTACCATTGCTGTCTATAATTAATAACACATGCTTGGCAGTATATGTTTTTATATTCAGTTATGTTCACTGCACAGGCAAATCAGAATTTTAACTCGACGTGTTCCTGTTATTTCTTGTTTTTGCTTTTAAGCGACGAATATTATGGAACGTTGTTAATGACCAACTACCAGCAATTTTCTCATATTTTTGAGTTGGGCTTATAATTAAATGCTATTATTTTTTCATACGTTTTATCCCTATTTATGATCTCTTTGAGGTTTCATGGAATCTAAAAAGGCACCGTCATAGGTGTGTACGTAGTTGAAAGCGCTATAAACGGCTTAAGAATTATTTGAATTCGTGATTTTTAAAATATTTATAAAAGATGAGAAAGGGATGGGGGATTTGAGGATTTGAAATAAATAAATAAGGAAAAATAAAGATTTCATGAAGAGTTTAAATTAGAATTTTATGTTAATAATTAATAGATGGAAACCAAAGACTGTTATCAATAATCCAACGAGCTCTCATGTGGAATATATATTTAATTCAGTGGTGTATTATTAACTTTCATCCCATTTAATAAAACAATACCCACAATCATACCGACTACTCTTAGGAATTAGACTAGGCAAAGGCAAAGACGTAGACAGAAAATATGAGTCAAAGGAAAAATGTGGTGCCGAGGTGGTTAGTGCCAGATTTACACAACATTTACATGTTAGAAAATGATGTGTAAATGTGGCATTTACCACATTATGTTGATTATCAACTCGGAGTTGATAAAGGTAAATTAACCGCCGTAGCGAATTAATTCTAAAAAGCTGACGTTTCGAGCGTTAGCCCTTCGTCGTCGGAGCAAAGAGTTCTCGAAACGTCAGCTTTTAGAAATTCGCTACGGCGGTTAATTTACCTTTATCAACTCAGAGTTGATAATCAACATAGTGTTTCACTTGCCCGCCGACGCAGCACCACAGTTTCATTAGAAACTAATCACTTTGTCCATTTACCACATTAATTAGCGCAAGACTTTTCTCCTTGTTTGCTCCAATTGATTAAGGGCTAACGCATATTGTGGTTTACTTTTCATTTTCGACAGGTTTCGAGACAGATTGGTTTGTATATTAATATAACACCCACATATTCTGACTCTAGAAGTGAATTCACCGAGGAAGTCATATTGACAAAATTGGCCTTGACTCTTCCGTTTTCGACGACAATGGAGACAAAAGGGATCTGTCGAATTCTGCTTCATCATTAAAACGGAAGGAGAATTAGAATTGATTCTCGCCGCCATCTACAACCAAACTGTGCAAATCATAACGTAATCCTACTTCCGCCAAAGGCTTGATTATTCAGAAGAGCAATGTCGAACTTTACTTTGTCCAATATGTCGCTGGAACATCAGGACATGACTTCGTACTTGACCACGTTGTACGTGTCCGCATTCCTTCTCTCCTTCCTGTCACCTGTCACAGTGGTGAGCAATTCCCTTCTCCTGGTTGCAATCTACAAGGATCCTTTCAAATCCTTCCGTACCCCAGTCACCTACTTTATCATCAGCTTGGCACTTGTGGATCTGGTGACAGGTTTAATCGTGGAGCCATTCTTTGCGGTATACTACTTTGTCTGCCATTACTACCAAACCCTATCTCCTGGAAAATATTTTGAATACCTGTTCCAAACGGGTGCGTTCCTTTCCATCATTATGCTGAGTTCGTCCTTCCTGCTTGTCTTGGCCTTAACAACAACGCAGTACATCGCCATCACCTTCCCCCACAAGTACAAGAGGCTGTTCACAAAGAAACGCGTCCTGGTTTCCGTAACCTGCTGCTTCGTCTACTTCGCTGTTTTCAGTGCCTTGCAGTTTACAAAAATCCCCAAAGAAATCTACCTCAAAATTAATATCCACCTTCATCCCACTGTCGTAGGCATCCTGCTCACTGTGGCGCACATTTTCCTGTACAGATCTTTCCGAAAATTCGCGCAAAAGTCGCAAGCGATCCGACAACAAAGCACGGTCAGCCGATCACTCCACAAGTCCAAGTCCTCGCACGTGGCACATGGCAACAAGAACGAGGCAAAGCATCAGAAACAACTGACCGTCGTAGCACTTCTCCTATCCGCTCTTTTGTTACTGTGTTCCTTTCCACACATTGTAACATTTTACATCTACCTTTACACGAAGCCCAGGTCTTACGAATTCCTGCTCAACATCAGCATTGCACTTCGTGTAAGCGACATGATCTTGTTTGTCAAGGTTGCCCTGGATGCATACATTTATGCGTGGAGGCATCTCAAGTACAGGAAAGCCGTGAAGGACGCCATATTGTGTTATACAAGAGCAGTCACAAGACAAAAATCTAGAGAGACTGAGCATGAGATGATGGTTACTGTATAGGATAATGTTATTATTTTGCAGTCCATTTTATTTCCATGGGATTAATGTAAGATCAAGTTTAAAATGTTAAATATACTTCAGAGATTAAAGGCCATGGCAAATGAGGAAATAGCACGTACTATCTATCTAACACTTCATTATTTATTACTGAAGCTATAGACTCTTCCACGGTTTTGGACGCCATCTTGGTTGGGGGTAAATTAGATTTGCGGAAACAAATGTTTCCCTGTTTGCCGGCCGTGCAAGCAACATTAGTCCTTTTGCATTGCGCGCGCATATATAATATCGCGTGTTCGTTGCATTTGTTTCTCGTGCCTGAATGTTTCTTGGTTTACGCAGCAAGGTTTGCTTCCCGCTCGTTTGCTCACCCAAGAAACATAATGAGCAACAATGTTTCCGCAACAATAGTCCTCGTTTGCTATGGCCTTAAGAATTAAGATACTAAAACCGCGCGCTTGTTTACTTAACCCCGGAGACCTTGACAACCTCGTTCCCATGCTTTTGGCGGGAAGAAGAGAGACCCTGGGAACGAGGTTGAGACATTGACCGCTTGTGTGAACCCGAGCCGAAGGCGAGGATTTATGCGGCATAATGACAAGGGCACAAACCGAGTTCTTTCAAACTCAAACTTTCGATTTTGCACTAGGCTATGCAAATATTTTGTCTTTTATTTTTATAATAGAGCTAACAAAGCTTAACGTGACCTTATATCGAGGAACACTGCAGGCCGCCTTTGCACCTAGTGAAACACGCCGCGCAGCCAAACTGAACGCTCTTCGGTATCAATCTTCTTGGTACCAAAGGAAACAGTGTGGCGGAAAAAGTGCTGTTTTTAAGAGGGAAATCCACTACCAGTATCAGTGTCCAATTGTCCAATCTGAAGCATGCATATCACGTGTATTGCGTCAGAGAGCAGCATGTGTCAGGATAAAGCGTTTTAGTTCGCATTATATGCCACTGTTTAATAATAAAGCAATTAGAATGGTGTTGGGAAGGGATAGAATGGAGAGATACGTAAATAGAGTCAATTTACGAAACGAAACGAAATTCAACTTGACGCATTATAACTAACATTTACTGTTTTTATTTACAACATTTTACAAAACAGATCACCCTAATGCTATCAAAATAACTGATGAATATTTAGAGCCATTCAGGTAGTAATTAATCGAAAGGTGAAATAATATATGGTCTTCTAGAACGATACTTTCGTATAAAACCGACCATGGTGCTTCATCAGATCTAAACTAACGAGTTACAGTATTTACCGAAATGTGCAAGGAAAATACTTTACATTAGTTAGTTCCTCCTATACATAGTGTCAAGTAGCATTTGCTTCGCGCGTATAATAATGGCGATTTATCAGTCACGAAATATAATCTTAGTAGTAAAAATCTACTACACACAGTATACTAATGCAAATGAGACAATCTGATTGACTGAGCTACTCGTATACTATCAGCCATTAGTGTGCAGTGGCTTGAGGTCGTCTAGAAAATTGCGGCTTCTTTTCGTTTCTGTAAAGTTTCGGAGGAGGATTTAAAGTTATTACTAGTATACAATTGTTATGCTTTTTACTAAAACGATTAGATTATTCGCTCTTAATTTTTATGATGTGGCTAGTTTATTCGGCCTGCGGCCTCATCAACTGTCACATCATAGTACGTGCTATTTTCCAACTTAATTCTTACCTAATTGTTAAAGACTTTTTTTTTTTAAATATCGGGCAAAGGAATACGTTATTATTATGTAAAACATGTATGTATACGATTATAGTCGGAACACTGATTATAGTGAGCACACACTTAGGATGCTTTGCTCTAAAACCCGGGCCAAACGAGAACCGTGAGAGTCGCCAAGTGTTCACGGACGAGAGTTTTCTTCAACTCTCATCGACCACCATCAGGTGTGGGCCAAACGAGAGAAAAGTCTCCACGACTCTCGAGAAAAATTTGACCAGGTACAAATTCAACGAGAGTCGCCGAGAGCGCACGAGAGTATCATGCCAAGCGGGAGCAAGAGTATTGGCAACTCCGGCTCGTTATCGTTACGTTTGGCCCGGGTTCAACTGGTGGGTACTTACAGTGGTGCTTACTGAAAAGCTACTTTCCAGTCGGGGGAACAAGTGCTAGTTTTGGTAAATCTTGGTTCAAGCACTCCAAGAGTTTCCGAATTATTTTATCCAATCAAAAACTAGCGCGAGCACTCACGAGCACTCCGAAAGCAATCACGCCAGAAAATAAGTCTTGTTGCTTAGCAACTTCAGGGAAGAAAACCGCGGGCTCAGTCCCGTCTCGAAGGCAGGATTTCGCCATCAACTTGTACTTGTTCCCCGACGTTTCAGGCACACCGCTACAAACGCCAGAAACAAAATGTTTAAAATAATAAATATAACTTGACTATGAATCCCAGCTGGCTGGAGGCTGACCGGCTGGCTATTTAAAGACTTATTTACATGTACAGTAATATCAAATACTGCATGGTCTTTCTCCTATAATTCAACAAACTTATAACCCAAATTAAGTGATTGAGGGATTATTATTACATATAGAAATACACTGTGAAATAGGGGAATTTATGTAAAGAAATGCACTGTTTAGGCTCTGTAGAGCTGAAAGAAACACCTGCCAGGGTTTTTCGGTTTTCTAAGCTAGCACGGCTTCATTCACACCGTGATCCGACTCAACCTTTTCAATCAACTGAAAAGTTGATACGCATCCGGAAATAAAACTCGAAGTTTGGAACTCTACGGTGAGATACCGGGGAGGAATCGCCGTCAGATAGCTCCGATTCTGACGATTCTGTTATTATTTACAATTATTTATATTTACTTGTTATAATTAAGTCGAAGAAACTATCGTGGTATAAAATTTGGGATAAAAATAAAAGAGTAAACGAAAAAACAAACTATTATCAACAGAATGTTTTTAACATGCGTGTGTTATCGAAAACTTAATGGTCCCTTTCTTCGCAATGTACAAGTTCTAGACCTTCAAACTGTGGTCCTTTTAAGGAGCTACGTCACTGATGGCGTATCTTGAAAAATTGGCCAATTTTTTCAAGTTCGCCGTTCGCAATCTTCTCCATCCTCAACCATCCTTGTTCCTGTTTGGTTTATTATTACCTATTTGGTGTTTTTCTACCGTTAGTAAACTATTATTTTGAGGCTTTCTTCAATTGGAAGGTGATTTTGCACACAAAAACATCGTAACATAGCTCCTTTAAGAATGGCATGGTCCCCTTCTTCGCAACGTACGTGGTCTCTTCAAAATCTGAGAATTTGGTGGTACAGTACATCAAGACAATATTTCCCAGTTGATTCAGTTTTCTTTTTTCTTATCACTGACTGCTTGGCAGTGTATTGATAGTCTAAAGAGAAAAAGCTTCTGATCACTCTTGGAAATGATATGGTTGAGTATTGCTTTTCACCTCTTATATCTTGTGACCTTTTTCTACATATTTATCATTGTACTTTGAGCAACCTTATTGTATCTAATTTAGCAGTTACATCAGCAAGCACGATCTGAGCATATCATTCTCTTCTAAACAAATATCTATAACGTCAAATCTAAACGATTCTATCGGAGAATTCAGCGAGCTTGAGGTTGTTGTCTGTTGCACTTGTTAGATTTTCTTTCATGGTCTGCACTTGGGTGGAGAGCTTTTCTAGATTTTGCTCCAGGCCCTCAAGCTGTCTCAATGTGGAGTTAAGGTGAAGTAAATTGACATCAGATGCAGCTCTCTGGCTTTTCACATCTAAAGAATACAGCAATAAACAAGAGAGGATAATCTAAGAGAAGGAATCCCCGTGCCCCATGATAATGTTTTGAAATCTATTAATAGTTTCGCGCCATGCTGAGAAAGCTATTTTTATTTACTTCTGGTTGAGGCTCCGACGACATCACGTTACTCGAACTGACCAATCAGGTTGCGCCCTTAAAATAGTTCAGCTGTGGTTAAAAATGCTTCTCTTAGATCATCCTCTCTTGCAATAAGGGACTCGATATGCGCGATTGCATAAAACGAAGCTCTCGCTAGGTATACTTTTAACGGTCGACTGGCATTTAGTAAAGGACGATTCTCGGCGGAAATGATCTATCTTGAAAGCAAACGAAAGAATTTCTTGACTTATCGAATACTTACACTAACATTCAAAGTTTTATGAGGGTTAAAAGAAGTACGTAGAAAGACAGTTTGTAGGATAAGTACAGTCAACTCTCTCTAAAGCGGAAATCCTCGGGACCAGCTCTAGCTGTCCGCCTTAGAGAGGTGTCCGCCTTAAAGAGAGTCTAGTTACAGACAAACAATGCAAATTTGGCCTTGACCAGCCAGCCATCCATGTCCGTCTTAGAGAGGTGTCCGCCTTACAGTGGTGTCCGCTTAGAGAGAGAGAGAGTTGACAGTACGTGTAAAAAGCAAACTACTTACGTAAAAACAGGTTTGCAGAGCCGTTTCCCAGATTTCCTAAAACAAACTTCTACCAAGAGGCCGAGCACGAATAGACCAAGAAAAACGCCCATGACGATGAGCAGTAAAATGCTCGAGTATTCAGAATTTCCTGATAAGAGACCCTCTATATCCTTGGATGGTTTGAAAGCCTACGAGAAATCACATAATAACCCGTCGTTATCGTTATCAACATAGCACTCTTGTATTAACCCTATTCTGCCTGTAGGGTTTTACACAATATAGTCAAATTTTTCACTATATTATGCTAATGCTCGATGCTCAAAAAATCTTACTATTATGCTCCAAAGACATTACTATTATGCTCCATTATGCTCACATAAAAAAGCTAATATTGAAGCATGAGCGACGCCTCAATGTAATCCTCTATTGCTCTGGCTTGGTTATTACAAAATGAGTTTTCTAGTAATGAAAAAACTCGCTCTGATGCAGCAGAAGACGATTGAATTAGCAAAACCTTCCTGCATGCTGCAGCACAATTTCTAAGCTCTCTTTCATGTTGAGACCACCAGGTAGTGACATCTATGTCAGAGCGTACACCTTCTTCCCAGGGCCCAGACCTCAACCGTCAGCCAGTTTTCGTCACTATTATTCCGGCATAATGCTCGATTCTTTTGCCTCACTATTATGCTCAAAATAATGCCGGCATAATGTGTAAAACCCTATTCTGCCTGGGCTTGTTTGGCGTTCGTGGACATGTAAGTACTCACACTATAGTAATGAAACTTATATGATGTGTAAAGTATCCAAACCTGTGTATTTTAGAGACAGGTACGCGTCAATTACGACGTCATATCACTCCCAAAATAGCGTGATTGCAAAAATTCTGCCATCTTAGATTTCAAGATTTTTCAAAATTGAGAGAAAATCTCCAAAATTGATTTGAAAAAAATCAAAAGAGATACAAGGATACAAAAACTGAATATTTTGGAAAACGAAAATTAAGATGAATAAAAACATTAGGTAAAACACATGGTTGTCATGGAAACAATTGACACACCAAAATGTTCCCCGATAATTTTAAGGAAAAGTTACCTGGCCATAATTGCTTGAATGCATTTTAAGTAAGGTATAAATTTTAAATCAACGCGGGCACTTTCTGTTGCTCCCCCTCCCTTTCTGAGAGGAGAAGAAGGACAGGTAATAGACGAAGCTTCCGCTCTTGTTGTAAGTTAGCGAACAAACAGTACTAATAGCTACTAATACCGACCTTTACCATGCAGAAATGGTACTGAACAAGCGCGGTTGGGCGGTGACGTTAAGCTATCGCCCTTGTCACGTACACCTTCTCATATAAATTAGTAGGGGACGTTAAAGAACCCGCATAACTGTTCGAAAAGAGTAGGGGATGTAGTCCCCGGTGTTGTGGCCTGGCCTATTCACATTGTTCTTTCATCTCATATATCATGGGTGGATGAGATTATAACTGGATTGATAGCGGTTGCCAGAGGCGTCCTTGGAAGCTGAAGTCCGATCTCATCCTCAGCATTCATTGATGTAAAACAGACATGTCGTTTGACATTACATTGCAGAATAGCTTAGCCAATAAAAACAGCACAATACCTTTAAAGGAGTAGTGTACTTTTTGATAAGTGAATCAATCAGGGGATTCTTCAGACGATGTCTGAAGCAAAAGTTTTTTCGCAAAAAGTTGCACGTAGTGATTTTTTTTAGAGCCATCTTGTACGTGATTTCTGTAGGAACAGTGGCGAACACTCGTAAGTTGTCATTATCGCCGTCTTCGACGTAATCTCTGTAATAGTAGAAGGCTCGGAGTCTCTCCATGAAGACGCCCTCCACTTCCACTTTTTCATCCAGCAGATCTTTATGCATGGCCTTAAATTCCTTGTACTCTGAAATGAAACGTACCGAATGAAGTGAAGTGAAATGAAACGCGGCTACGCGTCTAGTTGGCTCAGTACGCGTCTAGTTGACTACGCGGCTACGACATCGAGTGGCCTTTACCAATCGAACACAATCGAACGTTCGATAATTGAACGTTTCTACAATCGAACATAATCGAACTCTATATTGATCGAACTCAAGTTTTCCTTGGCCTGTGCTTTGGGGGATTAGGCGCCCTCCACTTCCACTTTTTCATCCAGCAGATCTTTATGCATGGCCTCAAATTTCTTGTACTCTGAAATGACACGTACCGCGTCGAACCCCTATTAAGCGGCCACCCTGAGGGAAATGGCAAGTGGCTTAATAGGGGTTCGACTTTAATTTATATTAAATGAAGTGGACAGCAACAGGGTCCTCACGATTTACGTGAACTTTTCTGGAACATTTCCGGAGCTTTCCGATAGTGCTCGGAACTTATTTGACAATTTTCAAGTGATCTTCGGCAAACGCTACGTACTGTGTTCTAGGCAAACTTTGATTTATTGAACAAATGTCGGAAGTGTTCGGTTCATCTTTAAGTGATCTAATCAGAATCGAAGCCGTCTGTCATCTGCGATTTTCGTCGGACTAACTTGTACTTCGCATGCACTCGTGTTACGATCGTTACGTTCGAATGCTGTGGTAAATCATTGTCAACACAGATGGGAATGTCCATGGACGAACGTAGATGTTACAGGCAAAATAATTACGCCATGTCACTACAGCAAACTAATCTGAAGAAGAAAGTACAATTACTTAGCCTGTCCTTCAAATTTTGGCCTTTCTCAACCTCTTATAAAGAGCCCGGGGGGTGGGGGATACTCAACAAAGTTTTATACGGGGAGGCTCTGCCCCGAGGTCCCAACCCTTACCCTTTTATATACCATTTTTTGACAGAAAAGGTAACCCTTTCACATACCTTCCATATAAAATGGTATCCCTTTCACATACCTACAGTTGAAACATTGCATCCTTTTTACGACTTTTACTAAACTTTTCGCTTGAGTAGCCCCTTAAAATATTGGATAAATCAGCCGTTAGGTGCGTCTGTTCGATATATTTTTGTAAGGCCCATTATAGGGAGTACCCCCCCGGATAAAGAGTTTACTGATCTGTTAACAGTACTCACCACGGGGAGTTGCTCCCAAGTATATTGCTTCGGACTCAGCATTGCTCTCATTAAACACGGCTACCTAAAGAGGAAAAAACAAGGAAATATATTATTAAAATAATCAATCACAAATATAAAAATATTTTATTTCTATAGCCTGCAATAATTAATGTTACAGAAAAAGCTTTGAAGGATGACTGATATGCTGATAATAATAATTGAAATAAAATACCAACCCTGACGTGCAAAAACGAAGTCATCCTTCAGGCTTTTTTTACAACATTAAAATAAGGGTTTTGTACACTGTTCCAAATGCTCATAAATTTTCATCATAATGGTTGGTCAAGATCGGTTGATTAAAAATGAAGATTAAATTACGAAATTGTGGTGTATCTTTTATTTCTGACTGGTTTTCACTAGCTGCACATGGTAAGTTGAATTGTGCCACTTTCCCACGTTTTCTCCAAACTTTAAAGACTCAATTTCGCTATCGTTTCACTGACACTAGCTCTTGATCAAAGGCTCCTATGAGCTGACTCATGAATGAATAAATTAATATGCATAAATTAATCGCGCGATGAATATTTACAGCCCATCGAGCGAGTGAAATTTGTCCACCAAATGCTATAACCCGTTCATTGCTTGCGCATTCACGAGTTAAAAATTATGCTAGAAATCGAAACGTCGAAAAGCGTTACATATTCTAAAAATATTGAAGAAATTCTTCGTTATAATGTCTGTCAAACATCGTTCGCAAGGTGTCAGTTCTAGCGGTTGACGTTTGGCACTGCATGTGATTACTTGCTTTTTTTTTTTTTTTACTTACGTTCTGTCCTTCCAGTGCATTGGTGAACTCTGGTGATGAACTGTGAGTGAGAGCGGACGTTACAGTGGCGGTAAACATGGTGATAACAATCAAACCAAGGAGAATCCACAACACGCCAAACAGGCGACCAAAAAACGATCTTGGAGTTTTGTCTCCGTACCTACAAATAATCGACGTTAGTAAAAATCTACTAGTATACTAACGCAAATGCGGCAATCTAATTGGCTGAACTACTCGTAGACTATCAATGCATAAATATGCGAGTGGCTGGATGTCGTCTACAAAATGGCGGTTTCTTCTCGTTCCTCCGAAGATTTAGAGTTATTACTAGACAATTATCATGACTTTTTCGCTCTCAATTTTTATGAGTGATAGTTGATTCGGCCTGCGGCCTCGTCAACTCATCAACATCATAGAAATCTCGAGCTCATAGTCTAATTGTTAAATATAGTTTGCAGACAGTACTGAGTAGGAAGTCATAGAGGACTTCACGAATACGTATTGTAGTTTGAAAGTAATCAGTTTTGCTGTGGGTGAGCGAATGTAAAATAATCCCACGAAAAAAAACTGACTTATTATTTTATAAAACTAATCAAATTCTTACCCTACGGTGGTCATGCTGATAAATGCCCACCAAAATCCTTCATAAGATCCTCTTGTGAAGGACATGGGAAATTCCTCGTTTTTCACATGGAACTCCTGCAATAAAAAACATCAGTAAAACTCTACTGTACACTAATGCAAATGAGACAATCTGATTGGCTGAGCTACTCTACACTATCAGCCATTAGTGTGCAGTGGCTGGAGGTCGTCTACAAAATTGCGGTTTCTTCTCGTTTCTCCGAAGTAACGAAGTTTCGAAAGAAGATTTAGAGTTAATACTAGACAATTGTTATGATTTTTACTAAGACAATTATATTATTCGCTCTCAATTTCTATGATGTGATAGTTGATTCGGCCTACGGCCTCATCAACTATCACATCATAGAAATCTCGAGCTCATAATCTAATAATTGTTAAATAGAGTACGATCAGGAGTACGATGAAAAACAACGTAACCTTTTGTCTTTTTTAATATCATTGGAATGAATTGTCAAAGTTTCTTTCAATTCTCGCTGCTTATCAATCCTACGCTGAGCGCCTCTTTCATACATACATATTTTATTCAATGCTATAAAAAATCTAAAATACAATAAAACGCACTGAAACGGAGTTTATGAGGTTAACCCTGTGTGAAAACTCCTTAAAATAAATAGGTAAATAAAATTATTTATTTTAAATAAAATAAATTTATTATCTTTGCTTAGAATGAAGCAGCTTGGAATGTAGCAATTGCTAATCCCACAGTGATTCACTTGTACTCCTTTATACGCATGTGTAGAAAGCTATAAGCTATAAGAAGCTATAAAAGGAGTGCTATCGCGAGTTACCCATGCAATAGCTTTTGATCTGAGCTTTTTCAACTGGAAAAAGTCGGGCAGACCTTTTCAAACTCTGTAATTGTGTCTTGGAAATATCGCCAAAAACTAATTAACAATTTGATCACTTGATATTTCCCCTTGATGTTCCAGGCACATTTCATGTATGAGCAAAGGCCGGTACAGAGCCTGGGGGGAGGCTCCGCCCAGAGTTCCAACCCCTTACCCTTTCATATACCATTTTTCACAGAAAAGGTACCCCTTTCATATACCTTCCATAGAAAATGGTACCCCTTTCATATACCTTCCATAGAAATTATGAAAATGGTACCCCTTTCACATACCTACAGTAGAAGCACTGCATCCCTTTTCTATACCCTTGTAATGAACTTAATGAACAATATATATCACCAGAAATCATCAAGCATTACCAGTAGAGATGTTAACCAAACAATAATATCATTTACTCGTGAAATCCCTACCCTTTCATATACTTCAACTCGTGAAATCCCTACCCTTTCATATACTTCAACTCGTGAAATCCCTACCCTTTCATATACTTCAACTCGTGAAATTCCTACCCTTTCACATACCTCGAGCCTAAAAAAGGACCCCTTTCGGCGGAGCCTCCCCGTATAGTCCATTATAGGGAGTACCCCCCGGGGTACAGAGTCATAATTTTAGCGCCGTTTTGACCAAAAAAGCAGCAAAATCCCCGTGATAGTGCCCCTTTATTAAAGTCAGTTAAAGAGTATGTATTTTCCTGTCGGTTGAATTTTAGGTTAGGTTATTACAGTATATCTACATGCACTTCAACATACCAACGCCCAAATGAAAATCCCAGCGATTGCGGCCAGAAGAAAGGTCAAGGCAAAATGGGCCAGGAGTCGTACAGCGAATCCAGCACCAAGTCCCTGGCTTTCGTGTTGTACTGATCGATGAGACCAATGAGCACATAACCATGAGATTTAACGATGTCGTGGAAAGTGTAATGAATGCCTGAATAAGTTAAAATGGTTTCGCGTTCATCCGTAACGGGAAAAAATAATATCAGCTTTCAAGAGATCCTCTTCGAATGTTTCAGATGTTTCTGTTTTGGTGTCCGTCAGATTTATGTTCCCGTCGCTGTCAGGGCAACAATTCTGAAAACTTTCATGAATGTAGTCATACACAATACCACGGGCAAATTGTTCACCGTTATCGTCATCTTCAAATATAACGTAGGGTGGAAACGAGATCATCATTACTGAGATGTCTTTAGTCGGGCATCCTGTCTCGTCGAGTAGGTTGGTGTTATCATCCGGGCATTCACCATCCGCCAGTGTGTAATGTGTCATAGCCAAGGTGAGTACAGTTGAAATCAACGCAATTCGAGCAGAAGTCGCCATTTTTTAAACAAAACCACTTGAAACCAAACTAAAAATGGAAAGACAATAACGTTAAAGATTGAAATTATTTTCATTGATCGAGCAGCGCAGTTTGATATTACTGCTCTATCCCTCGAAGGTGGGAATGAAGCCAGCCACTTGGAGGGCCACAGGTTTGTCAGCCACTGGCTGTTATGTGTTTTTACCCTCGTCTTAAATAAATTTCATTATTATGATAGCGACTTAATTTATTTTATTCGTTTACCTTCTATTCCAATTTTCAAGCTTCTGCGCCGATAATCCTCATTGAATCCTATGCACTGGAAAAGCGATATTCGGTAGTTAAAGATATATTTCTTCGCTTAATTATGAATTCGGCAATCCAAGTACTTGCATGTGAAAAATTTAAATGAAAGACGTCTGCAGAAACATAACTAACACCTACGTAAAGTTTGTCAATAGTATTAAATTAAAAAAGTGCCATTTGTGGAAAATGACAATAAGCGGCAAGTTATTAATCAATATCCATAGAAGTTGAAAAGCTGTGTGGATGGGATTCCCGTGGAGAGATCTTAAAGGAATAACACGGACTGAAAAAAGTATTTTAAAGTCCAGAAAAGATAAGCTCAGCTTGGGTTTTTGTGTCTATATTCTACTGTCTTTTGAACAAAGGTTTCGTAAACGTTTGTACTTTTAAAAGTTCAGTTCTCTTTAATTTTTAGTCGACTCCGCTGGTAGCTTATACTCCCTCGAGCAGAGGAGGAGGCTGATTTCCTGAGTATAAATCACTACATTCATTTCAATAATTCATCATTTCTATATTTGTAATCTGGCCCACTGAGCATAACAATAGAGTTTGATGACTTTGATTATCCTAAGCTCGATTGTTATTCAAATAATACAGTTTGGCATATTCTGTCTTGTGGGGATTTGCTTTTCCTGCTGGGATAATCAGGGTATTCATTCTTATAATCCGGCTGCCTACTGCAAAGTGTTTATGAAAAGCTAAAGAGAGATTACTAATTAAGAGAGCATCTCCAGAAAAATCGAACTTGACCGGCAAACTTCAAAATTTCAAAATCGCTCAAACTTTGGCTTTTAGCAGTTCATATTGAGTTATTCATCGCTATGTGGTTTGTTTGTGAAATATTTTTTTGTTTTGGCAAAAAATGACGAAAATCAATTTCAGGGCTCGATACAAGAAAATTTGGCTTGAAAATTAGCCATTTTTAAGCAAACCGCTTGCCTTAACTATTAATCCAGAAGACATCCACTTGATATCAGCGTATTCTATGACCTTTCCAGGGTCTATTTTATAATTTCCATAAAATTGAAAAACTTATGACACTGAGAGAGGCCTGAAAAAAAATCCCCCTGTTTCTCTATGGCAATTACTAGCTAGATTGAAACAATTATTTACCCTACTACCTTTATCACAAATCAAATCAAATTTAAACATTAAACTAAGGAGGAAATGGCCTTTCAACTGATATAATTTCTTTTCTGGGGAAATTATATTGCACTCTGTGAGAGAGCGCTCAAAATGGCCGAAAAATGATATATATGACTGGTAGATTGCGTGACATACCGTGACAGTAGCACATATTTCAGTGCTGCTTTAGTCAAAGAAATGGTAAAATCCAAATTCCTGCCTTGGGATATTAAAAAAACACTTCTTTTGAGAATCTCAGTATTTTTCGTACATCATTGATGCTTCCCACGATGATGTGATGTAAGAAAATGGTTGATTTCACTGTGTGAATTGTACTTTGGCTTATGAGAAATTCTCTGATATCCACGGTATCTGAACGTAATCTTGTGTAATCTTTTTGTTTTTCTAACATTCATTCTCAGCTAAACACTTCCCCGGTTGGGTGGTAATTTACATATCATATGTGTTACGAGAGGGTTACCAACTTTAAATGTATAAATACTAGGGTGGATCTAGGGGGTGGGGTCAAGGGTTTCTGGACCCCCTTTTCCATGATGGTAGATACTCAAAGGATAAACAAATTAAATTTCTTTACGCGTTTGACACCTAGCGGGAATTGTATCTATTTCTATATTTGCGCACGAAATGCTCTATGACAAGGCCATGTTAGACTACTAGACTAAACTGAACTGTGACGCAAGCAAAGCTCCGACAGTGATACATGTAGAGGGAAGTAGATCACTACCAACCACACCTACTCTCACGATGGGATGGGCACTGATATCGATCGCGACACAGTCATGAAAGCTTTGAATTTACCGACAAACAAAAGCAGTACCTAAATGTCAAGTTTCAAATTGGAGAGAGAACCGGGAAGAAGGACGATCGACCGACGTCTCTAAAGCGATGAGGATTGCGAAAGATAGCAACGGGGAGAGATTATTCGCGTACGGCTATGGCGATTTTCTCACGAGCCAGCAAATTAATAATAATAATAATAATAGATCAGCTGTGAAAACGAATCACAGCTGGTGTAAACCTATGTGCGATGCAGTAAATAAGGTCGTCAAAGGTTGCAGACTGGCAACCGAAAGCTCATATTTTTAAATTTTTAACCAGAGAACGATATGTTGATGATACACTTGCAATCATGCCTGGTCTCCCAGCGGCGGCTGCTTTTTTTTGGACGTCTTAAACTCTAAACATCCCTCTCTAAAGTTTACCATGGAAACAGCCATTGACAACACGCTTCCTTTCCTTGGGATGAACATCACGAAGAATGGTTCCACACTTCAAACAAGTGTCTACAGGAAACCCACCAACACCGGACTTTTCCTGCACTATGATAGCCACGTCGATCAGCGCTACAAAACTGGCCTGTTTAAAAACAATGCTGAATAGAGCCTATCGACTATCATCAACATGGAAAGCCTTTATTGATGAAATCCTTAAGACTACGTTCGCACACCTCCACTACCCAGCAAACCATGAGGAGACACAATCGACTTCTACTGTAAGTATCATTTCACGCAGCGTTTAATTATTGCAGTCACAAAGGGTGCCTTAATCCAGCAGTTAATCTCATTAATAATGTCACAAAATGCCTGGCTAGAGTTATCAACAGTTCTTATTCGAGACCTTGATCATGTCAATGTCTTGTCAATTTTCCCCTCCCATCATTCCTTCGGTAAGTTTCATGTTTCATACTCGTGGCGTATACGTGACGTGGCGTGGCGGTTAGATGACAAGAAGATGGCGCCGAGAAAGGGTTCTTCGCCCTTCTTTCGCGTCATCGATGAAGATGATGTACTGTCTTCGCAAAAGAATTGGTATATTCTCAGTTCGAAACTATGTGGGATTAACCCCACACAGTATTTTAAGAGATCAACGACAGTTTCAGGTTTCCAAGAGGAATTCTTTCTCGTTGGAAGTGGTTCACTTCGACTCGTCGATGGGAGCAATTATGTTCCTAAAGGTTCATCGAATGGTTTCGAGGTAGTGTGTTCAACGTTTGGACTTATGGCAGTTTTACTGCGACAGAAATATTTGGACGAGAGTGTGCTGTGTAAGCTGAAGGAGGTTTTGAATACCGGTACCGTACGTGGAAAGTTCGCGCGACCAACGACCTCGTGCTGCTCAGCGGCTTGCAATGCCGGACACGCCGGTAGAGCAACCGATGTCGATGTCATCGTCAATGACCCCTCCACCAAGCGGAAGTTTGAAGTCTTCATCGATCTCATCATTGACCCCTCCACCAAGCGAAAGTTTAAAGTCTTTGAAATCGATGTCATGGATCTCGTCATTGACCCCTCCATCAAGCGGCAGTTTGAAGTCGTCAAATTCTCCAAATTTAAAGGAGATAAGCGACAACGTTGACATTGACACGCCTGAAAAGGCTTTTCTAATGAAGAAAACGAAGTGTTCGCGTCATACAGGATGTTCACGACGTTTGTACAAAGAACCGCGAAAGCTTGTCCACAATTCTGTCAAACATGTGCGCTTTCGGTGACCCCGAAGCCAAAGCAATCGTAAATGAAATTGTGGAAGAGATGGCAGTGAAAAGGGGAGTGAAGAGAACAGTGGAGGACCTTGTTGGCGAAGAAACCCTTGGAAAGTACGTGGAAACTCTTCGGGTACCAGACTGGGTGTTGCTTTATTTTAAGGCCAAAGCGAGGGTTTTCTGGGCGAACGTGGCAAGCCGTTATCAACATCACAAGGCTTGGAAGAACAGGGGTAAGACAACCGTGTAAATCAACCTGGTTCCCAGGGTCTCTCTTTTTCCCAGAGAGAGACCCTGGATAGCTGTTGTGATTAATATTCCTAAGCTACATGTATGCTATCAGTATTGTTTTTTCATATGAGCCCGGTTGACTGGGCTGGCTTGATTACCGAGATCCCGCATCACTCCTGTTTCCTTTGTAAAAAATGTGATGTGTTCATATGTGAAGGCGGGCCAGCCTGGTTACTGAGATCTCAGTTTTTGGTAAATCTTGCTAACCGGGCTGGAAATGTGCTCATGAACAGTGAACACTCCAGCGTTACCAGGATGAACATTTCATATTTTTTTTTCAATAACAAATGCGTTTCTGATAATGGAGTATGAGGATTACGATTATTTAGGCTTTTTTCTTGGATTTTCTAGATCCAGGATGACCCCCTTGTAGTTGTAGCAGTAAATATACAAGAGTTTTGGCAATTTCAGCAAAGAAAAATGCAAGATATATTTTTGAAGACGTAATACACTTGTTCGTTGAATTTCACACCTGAATTATCGCGTAAACAAAAACAAATTCATAGCGGGAAACTGGCTGAAATTAGATACTGAATAGAGCCTATCGACTATCATCAAGATGGAAAGCCTTTATTGATGAATGCGAAATCCTTAAGACTACGTTCGCACACCTCCACTACCCAGCAAACCTAATTGATTCTACAATCAAGAGGATCATCAACAATCAAGCCACCGACAGTAGATCCAGTGAGAAAAAAGAACATTACGGTGAAAACGAAAACATCAGGATCGTCATTCCGTTCAAGGATCAGAAATCTGCCGACAACACAAAGAAACAACTGGCAGCAAAATTGGAACACGTTTACAACCCGTGTTTACAAGCCGCAAAATCGGAAGCCTCCTAAAAACCAGGGAACCGAAACCTAAGCTCATCAGCGAGCAATGCGTCGTGTATCATTTTAAATATGGTCTATGTGATATGGACTATGTTGGTTACATCAACCAACATTACATCAACGCGCTGTGGAACACGGCTCACTGAATTCATCTGACTATATAAATTTCCCTGAGAGACGAGCTTAGTAAGCCGGCGCTTTTCAAAGATAGTTTTCCAAAAGGGTATTTAAATTAGTTTAACCCTATTCTGTCTGGGGGGGGGGGGGGGGGGGGGGGGGCAGAAAGTGCCCGCACTGATTTAAAACCTTTATTACTTAAAGGAAATGTAGCCAAACTTTGTGACTTTTCCTAAAAATTACCTGGGAACATTTTGGTGCGTCAATTTTTTGATCACGAGACTTGACATTTCCATAGCAACCAATTTTTGACAGGTCGTTTTATTCAAATTAGGTGTTTTTTCATCTAATTTTTGCTTTTATTAAGAGTATCTTCCAAAATCTTTACAGTTTCTGTATCCTTATATTTTTCTTGATTTTTTTCAAATCAAATTTGGAGATTTTCTGACATTTCCGAAAGATTTAGCAATCCAAGATGGCGGATCCAAGATGGCGGATTTTTTAAACGTATGACGCCAATTTGGCGTGGTATGACGTCGTGATCGACACGTGACTGTTACCAAAATAAACATTTTTGGATGCTTTACACACCATATAAGTTTCATTTATTTTGCATAAATACTTATGAAGATACATTGGGGGGGAGGGGTGGGGGGGCACATTCTGCCTCCCCCCTGCCCCAGGCTCATGAATGAAAAACAAAGCCCAGGCAGAATAGTGTTAGTTTAGTTGGTACTCAAAGATGTTACAGATAACAAATAACAGTCTTTATTGTCACATGTTAAATGAGTAAGTTCTGACAACAGTATGGATGAAAAAGAAATTGTATTATATGTAAATGTAGAAATAGATATAATTCTCGCTAGGTGTCAAAACGCGTAAAGCAATTTAATTTGTTTATCCTTAAAGTGTCTACCATCATGGAGAGGGGTTCCAGAAACCCTTGACCCCACCCCTTAGATCCACCCTAGTATTTATACATTTAAAGTTGGTAACCCTCTTGTAACACATGTGATATGCAAATTAGCACCCAACCGGAGAAGTGTTTAGCTGAGAATGAATGTTAGAAAAACAACAAGATTACACAAGATTAAGTTCAAATACCGTGGATATCAGATAATTTCTTATAAACCAAAGTACAATTCACACAGTGAGATAAACCATTTGCTTACGTCACATCATCGTGGGAAGCATCAATGATGTACGAAAAATACTAAAGCAGCACTGAAATATGTGCTACGGTCACGGTATGTCACGCAATCCACTAGTCACGTATATCATTTTTCGGCCATTTTGAGCGCTCTCTCACAGAGCGCAATATAATTTCCCCAGAAAAAAATTATATCAGTTAAAAGGCCATTTCCTTCTTAGTGTAATTCCTAAATTTCATTTGATTTGTGATAAAGGTAGTATGGTAAATAATTTTTTCAATCGAGCTAGTAATTTCCATATTGAAACAGGGGGATTTTTTTCAGGCCTCTCTCAATGTCATAAGTTTTTCAATCTTTATGGAAATTATAAAATAGAACCTGGAATAGTCGTAGAATACGCTGATATCAAGTGGATGTCTTCTGGATTAATAGTTAAGGCAAGCGGTTCGCTTAAAAATGGCTAATTTTCAAGCCAAATTTTCTCGTATGGAGCCCTGAAATTGATTTTCGTCATTTTCTGCCAAAACAATAAATTATTTGACAAATGAACCACATAGCAATGAATGACTCAATATGGACTACTAACAGCCAAAGTTTGAGCGTTTTTGAGTTTTCACATTTTTGCCGCTATTTTCCGATTTTGTTTGATTCTTGTGGAGACGCTCTCTTAATAACTTCAGGTTAGTAAAGGTTAAAAAAATTAATTTATTTTTAAATTTTTAAATTGTGATGAAAATGACTCTTCCCCGTCCTCTCTAATGAGAAAATGGTAAGATGCCGGGAGTAGGTTTCTCATTACTGAGAACTAGGGCCGATGCGACAGATTATACGTATGACGTATGACGGACCAAAGAAATAATTTAAAGTCACTATATGATAATTTATACTGAGACCATTTTGTCTTTCACATATTGCCACAATTTGGCCGCTGATGCTGCCAAATACTTGTAACGCGTTACATCGTAAAACATCTGACCATATTTATTAAAAGGTCTACAGCTCTCTTCTCTCTTCCGTTTGGGTCCATCCAGCTCTTATCAAAGCAACATTCGGCTTTAAAGGAGCTACGTCACGGATGGCGCATCTTGAAAAAATTGGCCATTTTTGCCGTTCACAATCCGTCTTAATCTTCTGCATTCTAAACCATCCTTGTTCCTGTTTGGTTTCTTATTACCTTTTTGGTGTTTTTCTACCTTAATAAACTATTATTTTGAGGCTTTCTTCAATTTGAAGACGAGTTTGAATTCTTCAAAAAATGACTTAAAATATCGTGACATTCTCGTTAAAGTATTCTTGCTTTCACAGCAGCTGATCTCAGTTAAATCTAAAAGCAGGAACTCTGTCTTAGTAAGTGAAAGTCAGTCCAGGACAAGACTAAGTAGAAAATACATCCCTTCCCGCCTCCTATAGAATGCTAAGAATTCACTCCCTGATCAATGGCGCCCGACTAAACCTTCGAAGACGTCGCTCCACTGAACATTATACTTGATGAAAGCAGCTTTTATTGCATAAGCCTTCAAGCACTAACATGTAAGGTACATTAAGCCAATGTCATAAATAAATAATATGATGTCATTACAAGTTGTACATAGCTCTCTGTCGGTAAAACTGTTGAGTTTGCTCACAATTTTCGCTTTCGGTGAACTGAGAATAATCTCCGTAGACAACCGTCAGTATACATTTTCACTCCAGAAGGAGATTATTGCTAATCTTTTTTTTTTTAATTATTATTAAGCTTCGCCTAAGTATAAATAACATATAAGTAATTAGTATAATTATGGGATTTCAAGGCGTGGCTGCTAAGCTAAGCCACATTTCTTATACCGGCAAGTAAAGATGGCGACTCGTTTTGGAATGAAATTTTCGTGTATTCTAAAGACATCACTCCAGGTTCGGGATATTCAAAGCATTGGGAACTTAGGTAAATGACTACCAAGACGTTTGGACGGAAAATATTTTCAAGAAACGATTTTAACGAATTTAAAACTCGTAAACTTGTAAAAGTTTTTGTGTGCCCAACCAAGGCGGCCGTGTTCGTGTCGGATGGAGTGACAGAAATTTGCTTCTCTTCGATTCAGACCTTGCTCATGAAATCAGCAACGATCAAACAAAGGTACCTGATGAATAGTGTTCTTTTGTGTATTTTACTGTTTAATTTGATGTGTAAACGATGTAACTACGGTAATATGGCGAGTACTTGCGTGTGTTGTTTTCATGTTTTAGCTCGTAATTTTGTAGTTCTTGATATTCACCTCTGAAAATTATACTAAAACAATTATTCACCTCAGGCTCAGTGAATATTGTGAATATTTACCGAGACTTCGTCTCGGTAAATATTAATATTCACAATATTCACTGAGCCTGAGGCGAATAATTGTTAAACATAAGGTAATTTGAAGTGACGAAAACTGAACAAAATGGCTGGGAGACCACAACAGCGGAAGCCAATTACTGTAGACCCTAATGTGGTGTACAGAACAACGTTAACGTTGTTTTATATGTTCGAAAAATAATACAAAAACAAAAACGAAAACGAAATGAAAAAATAACAAAGAAACACAAATTGGTTCTCTGATCTTAAGGAAACATATTCCATATAGGCACTCCCCGTGGTCCGCGTGCGGAGTTTGCGACTGAGTGTGGACATTCAAGTAGCGATTCAGGTCCTAATAAAGATTACCATTAGTGCGACATCAAGGATATCTACTAATAAATAAAAAGAGTTTAAAGGAGCTATGTCACGATATTTTAAGTCATTCTTGTGAAGTGCAAAATCACCTTCAAACTGAAGAAAGCCTCAAAATAATAGTTTAATAAGGTAGAAAAACCCCAAAGAGGTAATAATAAACCAAACAGGAATAAGGATGGTTGAGGATGGACAAGATTAAGACAGAACTACAAACGCCGAACTTGAAAAAATTAGCCAAATTTTTCAAGATGCGCCATCCGTGACGTATAGCTCCTTAAACCAACATGTTTTACCAAAATAAGTGGTTGCAATTGAGAGAAAGATATGTTCAGTTCAATTTGAAACTTATACCAGTTTTATCGTTATGTGTTTGCCTCAGTTCTACACCTATTGTGCGAGCTATTGCTACATGCATATGTGTCACAGCTTGTGTTTGTTGGTGCATTGAAAGTTTACCTTTCATTTTATACAGAACAGATCTACATCAGCATCACCTTCATCATCAAACACGATCACGATACGACAAAAGATATTTTCAGTGGTGCTCAATAACCAGAGATAGTTGTTATGAGTTGCAATCCGGGGTCGTAAAAATGTAGAACGCCGCTCTCTCCCGGATGAAAATTGCGAGTTATGCCGAGTCATTGAGACGACCACCTGCTTCTTTTGAACAAAAATACACCCAAGCTTTTAGAGGCCATTTATGGCGTTTAAGTAATTTTTTTTGGACATTTCTGCGGTCCTTGTCATCCAAAAATTAATTAATTTGCACAATGATTAATGAACATATTTTGTCTTGGAAAACAGTTGGAGTAGTAGCTTCGGTTGATCTGGATATTTAATTTAAATTTCCAACGTAACGACGCTACCTTGCAATTGAACTCAGAATTAACTTAAATTTGCATTTCCTGATGCCAGCAAAATTTCTGATAAACATTTGTGCCATCTTTTGCGTGCGAGAGTAGCCGGGTTTTTGCCACGCAAAAAAATAATTCATTTCATGATTTAACAAATAAACACAAAATTAAATCACATGCAAAATGTTCGAAAATCATTTTTCTTACCTCGGAATTCCTAATATTGTGACCTTGTAGCAGTTTATCGTGCGCATAATTTCGGATAATCGAGCTTCTTTGTCGGCGTTTTCGTCAAGATCGCTCCATTCAGCGGTCTTATATAAAGCGACAGCACTTTCAAATTCAAAAGCTTTCATATCCAGTTTCACTCACTGGCAGCTGAGACATTCACAGCTAGAGATTAAGCAAATAACGAATTTTTAAACAGCAATTTGAAAGGCTCCAAATTTTGAATGAAATGCATAACTACAAAATGTAATATTTGTATTTATAATGATGGGCGAATAAAGTGGATTAATTTTTAAAAGCTCAGGTGAATTACGATTGCAATACAACTGACCCTGGTTTTGGACTTTGGATCCGCCAGGAATTAAAAAGATGAAGGCATAAACTGAAGACGATTCTGTTCAAGTTTATAGTTACAAGGACATCGGAGATAACAAAATATGACCATAGAAGGTCATTAAATATTGGAACATTTTGCCAATAAATTTGCCATATCCCGTTGCTAAATGGACGGGTACGGGTTCGAAAACAAACTTGTGCGGAATATTTATTTATTTGGTCCTTTAATAAATTTATTTGTGCCACGATAAAACTACGTTTAATTTCCGTACATTGCTTTCCTTTGCACACTTTTTCGCATGTGAAAAGCGCCGTGACTTTTCAATTTTTTCATTTTTTTTCCCATAAATTTATTCGGCTGTACTTGATTGCGAAATTTGTTTAAAATATTAACTGAGATCGGCTCGTAATAAACTGCGGTGAATTAACGAGGCCCATGCTACGAACAGACACACCAGGGCTTAAGAAAATAAGCTTTTTTTTTTCCAAGTTAATGAGCTTTGTAAAAATAATATAGGAATTATCATTACGTTTCATTTCTAAATTAACTTCATCTGAAGCTGCATCAATAAACATTTGCACACTAATTTGCATAATTGCGGCCGGCCCTAATTTGACCTACAAGTCACGGCAATTTGTGTTTGTGAACTGTTTATGCGTATGCTTTTCCTTGTGGCCGGAATTAGGGCCGCCAAAGCGAACCTCTATTTTCGATACTACAAGATTATCGATAAACAACAAAAGCTGTTGCTCTTACATATGCTAGGTAAATGTTGTGACAAGTCACATATCAAGTTTCAGCTCAAGGCAGTTCTACCAATGCGAGAATTGCACGTTCGTGTCTTTTCTGGCCAGAATTAGGACCACATACTGTACAGTAAAAACCCGCATATAAAAACCCTGAGTTTTCCGAGGCAGGCTGAAATGGTTCTTATGTATTGGATGTCTACTGAGAAATCCGGCTGTTTCGGTTCTTAACTAGGTTCTTATTTTTGACTAGTGAATACTTGTTGCTGCTGGCTATAAAATCAGTTTAATATGGGTGTAGTGTATATTATGCATTTCATCAGTAGATTATGGACCTCCAAAGCACATTTTGGTCTAAGCCTGTGTTTTCTGAGTTTTACTAATATTTCCAAATAAGAACCTGCTTCATTTGTCAGGCTGAAGTGGTTCTTATATATTGAGGGTTTAATTTGCCAATGTCAGCCTGCAGGTTCTTAATCCACAGTTTCTTTTTGGCTTGAAATCTTGCGGTTTTTTACTGTATACATTTTAAAACGTCAAGTAAGATGTTTTTATTTTCTTACTAAACTTTATGTTTTCCCAAGTTATTAAAATTGTGAAATTGTCCGTCGTTCCGTTATGATTTAAAAAATCGAAATAATGTGGGATTTTCTTACTATTTGTTGATCAAGTAATTTTGCATTAATTTACATGCATCTTTACAGCTTATACATTATTGTATTTTTTCCAAGATGGCGCTTTTTTAATGTATGACTGCATAATTATCATTGTCTGCGGCGAATTGTTATGGTAACCTGACAAAAATGCTGTGAGTAACCTGTGATAGACTAGCATCCCAACTCAGCTTTGTTCCTATTCGTTTCTTTCTTTGGCGGCCTGTGTGGGCCACTTTGGCCAAGTGCAGACTTACTTACCTTATTCAGAACACGAGGTGTATAGCAGGAAGTAAATAACACACCTTATCAGATACAGTCGAACCTCTACTAACGGCCACCTCTCTCTATAACGGCCACCTCTCTATAACGGCCAGGATTTTTCGTCCCGATCGTGCGCCGATCCATACACTTTACTCTTATTGAAACCTATCTACAACGGCCACCTTTCTACAACGGCCAGTCAATTCTGCACCAGGGTGGCCGTTGTGGAGAGGTTCAACTGTATACCAAATAAAAAATAAATGGGAATTTCAGTGGAAATCCACATAGTGGCTCTTCTCTTTCACTGTTTCCAGATCAAATTGGAATTTAGAAATGTGGGTTTTTACGGAGGGAGGACTGAAAACCGGAGAACCACCAGAGCAAGGATGAGAACCAACAACAAACTCAACCCTCAACCCAAATTTATGCGTCCGGTAAACTAAGTGCTGTATGACACAAATGATTCAAATTCTAAGAGCTTTAACATTCAGTATATCATTTTTCTTAGCTTTTGAAGCCATTTCTGCTATGTAAATGCTATGCAAATGTAAAAAAATTACATACAAGAAAATAAATTTCCCTTTACCTTATTACTTGACGTCACTTGGTACCAGTTCTACACTGGTTGGTCAAGGTCAAGATCAATTTCAAGATTATCTCGTGGTCTCCTGACGTTCTTTTTAAACCGCAAAAGAGATCACAGCAAGCTCTATATTGTTTGTGACACTTGCACGAAAAACGTTTGTTCAAATCTTGCTTTCCGACTTTAATTACTAACTGAGGCTCCTGTTACTAACTAATCTGCGCATATTGTGTTTTCCTTGGTCACGAAAAGATCTTTAGCCGAACAATAAGTGATATAACCAGAATAATCGAAGTTAATAACAAAAAAGTAGGACATTTATTTGGACTGATTTTCACGTTCAGACTGGTTAATGGTTCAGTCGTGATTCAATTTTTAGTTCAGTTCCGTTCAATTTAAAATCATTTCATATTGTTCAATTTACACATACATAATCGACATATAAGGACTGATTTGGTATATAAAGAGAAAATGTAGCAAAACAATAACAGTAATTAAAACTTACTTCGATTTGTATTTGCTTGTCAATAAATCGGTTATTCTTCTTCAGTATTTCTCCTGGATACAGCCTTCGTCATATTTGTTGAGACAATCAGAAATAGTTAGCAAAAATGTTTCCCCCTTCCTCGTCCCAAGGTTGTCAGTTCACGGCCGATTAATGTCACTCAGGAACAATTCAACATGTAAGGGGTAACGGGGTGTTTAAACGATTTGTGACGAGGGTTGTAGCTTGACCTGGCAGGAAAATTAATTACATTTCCTTTCAGAGTGTGACAGAATAAGTGTTTATTTTACAGAAAATTAAAACAAATGTATTATTGGAGTATGTGTTAAATTGCTCGCGCTAATGTCTACTAAGAGCGCAAGACATTTTTGCATCTCAATTCAACAACAACAACAACAACAACAACAACTTTATTCAATTTTTTAAATATAAAATTCAATAAACGCGAAGGTGGACAGATCAATGTGTGATCATAATTGTTCGGCATGAGGTATTGACAGTAAAGTAATAATTTTAAATTATTTCAGTCACCACTGAGCACTATATCACCTACAGCAGTTAGAACCGGGAAAAAGGTCTGACATCGATGTAGATACAATTTATAAAATTAGAGTGAAAACTAACGGTACCATACATTACAATAATAATGATAAATATGGATACGAAATTGCCTTGTTACCCTTTAGTTCTCACAATTAATACAAGGAAGTGGCCATAAATAGTAATTAGTATTGTTGGGACAGAATAGCAATTTTTAAACAGCACGTAAAACCCTCGTCACAAATCGATGAAACACTCCGCTCCCCGTTAAAATCTTGAGTTGTTTCTGAGTGACATTAATCGGCCGTGAACCAATTTGAAGGGGAAGGGGAAACTATTTCTGATTGTTTCAACAAATGTGACAGAGTTGTAGCCAAATTCAACTTTTTAAAGCCTTCAGGTTATTGTTATTAAACAATAAAAAGCAATCAAAAAATATTTCTAAATCGATTAAAATCTTACCACAGCCTGAGCATGTGATCCCACCCGCCTACAAGTAATTTCATCTTTGCTTCAAATCAAAGTTTGTGCCCACAGGAGAGCACTTTTCTTAGGGATTAAAACACGATATGTTTCCCCGGCAATTTTATTTGATACCCGAATTGAATACCAGTTGGATCAGAACTAAACTTTGTCATGTTTCGCGGAAAAATTATGTTTGCCTGGGGAATATTGATGTTTTTCCTCGTTTGGAGCTGACATCAACACAAAAAACAAAGCCTTCGGTAAGATTTCTAGCAAGCTTGCCAAGTCAGTGATTAGGGCAGCAAAGCCATGATCAGTTGAGAAATCATGAAATTGACGTCCTGTCAGCTCAGAGACAGCGCATTTTGTTCTCGGGAAGGAAAATCTGAGCCGCGTCACAGATAGAACATCTGAAAAATATTAGCCTCATACGCAAGTTCTTCATACGCAATCCGCCTCAATCTTCCCCATTCTTTTCCATCCTTGTCCCTTTTTGGCTTATTGTTTCCTCTTTTGTGTTTTTCTACCTAAGACAACTATTATTCGGAGCTAGTTTTCTTCGATCTGAAAGCAATTTTAATTTGGTGTTTTTCTACCTTAGTAAACTATTATTTTGTGGCTTTCTTCAATTTGAAGGTGATTATTATTATTTTGCACTTCACAAAAATGGCTTAAAATATCGTGACATAGCTCCTTTAAGATATCTTGACATAGGTCTTTTAACGAAATGTCACCTTTCTGGACATAATTTTTTCCATGTAGAAGAGTCAAACGACTTGTGAAATTATGAAAAGTTGTAAGACATTTATAAGGGTAGGTCATCTGTAGGTGAAGAATTCTTGGAATTGATTCAGCCGCTTCACTAAAAAAAAAGGAGTTGTCCTTCCATCAGGGCAATCTCTGTCACCACAAAAAAGTATGTTTGTAAGGAAGCTAAGAAGTGACATTAACCCTGTGAGTGACAGCTTGCTTTAGAAAAACGCATTTTTTAACAGAAAGGGGTACAATTAATAAGTATGTGCATTTTTTCTCATACCAAGCCGTATTATTAAGCTCAGCATCTGAGCAAGGAACGTAACAACAACGAAATCATTTTGATTGTTATAATTCTTATATCGACGTATATATTCTTTTCATCTATTTCACTGAGCTGGTCAAGATAGTTTTATCTCTTACAACAGGATAATAATGCGAATTTGCAGTGGATTAAAATGACCGGAGAATAAGCTCGTTTTTTTTTACAACACAAGGCATTGCTGACTTCAGTTTTATTGCGTGTTCTTACTAACGGGTCGGAACTTTTTAAAATTAAAACCGTTCTCTACCAGTTCTCTTCCTTATATTAATTGTGAGAACTAAAGGGTTAACAAGGCAATTTCAGTATCCATATTTATCATTATAAATGCAATGTACGGTATCGTTAATTTTAATTTTACAAATTGTATCTAAATCAGACCTTTTTCTCTGTCCTAACTCGGTTACATTTCGTACATACTTTATTTGGTGACGTTAGGTTATTAAGTGCTGGTAACTGAAATAATTTAAAATTACTGCTTGTCAATACCTCATGTACAATTATTATCACACATTGATCTGTCCATCCTCGAGTTGAATTGAGATGCAAAAATGTCTTGTGCTTATGACGTTTAAAAAAATTACCTTTCTTGCGGAAGAATACATTTGTCTTAAAGGGGCAGTATCACGGGATTTGATGTCATTTCGAAAACCAAAAAACGTTTTTGTATTAACAGAAAACTAAAAATAATGGTCAAATTTTGTTATAAATTACCATCCTAGTGTACTAAAACTGTCAATAAGTGTCTCTAGCCATAGAAACTGGGTCGGAATGGATCGCAATTTGCAAAAATGTTAGGCTAACAGTTTTTCAATTTCTCGCATTTTCGTTTCCAAAATGTACTAGAACAGACCATAATTTGTTCCTCTTTCAAGAATTTGGTTGATTTCTTTTTCTTGGTGTTCTAGAATTATTTTGTAAATAAAAAAGGTACTGAAGCACAGTTTTGACCATAAAAGGTCAAAATCCCCGTGATACTGCCCCTTTAAGTTTTCTGTAAAACAAAAGAATATTCTATCACACTGAAAGGACATTTAATTAATTTTCTTCCCAGGTCAAGCTAGGTAAATTCAATTTTTTAAATACTTTTTATATTGTTTTTAAACAATAACAAACAATCAAAGAATCATTCTTAAATAGATTAAAATCTTACCACAGTCTCAGCATCTGATCCCACCCGCCTACAAGTTATTTCATCTTTGCTTCAAATGAAAGTTTGTGCCCACAGGAGAGCACTTATTCTTAGGGATTCCTTGAAACTCGATATGTTTCCCCGGCAATTTTATTTGGTACCAAATTGAGTACCAGTTGGATCAGAACTAAACTTCGCCATGTTTCGCGGAAAAATTATGTTAGCCTGGGGAATATTGGTGTTTTTCCTCGTTCTGGAGCTGACATCAACACAAAAGACAAAGCTACCCTCTGTAAGATTTCTTTTTGTATTAAGAGTGCAAAGTCAGTGACTAAGCCGTGATTGAGAAGTCGATCGCGAGTTGACGTCCTGTCAGAGACAGCGCATTTTGTTATCGGGAAGGAAAATCTGCGCTGCGTCACAGATAGAACATCTGAACAATTTTAGCTTGAATTTTCCAAGTTCGTCATTCGCAATCCGCCTCAATTTTACCTGGTGTTTTTCTACCTAAGACAACTATTATTCGGAGCGATAATTTTAATTTGAACATAGCAAAATGTCTTATAAGATATCGAAGAGTCTAACGAAAACTGTGTCTAGTAGGGCCTCCACAGACTACAGAGTTAGTTGTCGACAACTATTTAGTTGTCGATCATAAAAAGTTGTCGATGACAAAAAAGCCAGTGTGTGAAGCTAGTTATCGATAACTAATGCCCTTAGTTATCGATAACTAGCTTCTCACACACTGGCTTTTTTGTTATCGACAACGTTTTGTGATCGACAACTATTTTAGTTTTCGACACAACTATCTCTCTAGTCTGTGGAGGCCCTTTAGACTGAATCCAAACCGAATATATGGCAATCAGTAACAAAAAATAATTCGAATTTAATAGTAGTGGGGTTAAAAGCGGCTGGAGAATAAGCTCAACTAAGTTTTATCTTTTAATTTCAGGGCACAAATAGCAAACCGGGAAAGGACGGCGAGGTAAAATATTATTTCTTACTTCACAAGGCATTACTATAACGGCAATATATTATTTTCATCTATTTCACTGCTGGTGAAGATAGTTTTGCCTCTTAGACATGCAATTAAGGGTAAGTCGATCGAAGAAAAAGTGCCCGCAACTGGAGCTGGCCGCTTACGGAAATGTGCAAATACAGAGTTTGTATGAGATACAGTTCAAATGGGGTTTTGTCAAGGCGGTCGTAAGTAGAGCTGTCCGGTGTCTGCTTTGAGAGCTTCGACTGTAATACGAATTAAACTGTCCGGAGAATCAACTCAACTTTTTATCTTTCAGGTAACAAATACCAAACCAGGAAAGGACGGCGAGGTAAAATATTTGTTTTACAACACAAGACATTGCTGACTTTAGATTTATAGCGTGTTCTAACGGGTCGGAACATTTTAAGTTCAACCGAGAACTAAAGGGTTAATAAGACAATTTCATATCCATATTTATCATTAAAAATGTAATGTATGGTACCGTTAATTTTCATTCTAATTTTATAAATTGTATCTACATCAGACCTCTTTCTCGGTCCTAACTAGGTGATCAACTTTAAAATTACTTCTTGCCTGAATACCTCATGTAACAATTATGATCACAAATTGATCTGTTCATCTTCGTTTTTATTGCATTGAGATGCAAAAAGGCCTTGCGCATATGGCGTCTTTAAATCAATGTAATTAATGGTCTCAACTGAGGTTTTACAAAAGTAATATAATCTCTGTGAATTACTGGCTGACGATCAAAATCTTGCAATATCTATTTAATTCTTGAATGTTTCTTTGGCGGATGGATGGGAGGATGGATCGATGGACAGAAGGACAAAATTTATTTCACTGCTGGTGAAGATAGATCTTACGTCTTAGATAAGGGTTAGACAATTTTGTTAAATGTATCATTAGAAATAGGCCATTTCCGAGTTGCGTTTTACCTCAGTTTCAAAACGAGTCCTGGTGCACAACTTTTCATATGGAAATGAGTTTGACTTGCACGTTTATTGTCTTGCAAATCAAACTCATTTCCATAACAGAGGTTGTGCACCAGGACTCGTTTTGAAACAGAGGCAAAGGGAACTCGGAAATGGCCTATTGATCTCACCAGGTACTGGAACGAGTATTTTCATTCTTGTGGCTCAATGGCAGTTATTACAGATGTCAGCGGTTTGACATGCAAACGAGGCGAAACGGTCAATCTGGTATTGTTAGCCGTTTGACATGCAAACGAGGCGAAACGGTCAATCTGGCATTGTATTGTCCCATTAGCCTCATTTGTAGGCTCGATTACCAGATGCTGTTCGGGAAAATGGGCCAGAACGAAGACCGGACTCAAGAGAGCGGCGGAAATCGAGCCTAACTCGTTTGCATACTTTTTAAAAACAAAAGAATATTTGACTGCGGGCTCAACAGTAATAACAGCTATTTGCTTTGGTAAAACTGAAGTTACTCCTTTAAAGATATTTTCACCTTAAACTAGTGGAATTTAGCTTCTCTAACTGACACAGAACAAATCAAATAGAGAAATGTGTATTAGATGGCGCTCCGAGTAAAGCCTGAGCATTTAATAATAATTCGAATTCGCAATGGGATTAAAATTGTTCAAGTAAGTTGTATCTTTAATTTCAGGTTTCAATTGGAAAACCAGGAAAGGACGGCGGCGGGGTAAAATTTTTTTTTCTTACATTACAACGGTATTGTTGACTTCACATTAGTTGCGTATTCTGATTGGTCAGAACTTTCTCATGTTTCACCGTTCTTTACCAGTGTCCAAAATCAGGGCGTAATTCTTGAATGTCATTACTGGTCTCAGCTGAGGATTTTACAAAATTACTGGCGGACGATCAAAATCTTGCCATCTATCTTGAATTTTTCTTTGGCGGATGGCACAGGTGGGTGGATGGAGCGATGAACGGACGGACGGACGTAGACGGGTGAAAAAGAAGAGAGACCCTGGGAACGAGTTGCGTAGACGGATGGATGCGTGGCCACTGCGCGCGTTGTGTTGTGGTCGTGTCATTGATTTAATTTGTTTTATTTGTTCCACCAGGATAATTATAGTACAGGAGGTTACGGCAACACCTTTGACGTAAGTTTTTTTCCAAATAAATTAATGTATATTTTTGGGAGTACTATTTACTTTGAAAAAACGTAAATATTTGTTTCTTGCTACAGAACAACAACAACTTTAACAGCAGTGCTATGTACAAAATAATATTTTTCACTGAGCTTTGAAGTAAAACCATAAACAAATATAATTATTTTTGTAATTTGTATCGCGTCGATTTAATACAGTAAAATAAGTCACTCAAGAGGGGAAAGGCTTAAAATTGTATTTCAAGTACATATGCTTAGAGGCGGGGGGGGGGGGGGGGGGGTAATAACTAGGGATATTACCTAATATTTTCCTACATGAAGCCCATTTTCCAACCCCCTCCTGATAATTATTGTACAGTCACTAAGTGGCTGTGTTAGTGATTCATCGTTTAATTGATTGATTGATTGATCAATTGATTGATTGATCAATTGATAGATGGATTGATTGATGATCCATCGATCAATTGATTGATTGATGATTGATTGATTGATAGATGGATGATTGATTACATGATTGAATTAATTAGTAAGTTGCTTATTTATTTATTTATTTATTTATTTACTTATTTTCAGGCCAATGAAGGAAAGGTAACAAGATCATTCTTAAATCGATTAAAATCTTACCATCCGCCTACAAGTATTCATATTTGCTTCACCACCAACATTGTATAATAATGTTGGTGTTTTTCCTCGTTCTGGAGCTCAGACATCAACACAAAGAACAAAGCACCCATCTGTAGGATTTCTTCTTGTATTACTTTAAGCTAGGAAAGAGTGAAAGTCAGTGATTAGGACAGCTAAGCCGTGATTGAGAAGTCGCGAATTGACGTGTCAGAGACGGCGCATTTTGTTCTCGGGAAGGAAAATCTGGGAACTCGCATCGCAAAAATGACAAATGAAATTTCACTTTGATAAATTTTTTCCTGAAGAGTCTAACGACTCGTGCAATTATTAAAGTCATAAGGCATAGCAAGGGTAGATCCTTGTTTTCAGTTCATAGATTTAAAAGGGCCGAATCTGAATGAACTCAACTATAAGTTTTATCTTTAATTTCAGGGAGGAAAGAAGAATTCGGGAAAGGGCGGCAAGGTAAATGAAATATATTTCTTACATCACAAGGCATTGCTGACTGCAGATTACTTTCGTGTTCTAACGGGTCGGAACTTTTTTTACAAATCTTTAAAGTTACATTAAAGGAGTTATGTCACGATATTTTAAAACATTTTTCTGAAGTGCAAACTCACAGTTTAAATTGAAGAAAGCCTCCAAATAACAGTCTACTAAGGTAGTTTAACACCAAAGAGGTTATAATCAACCAAACCAAATTGGCCAATTTTTTCAAGATGCGACATCCGTGACGTAGCTCCTTTAACATGGTTAGAAACAGTGTCCAAAAATAAAACGGCGTAAGTGTTGAATGTCATTAATGGTCTCAACTGAATATTATACAAAAGTAACAATTTCTTTGTGAATTGCTGGCAAACGATCAAAATTAAAATCTATTTTTTTTTAATTCTTGAATGTTTCTTTGGCGGATGGATGGGAGGATGGATGGATGGATGGACAGAAGGAAAAATTCCATTACCATGTTAAAGGAGCTACGTCACGGATGTCGCATCTTGAAAAAATTGGCCAATATTTTCAAGTTCGTTGTTCGCAATCTGTCTTAATCTTCTCCATCCTCAACCATCCTTGTCCCTGTTTGGTTTATTATAACCTCTTTGGTGTTAAACTACCTTAGTAGACTGTTATTTTGAGGCTTTCTTCAATTTAAACTGTGAGTTTGCACTTCAGAAAAATGTAGCTGGGGAAGATAGATTTTACGTGTTAGATAAGAGTAATGTCTTTATATTAGAAAATGTTCTTAGATGGTCGAGTACTTGGACGAGTTTTTTCACGCTTGTGGTTCAGTTTGCTTTAAAAAAACTCAAGATCGTGATATAGATCTAGCCTCCTCCGCAGGCAACTCCTGGGTCTCCGGGGTCTGGGGCAAGAAAGGGGCAAAAGAGCGGGAACTGGGGCCGAGGCGAGCGATCCTTCCTTTTCCTCTCTTCCTGTCCCCCACCCCACTCAGTCACCTTTTTGTCCTCCGTACCAGTCTCTCACTCGTGCCTTTATGTAAGAGTTGCCTGCGGAGGAGGCTAATATAGCTCCTTTAAGGTATCATTTAGCACATCCTATAGAAAAATGTGTATTACATGGCGACTCGAGTAAAGCCTGAGCACTGATTAATAACGCGAATTCGCAGTGCGATTGAAATTGTCGAAGAACTGAGCTCAACTAAGTTTTGTTTTTAATTTCAGGCTACAAATGGCAAACCAGGAAATGGCGGCGGCGGGGTAAAAGTTTCTTTTTCTTACATTACAAGGTATTGTTGACTTCGCATTAGTTGCGTGTTCTGATTGGTCAGAACTATCTCATGATTCACCGTTCTTTACCAGTGTCCAAAATCAGGGCGTAATTCTTGAATGTCATTCGCTGGTCTCAGCTGAGGATTTTACAATTTATTGTCGGTGAATTACTGGCGGACGATCAAAATCTTGCCATCTATCTTCTTAGGCGGATGGCACAGGTGGGTGGCTGGACAGATGAACGGACGGACGGATCTTGCATAGACGGTGGATGCGTGTCCACTGTGCGCGTTGTGTTGTGGTTGTAGATTTTTTTCCAGGTTAAATAAAGCTTTTATTATTATTATTATTGTTGTGTCATTGCATTTAATTTGTTTTATTTGTTCCACCAGGACAATGGTCGTGTAGGAAGCTACATCAACACCTTTGACGTACGTTTTTTCCAAATAAATTAATGTATATTTTTGGGAGTACGTTTTACTATTGAATACTAACAACTGAAAGGCTTAACAAGGGTTTGGTTGTGTTCATTCCAGGACAACGAAAGTGTAGACGCAGATAAGAACGAGGTAAGAAGTAAAAAGTAACTGTACCTGGCTCGGCATTCATACACACTGGTCTGACAGATAACACACTGGTCAGACAGATCGCACACTGGTCAGACAGATAACACACTGGTCAGACAGATAACACACTGGTCAGACAGATAACACACTGGTCAGACAGATAACACACTGGTCAGACAGATAACACACTGGTCAGACAGATAACACACTGGTCAGACAGATAACACACTGGTCAGACAGATAACACACTGGTCAGACAGATAACACACTTGTCAGACAGATAACATACTGGTCAGACAGATAACACACTGGTCAGACAGATAACACACTTGTCAGACAGATCACACACTGGTCAGACAGATAACACACTTGTCAGACAGATAACACACTGGTCAGACAGATAACACACTGGTCAGACAGATAACACACTGGTCAGACAGATGACACACTGGTCAGACAGATAACACACTGGTCAGACAGATAACACACTGGTCAGACAGATAACACACTGGTCAGACAGATAACACACTGGTCAGACAGATAACACACTGGTCAGACAGATAACACACTGGTCAGACAGATAAAGAAGTCGATTACACTACAGACCGTATTACTAACCCCAGTCTTGGAAGAGCAAAGAAGCTACGTCACGTACATGTATGACGGGGGTGATCGTCGGAAATTCTTAAAGAAATTCCTAACAGAAGAAAAAGAAAATCCTACCATAATGTTGTTTTGTGGGCATGGTTTGAATTCTTTTTCACGCCTAAAAGGTACCAATTATAAAACAACAAGTAGTTCCGGGAACCCCCTCCCCGTGGGAAAACTATGGACTATATTTTTCAAGTTTGTCGTTCATAATCCACCTCAATCTCAAAAAAAAGGAAAAAGAAAGAAAGATATACAATGAAATTGTGCTATAATTTTCAAAAATTTTGAAAAAAAAGGGCACCATATTGAAGCTTTTTGAAGACCAAAACCAAAACCTACGCCAACTTTTGTTGTCACTGATTCAAGATCAGAGGGAATTTTATTCCTGGCTCGCTGAAGCTTGCAGCTTTGGTGCTTTTGTTCTCGTTCAATTTACCAGTTACCGTTATCTTTCCTTTTGTAGACTAGATATCAGACGGGAGGCTACGTCGACACCTTTATGCCGACGGTAAGTTTATTTGATGAGGCGATTTTGGTACGTTCGATGTTTTATCAGGTATCGTACACGCGTCATAAACATTCATTCTCGACGAGACAGTGAAGTATGATATACGTATATACTATATTTATCAGTTTTTATGTAGAGACATAGGCCCGGTTCAAACGTCGCGCTATCGTCGTGTCGAACTCAATTGATCAATTAAGTTCGACTGTAGCGCGACTGTAGGTTTAAGTTCGTCGTTCGTAATTCATCCCAATATTCTCCAAAGTTCTGAATGTTATTCATCCATGTTCCTTTCAATACATAACTGTTAACTCTTTCATGTTTTTATACCTTACTATTATATATGCTGACGTTTCAGACTCCGATTTGAATATTTTACATGACAGAGTACCTTTATAAGTCGGACAATTCATGTACAAAAATCGATTGTAGAAAAATTTTACAAATTAAAACCCATATTGCGATTTCTAATGCATCAAATGATTTTGTCTTGCGCGACTAGTCTAGACGTACAATTCACGCGACGCAACGTGCTCGAGCAAAAACTAAGCTATTCTGGATATCCCCAAGATTTTGTAAATTTGCCAAAATTAAGACCGTGTCCACATGAGACACGTTTGACAAGTTGTCGTCTTTTTACGCGTTTCGTCCGGCAGCTTTGACGAATGGCTGTGTTATTGATTGATTGATTGATTTGATTGATTGATTGATTGATTGATTGATTTGATTGATTGATTGATTGATTGATTGATTGATTGATTGATTTGATTGATTCAATTGATTGATTTGATTGATTGATTGATTGATTGATTTGATTGATTGATTGATTGATTGATTGTTTGATTGATTGATTGATTGATTGATTGATTGATTTGATTGATTTGATTGATTTGATTGATTTGATTGATTTGATTGATTGATTGATTGATTGATTGATTGATTGATTGATTGATTGATTGATTATGATTGATTGATTGATTGATTGATTGATTGATTGATGATTGGTTGATTGATTTGATTGATTCAATTGATTGATTTGATTGATTTGATTGATTTGATTGATTTGATTGATTGATTGATTGATTGATTGATTGATTGATTGATTGATTTGATTGATTGTTTATTTATTTTCAGGGCAACTAAAGGCAAGGGTAGAAAGGTAACAAAGTTACATTTCAGGTCATAGCTATAGTAATTAACAGATATAATGAAGGACTATCGTGATTTTATCTCTTTTTAGTTCTTTTAACCCTCGACGTACATCCAAAGTCATACCCCACGATCGTACAAAAGGGGAGGGGGGAGGGGAGGGTAGATGCATGGAACCCCCTCTTGTGTTTTCGTATAAGACACATCGAATGTATTGTGGCATTAGTACAGAGCCCCGAGCTTGCTCTACCAAATAATATTATAGTTATTTGTCTTTTATGACGTCATTGAATCCGCCATTTTGGATTTCGCAATTTTCTCAAGTTGTCAGAAAAAAGCAACCAATGATACAAAATTATTGCATATCAATAATGGGATGTTATAATATGTACTAATATTGGAAAAAATTATCACTACAACCGAAAAGCTATATCTGAAAAGTCTAAATTTGAGTAAACTTGCATGTCATATGTCAACCTGTCACATCAAAATGTTCGGGAGGGATGAATGAACAGCTATAAAGTTTGAGCATCCCAGAGTAAATGTAAATTTCCACAAAACCTTAAGGGGGTGGTATACAGCCCCCCCCCCCCCCCCCCCCCACTCACCTCGTTTGACATTTTGAGTTAAGTTAAATTTAAATCCCTTACATATAAACTCAATTTTCAAAATTCAATAATCCTGCGCTATTTCTGAGATATATCAATAATCTTGAATCAAATCGTTATCAAACTCCAGGAAAGAGAAATATCTAATAGTTTTTCTTCGTTTTTATCACCCTTTCAAGCCTCGTTCCAAGCGAGACAAGACAATTAGGTGTTGGGAGTTACCGCTACAAAGATAACAAATATTACAAGTCATGCGGGAAGCAGATGGAGCTGAGCAACTACTTATTGGAATGTAGAATGTAGTTTGGTGTAGAAATAAAGCACATCATAAAATCTAGTTGTTTGTTTACTATCAAGACATGTATAATATATAGCTGAATTTAGGAAAACGTGCTTTATGAAAACTGCAGCATTTTTACTGCAACTACGCTAAAACCCGAGTTTTATCACTCAGATAACACTTGAAACCACGCTAAAGAGAAGGGCGAAAAGGAGAAGGAAGAGCAGAGAGGAGAAAAAGAGACTGGCATACCTGATATTTTTATTTTTGCCTACTTTAGAAGAAAAGCGTCAAAATGATGCAATTTTCATCGAGCACGTTTTCATAAATGCAGCTATATGGAGTTTGTTAGTCTACGTAGCAGGCACTGGAGTACTCTTGAGCGCGAGTTGGAAAGGTGCGTACGAGCTAGGGAAGGGAACGCAGGGGAACAAGCTTTTCCCTTCTTCTTCGCGCATCTCTTCCCTCGCGTACGCCCCTAAAAACTCGCACTCTTCTCCACTCCAGAAACGTTTTGCGAGGGTGGCTCATCGATGTGATACGCCAGGATTTTGCACGTATATTCGGAGTAAGGGTTCGGAAACGGACGCGTCATAAAATCACAAGACGCAAGTGTACCGGCGGTGTTCGGATAGTGGAGACCGACGCGAAAGAGCGGCGAGAAAAAAAATGTCGAGGGGATTGGAATACATGGGGCGAAAAAAACGCCTGCAACTGATTGTTTACAAAAGCTCTTCCCGGTATACCAGATTCTGCTATACCCTCTGCTTGGAGAATGTTGATAGTTGTTGTCAAAACTCCTGGTTATACCGCAAAAGAGGATGATCCAAGAGAACACATCCCCCATACATGGGCCTCTTCCAATGATAATTTTTTCAATCTAATTTTAGCACGTGGTCATAACTGCGCAGCTATTTTAAGGAAGACACCTGATTGGTCAGTTGTAATGACGTAATGAAATTTAAGATTTGGCAGCTTTGCTGTAACACATTGAGAAACGCGATCACATCTTTAAATTTCGATTTACGTAGATGGACGTCAACACGACGGCGAGAAAAATCTTCGCAATGACATCTGATCCTCTGATCATTGGCCGCGCGACCATGGGAACGAGAACTAAAATAACTTACACAGCGTGGCGCGAAGCTTAAAATAGATTGAAAAAACTATCATGGGTCATGTGGATGTGTTCTCTTAGATCATCCTCTCTTGTATACCGTAAAGAGCTTTTGTTAAAAATGTTCACATGCGTTCTTTCGGTCCCCTCTCTCCAAATCCCCTCGCCTTTATTTTTTTCTTACCGCTCTTCGAGTTGCTCCCCACTAATAGGCCGGTGATTTAAAATGAATTACGAGGCATGTCTGCGGTTGACACATTTTAATTCCCTTCATTATTTGAAAATACGCTTTGGTGGAAAACTCGTGCCACGTTATCAAATACTATTAATAATAAAATTTGGAAACAGATGTATAAAAAAAAAACACTCTGATAAGCTTAAAGATGATTTCCAGTCCGTACTGCGCATACTCAGGGTCTGTTTTCATTTTTGTTTTGAATTTGTTGATACGTTACACTTTGGTGATAGCGTACATGAAGTTTTTGAGTCCGCCATTACGGGTCGTCAAGTTTCTGAATGCTCGATGAGCTGAAACGTCGGTTTCAATCTCGTTCCCAGAATCATCGTTTACCATTGTCCAGCGGTGGAGCGGCCAACAAGGACCTCTGGGTGGAAGCGATCCGCCATGACAGGATTATTGGACTTCCGGTTCTACTGCGCATGTGTTCGACTCCATGTTTCAACTAACGGACGCCAAGATTCTTGGACTTCCGGCCTTACTGCGCAGGTCAGGCGGATCACTCTATCCCAGAGGTCCTTGTTGGCCGCTCCACCGCTGGACAAGGGTAACGAGGACTCTGGGAACGAGACTGGACAAGGGTAACGAGGACTCTGGGAACGAGATTGCGTCGGTTTGGGATAACGCCGAAGTTCTTCTACTCGTTTATTATTGTTTGGCAAGGATATCTGGCGTCAATAATGAAGAAAAATGTAAGTTTGTACAGCAATTTCTATTTTCGCTAGTATTTACATTCCTTCGTGTGGGACTCATAAACATTGCAGGCGGAGATTGCGCAGTACGGACCGTAAATCATCTTTAATTTCGTCACACTTCATAATCAATCTCGTTCCCAGAGTCCTCGTTACCCTTGTCCAGCGGTGGAGCGGCCAGCAAGGACCTCTGGGGGAAAGCGATCCGCCATGACAGGATTCTTGGACTTCCGGCTCTACTGCGCATGTGTTCGACCCCATGTTTGAACTAACGGACGCCAATATTCTTGGGCTTCCGGTGTTACTGCGCAAGTCAGGCGGATCATTCTATCCCAGAGGTCCTTGCTGGCCGCTCCACTGGTGGACAAGGGTAACTAGGACTCTGGGAACGAGATTGCTTTATAATACGTTCGAAATACGTGATGTAAGCCATCAGATCTCTATTGTATTCTTCAGTGTCTATCTCTGCTATCTCTTTTCATTAGTTACAAAACGTCAATTTCCAATGCTTCGCTCTCCTCAAAAGCAAAATAATGCCTGTATTCGACTTGCAAAATTTATTTTTGTCATTTGTTTTAACGTTATCTACAAGTTGCCGAGATAGCTCAGTTGGGAGAGCGTCAGACTGAAGATCTGAAGGTCCCTGGTTCAAATCCGGAGAGTTCGTATGAGCTCTGAATAATCCCGGGTCTCGGCACATCTTTTTTTTTGCTTTCAGCTCGCGCATCTTGAACTGCAACATCAATTTACTTTACTTTTGCAATTTTACACTCAAAGAACTTTAACTTTCTTTCCACAGCATTCTTTCTAAAAAAGCGTGCAAACAAAATCCCCCCAAATCTGCAGCGTATTTGTCAGCGATTGCTTGAGTTTCTAATCCAAATTCATGACAACGAGGGTGAAAGGGGGACACTTTTCGGTGATGATTTTAAAGAGGATAAAAGGGGGACGTTTTCGGTGGTGATTTTAACGAGGGTGAAAGGGGGAAAGTTTCCGGTGGTGATTTTAACGAGGGTGAAAGGGGGCGTTTTCGGTGGTGATTTTAACGAGGATGAAAGGGGGACACTTTTCGGTGGTGATTTTAACGAGGATAAAAGGGGGACGTTTTCGGTACTGATTTTAACGAGGGTGAAAGGAGGACGTTTTCGGTGGTGATTTTAACGAGGGTGAAAGGGGACACGTTTCGGCGGGGATTTTAACGAGGGTGAAAAGGGGGACGTTTTCGGTGGTGGTTTTAACGAGGATGAAAGGGGGATATTTTTCGGTGGTGATTTTAAAACGAGGATGAAAGGGGGAGGTTTTCGGTACTGATTTTAACGAGGATGAAAGGGGGACACTTTTTGGTGGTGATTTTAACGGGGGTGAAAGGGGGACAGTTTTCGGTAGTGATTTTAACGAGGATGAAAGGGGGACGTTTTCGGTGGTGATTTTAACGAGGGTGAAAGGGGGACGTTTTCGGTGGTGATTTTAACGAGGGTGAAAGGGGGACAGTTTTCGGTGGTGATTTTAACGAGGATAAAAGGGGGACGTTTTCGGTACTGATTTTTAACGAGGCTGAAAGGGGGACACTTTTTGTGGTGATTTTAACGGGGGTGAAAGGGGGACAGTTTTCGGTAGTGATTTTAACGAGGATGAAAGGGGGACGTTTTTCGGTGGTGATTTTAACGAGGGTGAAAGGAGGATGTTTTCGGTGCTGATTTTAACGAGGGGTGAAAGGGGGATATTTTCGGTGGTGATTTTAACGAGGATGAAAGGGGGACGTTTTTGGTGGTGATTTTAACGAGGGTGAAAGGGGGTTATTTTCGGTGGTGATTTTAACGAGGGAGAAAGAGGGACAGTTTTCAGTGGTAATTTTAACGGGGGGGGGGGGGGGGGGACACTTTTCGGTGGTGATTTTCACGAGGGTGAAAGGGGACGTTTTCGGTGGTGAAAAACGCATTCTACCAAATTTTATGGCAAATCAGACCGCTAAAGTTTAGCATTGTTTTGGGATTAGGTACTCGGTACAACATGGCATTATTTTCGTTTGCATTAGTCGAAGATGTCACCAGTCCTGATTATTTTAAAACCTTTAAACTTTGATCGAAAAAAATGAATTCAAGTTTTACAGTACAGGCCTGTATATGAGTACTCTCCTTAATGTATACCTCAAACACAGACCTCTCTCTAAAGCAGACACCTAAGTGGATACCTATCACATTTCCTCCCCTTATTTTTTATCTTTTTTTAAAGGTAGCCTTCTCTGTTGGAACAAATCGCCATTGAATTGTTGGAAATATTGTCGAAATTGTTTTTAAATAAGACATAGAAAAAATTGAATACAAATATCAGCCATTTGGGGGTTTGGATTTCCGCACGCGGCGCAATTTTGTATCATGACGTCACATGGTTGCAACTATCAGAAAAGAATAGCTCAACAACACAATAATATTTTATTTGTAACAAAAAGAAAGAAAACTTACAATTCGTCTTTGACAACGAAACATCTGCTTCGTCCCCAGGTGTCACTCTTGGTCATCTGCATGGAGTTGTGGGACTCATCAACCATCGCGCTCCCTGTTTTCCCGCCTTTTTCCGACGCGATAATGTAACAGGGAGGACAAAACGTCATAGAAATCCAAAATGGCGCCCGAGGGTTTGTAAAGAGCGTAAAATGGCAGGAGATTTGTAGCCATGAATTTTATTACTGTTGTTTGCAACAAATGTTTGTTATGTCTAGACTATTGTTTCGATTAATTTAATGGCAATTTGGTTCCAACGAGGGTTGTACTCGAGCCAATTTGAAAGTAAATTTTTCCAAATGTATTTTTTCACGTCAAGAAAGCAATTAATGGAATTGCCACAGGGATGCCATGTACGTTTCTTTTTAATTGTAACACATTGTTTTCTTTGTTAACTTACATGGGTCCCTATTCTGGAGATGTAAAATAGGTTTGTTTCAAATCGACTTACTGCACGTAAAGGGAAATCCGGTACAGTTTAAGGGAGGGTTTGGGCATGCATGTAATCGTTGTATTGTAAGTATTATCTTCGCGGAAAAAAATCATCGAGAAGCTGCTTTAAAGGTCTTGTACAGTATTAAACCTTGTAAGCCCCCTTTTCAGGCGACTGTGTCCCGCTGGAAAATTGTATAACGACTCGTAAACAATAAACCACCAGGGTATAAATATAAATAGACCATAAAAATAATTTATAACAAACCTATTTCAGTAAACTACAATAATTAATAAAGGGAAAACTAGAAGTAAAAAGAATCCAACACTGAGAACAAGCTCTTACACGGTATATAAAGATTAAAACTGAACTGGACAATTAATAAAGACTAACTTGTCAATATCTCATTCAAGGCTCTCTTAGGCCCAGTTCAGACGCGCGCTACTTAACATGAGCCGAATCGAATTCGACGAATTAAGTCACATGTGAGGTACGGCGTCTGAATCAATTCGGAAAGGCTGGATCAATTCGGATCGGCTTAGCCGTTCTTTCCCTCCTGGCATCAGCCGAAATAACGGCTGTAGGACCGGCTTTGATTCAGGACGCCGAACTCACATGAGGCCCGAAAAATATGCATGTCTTATTAGAATGTATTTTTCAATAATAACAGCAATTTTCCCCTTTTAATTTAAGTTCGGCTGAATTAAGCTCGGCCGTCTGAATCAATTCAGTCGATCTAAATTAATTTGGGTCGGCCTAAATTCCGAATTTGTATTTCGTGCTCATGTGAATTACGGCGTCTGAAACTGGGGGGCCCTTATAGTCCCAAAGTTTTCTGCAAGCCATAAAA